>CM034354.1:24773374-25113374 GCA_019925275.1 Mytilus edulis
AAAGACATTACTTGCCCAGATGAACAAAGAGAATTCCTGGCCAAGTATTATAAAAATCTAGCCACGCCAAAAGATGATACAAAGATTAATGAGGAATATCTGTTTTAATATCAAACACTTTTGGAACTGGTGGTAATTTTGATACTAAGTTATCAGCTATAGTTGTAAAAAAGTTATTAAAATAGTTAGCCACTGTATTTGAGTCATGACAGTTCTCATTATCTATATTAAGTACAACTTTACTTTTCTCCTTCTGTTTTGTACTGTAACCCATACTTTTAAACTGTTTCCAGATATTTTTGGATTATTTTTATTTTCTTCTATTTTATTTTCAAAATATGAAGACTTAGCTTTGTTTACCTCTCTCTGGGTTTTATTTCTGCATTTACAATAATCGTAATAAAAATGTTTACTATTTGTTTTTTTTTTTTATATATATTCAAAAGCAGATCTCTTTTTTGATTAAGTTCAATAATTTCAGAAGTCATCCATGGCTCTGTATGTTTTTTTATTTTAATATCTCTTTTAGGAGCTGCTTCATTTAAAAAAGAAGTAAAAATATCTTTTTTGCCCAAGTTCCATTCACTTCTCTACATAAATATAATTCAGACCAATTAGCATCATTTAATTTTTTACAGAAGTCCTCTTTATTATAATTTTTGGTGGATCTTATTTTGATTAAATTTTCTCCACTATCTGAAATTGTTTTTCTCTCAAATTTTCTAGTAAAATATGTAATAAAATGATCACTAAGTCCAATTGGAATAACACCCGATTGACTGACTCTGTCTTCAGAGTTAACAATTACATGATCTAATAAAGTTTTACTGTTTTCAGTTATTCTTGTTGGTTCACATAACAATTGCTTCAAATTTGACATTTGTAAAATATTCATATAGTTTTTACATAAAGATGACTTTTTATGTAATAAACATTTATTTATATCACCAACAATGTACAATTCATTTAATTGATTTAATTTATTTAATATTTCTTCAAAGTTAATAAGAAAGGACGCCTCTTTTGGTGGTCTGTAAACGGTCCCAATAGTAATCGTCTTGGTATTTGGTATTAAGATGTCTATCCAGAGGGCCTCAAGTCTGTCGTCGTGAAGATCTTGTCTTGGCGAAAACGCAATGTCATCCCTGATGAATACACACACCCCTCCACCATTTCTAGAGTTGTCACAGTCTCACAATGTTGTATCCTTCAATGTGAATTTCAGCATTTGTTACTGTATTGTCCAGCCATGATTCTGTAATTGAGATACATCATTAATGTAATGACACATCATTAATGTGATGGATATACAAATCCTTCATTAATTAACGAAAGAAGAAGAAGAAGAGGTAATCCCATTACAACCCTCGTAAAAGGACGACTTCGTTTGTGGCGACTCGTTTAAGTCGTTAAATACCGGTACGATTTGGAAATCCTTAAACTTCCGTTATGTTGCTTGGCGCAAAAACCAGAAAACAGTACAATAGCCAATATGAAAACATACATATATGTCACATAAATAGAGCTGTTCACATTCAAAGGTATGTTATGTTAAAATCAAATTGTCATAAAATATAAGGTAAATCAATAGAATTGTTTTTTTTACAGATATAAAAACAATACTGACAATTCACGAGACGAGGCCACCCTTTAATAGTCCAAATAATTATGACGTCTTGAAAGGCTATTATAATTTTTTTCTTTGACGCCTTACTTCGAAATAATTATGACGTCTTGAAAGGCTGTTAGGATTTTTTTCTATGAAGCCTTACTTCATATATATAATTATTTGGACTAGGCCACCCTTAACAAACTTAACCTTGAACATATCGTATTGGTTCGAATATTGGCCCATTATGTAGGCGTGCCTACTGTAGCTGACGACGTCACATTAGTTTCTAATTGTCCATATGAAATACAGTTTATGCTAGTTTTACAAACTTCTCATGCAAATAAATTCAGTTATTTGATAAGCAGTCAAAAATCTTGTGTACAGAATTACAGATGTCGGGACTCTCACGACTGGTCCATCAATGGAGAACTTTTGGATACTCCAGTTAATACTGTTCATTTAGGAATTCAGCGAGATAAGCTCTCCTGTTCTGGAACTAAGGATGTAGTCCCATGTCGCATACAATTAGCTCGACAGACTGTTTATTCTCTCATGGGCGCTGGGTTATATGGACTCAACGGTGTTAATCCAAAAGTGTCCCTTCCTTTAATCCGTTGCTACGTAATTCCAAGACTGTTATATGGGCTAGAGGTTATTTTACTCTCTAAAACTGACATTAGTAATCTCTCTACATACTTTATAAAATTTCTTAAGCGTATTCAACATCTTCCAGACCGTACAGCTAATGCTGCAGCTTATCTACTTTTAGGACAAATTCCTATTGAAGCAGAGCTTCATAAAAGAACACTAGGTATATTTAGAAACATTATTGATAATAAAAATTATGTTGAACGAGAATTAGCCTTCCGTCAACTGGCAATGAAAACAGAGTTGTCAAACAGCTGGTTTCGTGAACTCGTTACTATCACAGATCTCTATGATCTCCCGTCACCATACAACTTACTAAATCATCCACCATCTAAAGCTAGTTAGAAAAAATTGTTTGTATTGATTGCTCTGTAAATTATTACTGGTCTGCTAAACTAAAATCTGAGGCATCAGGAAAATCATCTCTTAATCTTTTGAACTGTGATGATGCTACATGTACATGTAAAATGTATTTGGACATATTCATTCCATCTAGAATACATGTGGATCGGATCCTTATTCGACTCTTCGTGCTTGTATTAAATCTAAACTTGCGTGTAATGCGTATACACTTCAATGTGATAAAGCTTAATTTAGTAAATTTCAAGTGAACAATATATATGTCCGCTGTGCGGCTTGGAAAAAGAGAACCGTATACATTTTATTTTAAGGTGCTGTAAACTTGAGTCAACAAGATATAACTTTTTACAAAGCTTAAAATCAAATGTCCATGTGAACGAGGCATTAGTGATAGTGTACTGTTGTAGGAATCAAACATAATTTACTTGAATATTAACAGTGGATAGTGAACTTATATTAGTGACAGTGTATTGGAGTTAGAATCGAACATGAACTTGTCAAATGATTTTTGACCCTGTTCCCTATTCAGAAAAGGATGTACATAATATATCTTTATTGCAAAAAAAACATCAAACCCTGACGGGTTAAAATGCAAACATAGTACATTGTATGTATATATATATATATATTATTAATTCGTATTATTTAACACATTTGATTCGTTTAGGCATAGTCACATGTTAAACTATATTTTCGAAGGTAGAGAGAAAACGGCGTATAGCAAAAAGCATATTGACCGGCAAAATGCATATAGCACGGTTATTTTTAGAATATCTAAAAACCGATATACTTTGTGACGTCATGTAATGATTTTCAGGATATTGTTTAACGTTTTGAAACAAATGATATATCTGTGATTGATTATTTGACGAAAAAAAATCTTCTAATATACATAATTAAAATGTCCCAAAAAAAAGTAAATGAAATAACAACTAATATGTTGTTATTGTCAAGGAGATAATGTAATATCTATAAAGGTCCAATAAACCTAAATGACGATTTTGATACAAACATGTTCGTAAATTAATAATATAACAAATATAGCCTTTGTATGAGGTCAATACAGGATATATCGAACCAAAAAAGTATATCGACCTCGGACTTCGTCCTCAGTCAATATACTTCTTTCAGGTCAATATATCCTTGTATCGACCTCATACAAAGGCTGTATTTGTATAATATATACACAAGTTACAAAAAACCTAATAGTATATGATAAATGTTTTAAAAAAGTGAAGCTGATATTAATAACATATATATCAATATATATATATATATATATATATATATATATATATAATAATTGACGAATGTGGACCTTATTTTCGCAATTCCATAGATTGCTTTATATAGTCTACAACACTAGACAAAATATCCTTATTGGGATCTAGAATAGTTTTAAGTTTAGAGTTTGAGTCAAGCTGGTTAAAATTGGATAATGGGTTTTAATTGCATTTATAAGGGAATGTCTTACATTACTGTTAATTTTGGCAATGGAGGAAAAAGTTTTGCTCATCATCTAAAATTTAACAAACTTTGCACAGTCTGTGTTCTCTTAAAAAAAATTTATAACGTCCTAATTCAATTTCCAAATTATGATCACTTACACGTAATTTTGTTAAAAGTTGACGACTATTAAAATTGTTTAGATTGTGCAAGAAGTCCTCAAATTTAATTTCATTTTTAAGTTTACTATAAAGATAGAGTTTTGAACTGTTATCAATATTTGAAAGTTTTTCAAGAGTGATGTTATTATACTTTTCCTTCACAATCTGTTTTAAAAGTTTTTTGAGTATTTTTTATTAGTTTAAAAGGTTTATCAAAATCAACATATTCTTCTTCATCAATATTAAATTCTTTAAAAATATGCTTGGCAAAAGTGTACCAAGTATATATTCCATCTTTAGTCATACATGTAGATTTATTTACTGCAAAAGCTTCTTTAACAAGAGGGTTTATTTCATGGCAGTTAATTCTACAAAAATAAATAAAACTTGAGTTTTAATAAAGGAGTCAAGCGGAAATCGTCCCAACTCAGACTTTGCAGCTTCATGTATATTACATGAGGTTTTTTTAATTCCAAGAACAGTTTTACAAAATTTATGATGCACTTTTTCAAAGTTGGTTCTATCTGTCAATGATAATTAAGTATCACAGTTACTTCCATGCAAAGTGGCTCTATTTATGGCTTAAAAGTTGAGTAATAATCTTCCATAAACCAGATCTCACTATTATATAAAATTATGGGTTTAATTAAGGAATCAAATAATTTACATGATAAATCAACAGAGACATGATGAAAATTAGACAGATATTTTTTTATGAAAATAATGCTTTAAGTGCTTTCTTGGATAGCTCATGTGTAGATCTCTTAAATTTTCCTTTATTATCAATAATGTTCCCAAGAAAGTTATACTCTTTAACTTCAGTTAACTGATTTTGTTTATAAAATTTTTTTGACTCAAAAGTATTTCTAAAATGAAAAATCATAATTTTGTTTTTATTTGCATTTACAGTCAGCTGCCATTTGTAGCAATATTTTTCCAGTTTATTCAAAGCAGATTGTAAACCGTTTTGTGATTCTGATAATATTAAAAGATTATCTGCAAAACTAAGACTACTTATTGGTGTTTTATCTAAATACACAGGATCACATGTCCCATCAAAAATTGAATGGAGATCATTAATAAAACAATTTAACAATGTGGGGCTCAAACTGTCCCCTGGTTTGACCCCTTTATTTATTTTTAAAAATTCAGATAATATGGAGGTGGTGGTAATGTGTATTAACGTGTGTAATATTGAAGTCGATGATTGGATTATATTCTACACTGAAAAGTGGGTCGCCTGATATAGGCGGAAATGTACGGACTGAAAGACTTATTTGTTTGGCATTGCGACCCACACTATCACATATGGATCATTTTATGTAAGACAGTCAGTTTTATTGATTTGCAGAGTTAACCAAATGCAAAGTACCCAGAAAAAACACAGAACTCAGAGACAGGAAACTGACAAATTAACCATATAAAATATATGATGCACGTGAAAATTGAACAGTAATTGTGGGACTGCCATTGAAGAGGAAGCGGATCCGTTCCGTGTTCGCTCTGATTCTCGTTCGCCCTAGGACCTGTTCGCTCTACTTCTTGTTTGCCCTAGGACAGTTCACGCTGATTTTTCATAGCATATATTTTATTATAGGATACATTTGTAACTAAGACAGACTAAGTTATTGCTTGTTGGAAATTTCGCCGACTATTTATCTTGTTTTGCTGTATATTTACTATCATTTAATTTATCTGTAAGTAATGTAATCACTCTGATTTCATTTAATATCATATAAATTGTTTTTAATGTATATAATTACCTTACACGTTTGGTGCTTTGCGAGTTTTAATCCCCTTCATAAACTTGTCTTACTGTATTGAGACTTTAAATTAATTGAAAAAGTATTGAGAAATTAAGGTGTGCTGTGACTTATTGTGTTCTGTATTTGCTTACATTTATAAATTAATTCAGAGAGAAAAAGACACTTTCCTCTTCCATATATATATCAAATTTGTCAAAACAAACTTGAGATAAAAGAAGCCAAGCTGTGAAAATACAGTTCCTTTTAATGTCTTTAATACAATCTTATATTCATTGTTTAAACTCCGGTCACCTGTACAGCAAGCAGCACGAAGTTTTATCGAGCACCAAATTTTTACCTTTTAAAGTTGTTATTCACCCACAAGCACAGTTTTTACAGTAGTTTTTAGTGATGAGACAATCCTTTTAGTGTTTTAAACGAACTATTGTCTTTTAATTTGTACATACACGTCCTACATATCCAACTATATATTTGATTTTATCAGCGAGACGACCACCATTTTTAACAAAAACAAAATGGCGAACTTTTAGTCAAGAGACTTTTTTAGACTTTTAACTTGTTTTAACTAGCGTTGATGTGAAGGCAAAGCAGGACTTTTGCTGGTTTGAGAATATAATCATCATATAATCGTTACTGTTTTTAAATTCTTGCTAAAAAGTCGTAATAATAATTTTACAAAACATTAAAGGTGATAGACTACTTGCCATTTTCTCCATTGTTACATCAAGATATATATCTTAGTAGAACTTAATACCTGCAGTCAGTTATCGTGATAAGCAATAAACTTGTCTGTCTGTCAATAATTCAAAATGGAAGCCACAGAAAAAAGGATTATTAGGAAATGTGCATCGACAAGCTCTTTAGGTGCACAACCTTCAACACACGTCCTTAGGTCATATAATCTAAACCACCAAAAAGCTTTAGAGAAAAAGAAAGTGAGTTGTGATAAAGAACATGTGGTATCAGAATGGAAGGCTAATAACTTGGTTATTGAATTTAGTACTTCAACATATGAACTGTTCAAAACTTTGCTACATCAACTCTTGGCAAAAAGTACCTCTTATAAACTTAAAACAACGGAGGGTGTTGACTATCAAAATGCTATAGTAGATTCATGTATAAAAGTATACAATAGACTGAAAGATGGTTCTATAGGTAGAACACTTAAATTTGTAATCAACCTCTATCACACTTCCTCTAGAGTAGTTGTTAATGGAAACAGAGTAGATTTATTTGTATCTGATATTTATGGAGACTTATGTGCCAAACTATCCACACATTATGAAGATTTGTCTGTTATAAATAAGGGCATATTTGACACTATTGATCTTACATCAATTTCTAAGACCAAAGAACAACAAACTAATAATGACATCCAGAAGGATAACAATTTAGGTCTTCCATACTGTCAAACGTCATCAAGCAATCTGGTAGAAAACCCTTGTCTAACAAATGGCCCACCCAAGGCACTTACAATGGTCACATCTTGTAATGAAAGTACTGGTACTTCAGCCGATAGTGCTCAAGATTCTATAACAATTGTAAAAAACAACAGTGTATCTGCCATACAGGATTCCATACATGTACATTTATGTATTTGTCCCCTATGTAATCAGGAGGCAGGTGAAAATACTATTGAATGTGGTCAATGCGAGGAATGGATTCACTTTTCATGTGGGAACATTAATAACCCGTCATCCATGGGGGACAAGGTCTACGTGTGTCCAGTTTGCTCAGACAACCTACTATATGCTCCAAGGCAATCGCCTGATAAAATGTCATCGCACTCAAATGATATTAACTCTGAAAATTCCAAAACATATGCTATAAACAGGAAAAGATCAGTTCCGGATAGTTTAACAATCAACACCATGAATCCTGACACTTTAGACGACAGCAAAAATATGGGACCTAGTCCCAACAAACAAAACTGTCTCACAAGTGACACGTTAGAAGTAAGCAAAAATATGGGACCCAGTCCCAACAATCAAAACTGTCTCTCAAGTGATAAAAACAAAGATTTAATGGAGCAAAAACAACCCGAGGGGCCTAAGTCAAAGTATAAGAAACAACCCATTAGACAAAACTCTAAGCTAAATCGTGACAATTCTATTGAAAAGGCTTACATTGGTCAACTAGAAAGTGAAATTGACAGATTGCAATCAACGGTTGAATTATTTAAAAAATCCCAACAAAAGGGTATGTGTACTGAAAAACCTTTACTGGAACAACAAATTAGCAACAACTCTTACATCAGAGAACAACAATCAGTAGGTCCATCTCATTTTGAACAAACAACTGCTCACCATACAAACATTGAAATAAAATTTCTTGAACAAAGAATGAGAGCAATGGAGTCCCACATGTCACAGAGCATGCAAATCATACAATTACAACAAACACAACTTATGATGCAAGTGCAGGCTCAGCAACATCAACAAAACATGTATCATATGCAAACGTATCAACACCTTCCGCCAAAGCCACCGGCGTATGTTCATATGCAGCCAGTCCATCCGCTTCATACCAACATTAATCAACATGGTTTTCACCCAAATTATGGGATCAACCCACACATTCATAGTCAATTTGCACAACCTATGCAACTTCCAAACAATGTGATTGGTCAGCCACATGTAAATAGACACTTTATACATCCTGGACACTACAATCAAGAGGTAAATAACTCAAACCATAGATACTCCACAGTACAGGAAGTACAAAATAGCCATAGATCTCAAGGTATAAATCCAATCAAACGACCTATGCAGGCTTATACAAAACAACAATATAAATCTGAGGAAAAACCAGCAGAAATAGATGTGAGATATAACAAAACAATAGATAAAACACCAGATATTCATGACATAGAACAATCAGATATCAGCCACTCAGGACAAAATATCTCAGATTTAGATACAAATGTTCCTTTAGAAAGGAAGTTGTTAACACTGCAAGAAAACATGCAGGATGAAACTCACAAGCCTGATATACTCAACTCATTCTCAATTCATGATAATAATCAAAGAGAGGTAATTACTGTTGAAGCTGATATACACAACTCATTCTCAACTCATGATAATAATCAAAGGGAGGTTATTACTGTTGAAGCCAATGTGCACACAAACACTTGCAACTCAGGAAAAGACCTAACTAATGCTTCCAACCATTTTTTAGAAACAACCCTGTCTCGCAAGAAACCGCCAGAACTCCTACTTATAGAGGAAGTGATCTCAAATCGGGATTAAAACTAGCAACGTGTAACATCGAAGGCATCTCATCAAATTCTGCCTTCTCAGACTTTTTGGGCTCAAATTATGATATCATATGTATTCAAGAGCATTGGCTCTATGACTTTCAAGTGCATAATTTCGACAAATTCTTCCAAGATAAAGTATCTTTTGTTCGTTGTTCAGACACCTATGAACAGATTTCTGGATTCAACTTGCCAAGAGGGAAAGGGGGTGTAGGAATTGTATGGTCGTCTTCAATTTCTGGTAAAGTCACTAAAATTGATGAAGGAAATGAAAGAATCATTGGCATTTTAATCAACTCAGATCCAAAGATATGTCTTATTTGCGTATACCTCCCAACGAACAATGCGTCGGTCAACTCTGTTGTGGAATACGGAGAATGTCTCGATATTTTAGATTTTATAATAAACAACTATAGTGATACCCATAGAATTGTAATAGCCGGTGACCTGAACGGAACACTTCTAAAGCCTAGGGCTGGTAATAAACATGACGTGTGCATCCATTCATTTGTTAGAGACCACAAACTTATTGTGTCAGGAGCAACAAAACACACATTTATGCAACACTCAGGGGCTGGATCTTCACAAATTGATTACATCTTGTCTTCACACAAAGATCTGATACAGGACTACATTATTCATGAAAAGCATGCCACAAATCTCTCTAGCCATACCATTGTGTCTGCTGTCATTAACATAAGCTTTGCCTCAATTCAAAGACCGAGACAACAGTCTTCAGCAATTTGGAAATATCAATGGGAGAAAATGGATATTCATACTTTTCAGAACACTCTTCGTCTTGAACTTGAAAACAATTATAGCAAAATAAGCTCAGATCCAACTATTGAAATATTAATGTCAATCTTGCAAAAAGCCACAAAAGCATCAACGCCAAGGAAGATTATCTATCTTAAAGGCCCAAAGTGGAAGGCCTCACCAGCAGCGAGAATGTTGATAACTAACTGTCACAAATTGTACAGAGAGTGGTGCGAAAAAGGAAAGCCAGAGGGCCCACTTAAACAACAAAAAATTACTGCTCAAAGAGAGCTTCGTCGTCAATTCCGTTTGGAAAAGTATACAGACAGGCAAGATCTCTATAATCAAATTATGGAAAATCCTACCACTGAATTGTTCCACCGCTTAATTCGAAGGAACAGAGGAAAGTCAGTTGTTAAAACACCTTATTTACAAGAGGGCAACACTGAAGTGAATGACCCAGACGAACAGAGAGAATGTTTTCTGAAATATTTTGAAGATTTAGCAATCCCAAAGGACAATGGGTATGATGAAAAATATCTTGAGCTCTGCACTATCCGTCATAAACTCATAACTGAATTTTGTAATAGCGCTGATGACCCGTTGGAACCATTTACAGAAATGGAAATTCAAAATGGCATAAAACATTTACATACTGGTAAAGCTACTGATGAATTTGAGATATGTTCAGAACAATTGAAAGCCTCTGGGGACATTTTGTTACCAAGTATCACAACAACATTTAATTCTATTTTAAGCTTCGGCAGCTTTCCAGAAATATTAAAGTCTGGAATACTTACACCAATTTTGAAAAAACTGAAAGATCCTTCGATTCTGGATAATTATAGAGGTATAACTGTAACGCCGGTCTTTACCAAACTTTTTGAATGTGTGTTATTACCAAAAATTGAAAAACATTTTGATAACAAACAGAGTCCACTTCAATTTGGTTTCACGAAAGGAGTTTCCATGATCTTAGCAGCACTAATAGTCTCCGAAGCAAAATGCGAGAGCAAACTTACACCATTAATTCCATTATGTCTCATCACTGTTGATAGTATGAAAGCGTTTGATGTTGTCAGCCATGTAATTGTTTTGGATAAGTTGTATGAAATAGGTGTCCACCCTAAAATTTGGACAATCGTTAGAGATCTATATGATGGTATGACCTCAAAAGTCAGATGGGCCGGTGCAATAAGTCCGAAATTTAATATACTACAGGGAGTGAGACAAGGTGGCATTTTGTCTCCATTACTGTATAAAATTTATAACAACAATTTACTGATGGAATTACAGGAAACAAGACTAGGTTTCAGGATGGGCAATGTTTATCTGGGATGTCCTACATGTGCGGACGATATCGCTCTCTTGTCCTCAAATCCAAACGAACTACAATGTATGTTATCAACCTTACATAGACATGCTGTGCAAGACAGAGTTTCAATTCACCCCAAAAAGACCAAAGCAGTGGTTTTTAGTAAATCAAACAGTATTAAGTCTACATTATCTTGGAAACTTGGTGACTCTGATATTTCGCCATCCAATCAAACTGTGCATTTGGGAATTCTTAGATCTGAGCTTAAAGAAAATAATCTGAATTTAGAGGATCGTATTAGTCTAGCAAGGAGGACTATGTATGCATTGATTAGCACAGGACTACATGGCTCTAATGGAATCAATCCCATCGTTGCCTACAAAATATATCAGTCTTACATACTGCCAAAGCTTCTGTTTGGGTTAGAAGTGTTGCCACTGAACAAATCACAAATAGACATTTTAAGGAAATTTCATATTTCAAATTTACGTCGATTCCAATCATTGCCGACACGTACAGCAACAGAAATAGTTTACTTATTACTTGGTGCATTACCTGTAGAGGCAGAGTTGCATAAAAGACACTTAAGCCTTCTATATAACATTATCTCCTGTAATAACTCTACTCTGAAGAACCTCATGATGAGACAATTGGCTGTAAACGGTGAAAATCAAGAAAGCTTTTTTGGTCGAATACAGGATATTCTTGAACAGTACAAGTTGCCGAAAATTTATACTCTAATGGCAGAACAACCTTCAAAATTAGCGTTCAAACATCAATGTAAAAGTGCAATCCAGAAAACATGGACTAATATATTAGTGGCTGAGTCTGTCAAAAAATCAACTCTGAAATATATCAATACAAAAGATTTGGCTGTTGGAAAGCCCCATATAATATGGAAATCGTTGCGTTCTATGGTATCTGAGGTTAAAATGGGCATTACAAAAGCCAGAATGCTTACTGGAACATTTATGACACAAGTTATCAAACACAAGTACAACATAGAACATTCAGATCAGATTTGTAAACTGTGCACAATATATTCCGAAGATCTAATGCACATCATTCTTGATTGTCCCGCCTTATTTTCAACTAGACAAATATATTATAACCGTCTCAAAATAGAGGTTATCAATGTGATTGGTGAAAGCAAGTGGTCCGAGCTATTTGGAAACAAAGATGCGATTCTTCTGCTAATTTTAGACTGTACAAATTTTAGCAAATATTTTAGTGTGGATCAACAAAATGCTATTACAAAGTTATCAAGTGTGTTATGTCATCAACTATATTTAATGAGACTGAAACTGCTAGAAAAGTCAGCAAAAGTGCCCAATAAACAATGTGGTAGTGATACATGTAAATGAACAGTGACCTTATAAATCTGATTGCTGGAGATATTGGCAATGTAGTCTTTTAAAATTTAAAATTAACCATATAAAATTCCACCAAAGACAATTTAAATAACTTTTTTTGATTTTAAAAAAATTAATTGATAAAAGTGGAAAAGTGGGTCGTGTATGCTTGTGTATATATAAAACATTCTGTGAGGAGAATTGGAGATATGTAGATAGTGTAAATAACATTCATGACAAGATATTCTTGGTGTTCCTTAAAGGAAGGCAATACAAACAGAAGAAGAAGAAGAACTCCTACCAAGCTGACCTCTTTATTTTATTTTTCATTAATAATGCATCATTCAGGGATCTCCATGGCCTGTTTAACGATGGAGCCCCGCCATCGTTCAAATGTCTTGCGCCATCGTCAAATGACTCGCGCCATCGTTAAATTGTCTTGCGCCATCGTTTAATTGTCTTCCGCCATCGTTCAAAACTTCATTTTTTGTAGCCCGACGCCATTTTTTTTATCAATTATAATCAAATGCATGTAATTGCATAACCCTTAGGCTTTTTATGTTATAATCCAATACAGTTCTAACGCCTGAGGGATATCCGGATTAAGATCGCTAATTACTTGTACCTGAGCTTGTACAGGTAGATCAACAAACCAAACAGGAGAATACTATCTAAGGATAGACGATCCATTTGTCGAAGTAATCAACTAAGTTTCAGTAAATGATTATGATAATTTAGATTAAATAAATAAATTAATAATCCAGTAACAAAGAAAACAGTTTAACAAGTCGAACACGTGCTTTATTTTGACTTACGCAATCAGCATCCCCCTTTTTTAAGAAGTACAAAATAAGACGCAAAACAGTAAATATTATTTCATCGTAAATAAATCGAGTACTGCTGTAACGATAATTTAGAATTACTTTAAAAGTTTAAAAGTAAAAACTTAAATATTTCCTGTAAAGAAATATCGTATCTAAATTCCGAATTCATTTCGTATATTACAATCAAATTGATACATCCGCGTTTCCGGTTTCTATTCAGACTCGAAAGATGCATGTTGCAGAGCATCAATTTTTCCAGATAGTCATTAAAAACCTTTTCATTTGTCGACGTTTGCTTTACAAATCTCTTTAACCTTTTACATAACCCGTACGAATTGTTTTGTTGTTGCTGCAAATCAGCCATACCGGTAATGGGCTCTGAATTTGACAGTGTCCACGAAAAATAAGCTCCACATTAGATGATTTTTAACCCCCATAACAATTACCAAAAATAAAAGAAATCTGCATGGGGACCTTCATGACAGCTTTTGGTCATTCTCGACTAAGGGGGGGGGGGGGGGGGGGCCATGATGACTTGGCATTTGAATGGTTAAAAACGGCAATAAATGAAAATATTGATACTTCTAATTCTATAATGAAAATTCAAATAAATATAATTTAAATAAGCAATGAATTAGCATTTTCACCATTCCTTGTATGGAGGGATAAAATACTTCCGATCGCGCTACACTGTACAGCGTAGACAAGGTTTGTAATGGTGAAAGTTCCTCCATGGTTCAATTTTCATCCATGGAGATCCCTGTCATTAGCAATTAATACAGCAATAAAGTGATTTCAAAGACATAATAAATATACCTTAACATTATTCTAAATTGCAAACAAACCTAGGGCGAAGGAACCCACCACAAACGGACCTAGGGCGAACATGTACCTAGAGCAAATGGACCCGTTTTCATTGAACAGAGACCTGATGTCACATCTTGAAGATGTGGTCACAGTTTGGTATTAAAATAATCATATTTTAAATGGCTCAACCACTATGGTTCCTTGTACAAATAGACAATGATTTAAAACTTTGATTGTTTGCTTTGGTTTTATAAACATCACTTTCTACACCATATGGGTAATTTCATGGCAGTCAGTTTTTTTGACAGACTAAACCGTAGTACTTGAAGGAAAGCGCCAACCTGTGGGAGGAAACGGACTAACCTTATCACATATGACATGAAAATAGAACCTTAATTTGCAACTGTCCAACTAGGGCTCAAACCAACACCTAGAGGTACATGTAAGGTGTGACAAACTACCATAATATAAACACGCCTACTGCCCCTGAGTTTTGAGGATAAAGGATCTGTACCAAATCAGGATAGCAAAATATCAAAAAATTGGGAGGTTGGCACAAATAGACATGGTGTTTATACTGATATTATCCCAGTGCAATGTTTTTCAGGGCTAGGTTTAAAAGTACATGTATGATAAATTCAAAATGGAAATATATGCAGCAGGACAGACAATTGTTGCAGATTTACAGGTTTATAGTAGTTTTGTAACAGTAGATGCTAGCCTGGTACAAAACATTCATATTTTGAAGACTAGCATCTGGTGTCATTTGAAGTACTTAGACAAAAAAATTATAAAAGTATAAAAGGATAACAATGTGCATTTGTCATGTTTGTTTTAATTAAAACACATATATTCCTTCCATGAATTGCATATACATTTATTTAATTTATTACAAATCTTTGTCAGTCAAATGTATGTTTATAGGGTATATATACAGTTATGTACAATGTAATTTCTGGGCTTCTGTTTATACTTTAAAATACTGTGTGATATGCTCCTTCCTTAAAGGGGTTGTCAGTGTATGACCTGATGCCCATAGTTCCATATAGCCACTTGTTTGTTTTTACCAATAACGATGAGGAATTTTTTAGCATTTATTTAATTATTGTTCATGTGTATACATATGACCTTATGTCCTGAATCCCCTATAGCCACTTGTTTGTTTTTACCAATAACCATGAGGAATTGTCTAACATTTATTACTGTTAACGGTTGTGAGTCAGTGTATGACCTTATGCCCAGAGTCCCATATAGCCACATTTTTGTTTTTACTAATAACCATGAGGAATTGTCTAACATTTATTACTGTTAATGTTTGTGAGTCAGTGTATGACCTTATGCCCAGAGTCCCATATAGCCACTTGTTTGTTTTTACCAATAACCACGAGGAATTGTCTAACCCTTATTACTGATAATGTTTGTGAGTCAGTGTATGACCTTATGCCCAGAGTCCCATATAGCCACTTGTTTGATTTTACTAATATCCATGAGGAATTGTCTAACATTTATTACTGTTAATGTTTGTGAGTCAGTGTATGACCTTATGCCCAGAGTCCCATATAGCCACTTGTTTGATTTTACTAATAACCATGAGGAATTGTCTAACATTTATAACTGTTAACGGTTGTGAGTCAGTGTATGACCTTATGCCCAGATTCCCATATAGCCACTTGTTTGTTTTTACTAATAACCAAGGTTGGCAAAAAAGCGGTCAATACTAGTATTGACCATGCCAGTGGTAAATACCGGTATTTACCGGGAAATACTGGCAAATACTGGGAAATACCGGCAAATACTGGTCCTTTGAAATTTTGAGTGGTCATTACTATAAAAACCACTATCTACTTGGTCAATTATAATTACAATTAATAATTAATTTATATATAGAAAGTGTTCAAATCATTTTTAATGCTTTCATTTCTAATTCTATTGTAAATTCAAACAGGGATCTACATTGATTAATGTGTACATAATATTATAGTAAAAGATAAAAACTTTTTGTCCCTGCTTCAAATTTCCATTTCCAGCATGAAGAAGGTTTTTATCTCAAAGTTAAATAACTATAGACAGGAAATAATTTATTGTTTAAGGGAGTCTTCATATATCAATTTTATTACTTTCAACCCATGTACTGTCAACTTTTATTGGAGGCTGTTGTTTTAGTAATTAAATTTTCACACCTATCAATGCCAGGTGATACATGTAGGTTAAAAGCCCCATGTAACTTCATTTACCTGTAGTTTTATTTACTTTTAATTTTAATTACCTGTAAAATCATACATTTTGAATAAATATATATTGATTTAAACATGTTGAAATAAAATATAAATTTGTATATATATATCTTAAGTACAATGAAGTATGCAATATCATTATTCATAAAAACTAAATTTTTAAATCAGTAAGAATAAGTGTTATAAATGAATAAAACATATCAAATTCATTAATTTTATAAGCTGACACATTATACATGTTATATTTGACTTTTTATCAAGATTTTACTTCAATTAATATTAGAAACAACCATGAAAATTTCAATTGACCAGTATTTGCCAGTATTGACCACTTTGGGAGTATTGTCCGGGGCGGTAAATACCGGTAAATACCACTGGTAAATACCGGGGGTGGTATTTACCGCCCAACCTTGCTAATAACCATGAGGAATTGTCTAACATTTATAACTGTTAACGGTTGTGAGTCAGTGTATGACCTTATGCCCAGAGTCCCATATAGCCACTTGTTTGATTTTACTAATAACAATGAGGAATTGTCTAACATTTATTACTGTTAATGTTTGTGAGTCAGTGTATGACCTAAGGCCCAGAGTCCCATATAGCCACTTGTTTGATTTTACTAATAAAGATGAGGAATTGTTTAGCATTTATTACTGTTAATGTTTGTGAGTCAGTGTATGACCTTATGCCCAGAGTCCCATATAGCCACTTCTTTGATTTTACTAATAACAATGAGGAATTGTCTAACATTTATTACTGTTAATGTTTGTGAGTCAGTGTATGACCTTATGCCCAGAGTCCCAAAGAACCACTTGTTTGTTTTTACCAATATAAACCATGAGGAATTGTTTTAATAGCGTTTATTACTGTTAATGTTTGTAAGTCAGTGTATGACCTAATTGACCTTATGCCCAGAATCCCATATAGCCGCTTGTTTGTTTATATCAATAAATATGAGGAAATGTTTAGCATTTCTTACTGTTCATGTTTGTGAGTCAGTTTATGACCTTATGCCCAGAATTCCATATAGCCACTTGTTTGATTTTACCAATAAAGATGAGGAATTGTTTAGCATTTATTACTGTTAATGTTTGTGAGTCAGTGTATGACCTTATGCCCAGAGTCCCAAAGAACCACTTGTTTGTTTTTACCAATATAAACCATGAGGAATTGTTTTAATAGCGTTTATTACTGTTAATGTTTGTAAGTCAGTGTATGACCTAATTGACCTTATGCCCAGAATCCCATATAGCCGCTTGTTTGTTTATATCAATAAATATGAGGAAATGTTTAACATTTCTTACTGTTCATGTTTGTGAGTCAGTTTATGACCTTATGCCCAGAGTCCCGTATAGCCACTTGTTTGTTTTTACCAATAAAAATGAGGAATTGTTTAGCATTTATTACTGTTAATGTTTGTGAGTCAGTGTATGACCTTATGCCCAGAATCCCATATAGCCACTTGTTTGTTTTTACCAAAAACCATGAGGAATTGTTTAGCATTTATTATTACTGTTAATGTTTGTGAATCAAGTGTATGACCTTATGCCCAGAGTCACATATAGCCACTTGTTGTTTTTACCAATAACCATGCAGAATTGTCTAACATTTATAACTGTTAATGTTTGTGAGACAGTGTTTGACCTTATTCCCAGAGTCCCATATAGCCACTTGTTTGTTTTTACCAATAACCATGAGGAATTGTCTTTATTTTATTACTGTTAATGTTTGTGAGTCAGTGTATGACCTTATGCCCAGAGTCCCATATAGCAACTTGTTTGATTTTACCAATAAAGATGAGGAATTGTCTTTATTTTATTACTGTTAATGTTTGTCAGTCAGTGTTTGACCTTATGCCAAGAGTCCCATATAGCCACTTGTTTGTTTATACCAAAAACCATGAGGAATTGTTTAGCATTTATTACTGTTAATGTTTGTGAGTCAGTGTATGACCTTTTGCCCAGAATCCCATGTAACCACTTGTTTGTTTATACCAATAACAAGGTGGAATTGTTTAGCATTTATTACTGTTGGAGTATTTCAGTCAGTGTATGACCTTATACCCAGAATCCCATATAGCCACTTGTTTGTTTTTACCAATAACAATGAGGAATTGTTCAGCATTTTTTACTGTTGATGTTTTTCAGTCAGTGTATGACCTTATACCCAGAGTCCCATATAGCCACTTGTTTGTTTTTACCAATAACTATGAGGAAATATTTAGCATTTCTTACTCTTCATGTTTGTGAGTCAGTTTATGACCTTATGCCCAGAGTCCCATATAGCCACTTGTTTTTTTATACCAATAACCATGAGGAATTGTTTAGCATTTATTACTGTTAATGTTTGTGAGTCAGTGTATGACCTTATGCCCAGAATCCCATATAACCACTTGTTTGATTTTACCAATAACCATGAGGAATTGTCTAACATTTATTACTGTTAATGTTTGTGAGTCAGTGTATGACCTAATGCCCAGAGTCCAATATAGCCACTTGTATGTTTTTACCAATAACGATGAGGAATTGTTTAGCATTTATTACTGTTCATGTTTCTGAGTCAGTGTATGACCTTTTGCTCAGAGTCCCATATAGCCACTTGTTTGTTTTTACCAATAACCACGAGGAATTGTTAGCATTTATTACTGTTGATGTTTTTCAGTCAGTGTATGACCTTATACCCAGAGTCCCATATAGCCACTTGTTAGTTTTTGGAAAATGACGCAGTCATTGTTCCATTACTGCCGACCTGAACTTCATTACATTTCTCTGCCTACCGCGCTTGGTTTCGTATTTACGATTTCCCATACAAACTGGAATCTGCTTGTGTTATCATTATGCATGATCATTGTGTAGTAATCAGCCAGGAACCAGTTTACACAGTTTAACTGGTTTCTGCTTGTATTCCACTACACTCGAACAAAGTGTTGTAATTTGACGGGAACCAGTTTAGAATTTGTAAACTACAAAACGTAATCGGTTATTGTTCATTCCGTTTTGGTGTTTCATACCGACTTATATGGTTTGAATAAGCTTAAGACCCTTCAAACATTAATGTGATAGGTATATTAAAGACTGTTTTACAAAAGGATTGAACTGTTTTACTTTCAAAGTCGTACTATAGTGATATCTGTCATGTACGGATTTCCACTCTCATCGGTTAATTTCTTCTTTTACACGTGCTTTTGAAACTTCCTGTTTAAACATCGCAAGTTTTAAAATTGTTTTTTGAGTGAATTAAACTTATTTTAACAATCATGAAGCGTTCCAGAATCATTTTAAAGCAGTTTCTTCTTCTCTTTGATGATGGAAAATAGGTTTTCTCAAGAAAATACCGCTAACGATCGCAGAGAAATTGAAACGTACAAGTCAAGTCGGCACCTGGTTAAATTGGCATCTAGTCAAATCGGCACCTATTTGACGTCAATTCGGCATCCAATAATATTTGTTATAATATTTTCTATTCAATTAATTAATTACTGTTACCAAGTACATAGTGAATATGTTGTTGTGTATTTAGGTAAACAACGAAACGAAAGTGAATATGTTGTTGTGTATAAAGGTAAACAACGAAGCCCTTACCAAAGCTGTTGTTTTAACAATTAGACAATTATTAAAATAAAATGGAAAACTATGAGTCCCTTTCAATAAATCAAACTATCATGCCAAATAATTAGCAAATTTAAGGTGGTTTTTTTTTCAGTAAAGTTTAAACAGCATTAAACCAACAATCCTGTAAAACATGTAAAATGCTCAACTGGTTAAAATAATGCAGAAAAATATCCAATATCTCATGTATTAGTCCAAATAATTATGACGTCTGGCAAGGCTATTTTATTTTTTTTCTGGGACGCCTTCCTACGACGTGCCAGAAAAAAATTAACATAGCCTTGCGGTCATAGGAAGGTGTTCCAGAATAAAATTTAAAAAGCCTTGCCAGACGTAATAATTATTTGGACTACTCATATATATATATATCATTAAAAATACACTACTAGTCAGAATCTCACTTCATTTTGAAACAAGTCAATGAAACAAAGTTATAGCAATACACTTACCAAAACATGATTAAGAGTTATTCAACACAAAATAAAACGTTGACAAAATACCACTTTATTTAGAAAAGATTATTATTATTTTTAACAATACGCTATCCAAAACATGATTAAGATTTATTCTACACAACAACAAAAAATGCTGTCTCACTTTATTTTGATACAATGACAACAATAATACTTATAAGAAAACACTTGCTTACAGAGTTATTAAACACAAAACCAATTAAGATTGGGTGCGAATATGTAGGGTGTGAAAGTGAAAGGGGGTGAACATGAGTGGGCGCAAACGTGAATGGAAGCGAACGGACCCAGATTCAGACTATGTACCAGTGAGAAACATACAAGCCTTTCTACGGTATTTATTTGTACAATTCAGGTAGTCTTGACCTATTCATTTGTCTTAAAAAAACCAGCCAGTTGTCACCTTCACTTCACACACACACACACACACATACGAATATCAATTATATGCTTACGATACATTTTGCATTGTTAAACTAATTACGGTATGTGAAAATCAAGACTTGCATAAAAACTATCCCAATATTAGAGACAGTGGCGTCATTTTTCTTCAGAGCTTTTCAGCTCTTTGATTACCAATAACTATGAGGAAATGTTTAGCATTTCTTACTGTTCATGTTTGTGAGTCAGTTTATGACCTTATGCCCAGAGTCCCATTTAGCCACTTGTTTGTTTTTACCAATAACAATGAGGAATTGTTCAGCATTTCTTACTGTTGATGTTTTTCAGTCAGTGTATGACCTTATACCCAGAGTCCCATATAGCCACTTGTTAGTTTTTACCAATAACTATGAGGAAATGTTTAGCATTTCTTACTGTTCATGTTTGTGAGTCAGTTTATGACCCTTTGCCCAGAGTCCCATTTAGCCACTTGTTTGTTTTTACCAATAAAGATGAGGAATTGTCTTTATTTTATTACTGTTAATGTTTGTGAGTCAGTGTTTGACCTTATGCCCAGAATCCCATATAGCCACTTGTTTGATTTTACCAATAACCATGAGGAATTGTCTAACATTTATTACTGTTAATGTTTGCGGGTCAGTGTTTGACCTTATGCCCAGAGTCCCATATAGCCACTTGTTTGTTTATACCAAAAACCATGAGGAATTGTTTAGCATTTATTACTGTTATTAATGTTTGTGAGTCAGTGTATGACCTTATGCCCAGAATCCCATGTAACCACTTGTTTGTTTATACCAATAACAATGTGGAATTGTTTAGCATTTATTACTGTTGGAGTTTTTGAGTCAGTGTATGACCTTATACCCAGAATCCCATATAGCCACTTGTTTGTTTTTACCAATAACAATGAGGAATTGTTCAGCATTTATTACTGTTGATGTTTTTCAGTCAGTGTATGACCTTATACCCAGAGTCTGAGTCAGTGTTTGACCTTATGCCCAGAGTCCCATATAGCCACTTGTTTGTTTTTACCAATAACCATGAGGAATTGTCTTTATTTTATTACTGTTAATGTTTGTGAGTCAGTGTATGACCTTATGCCCAGAATCCTATATAGCCACTTGTTTGTTTTTACCAATAAAGATGAGGAATTGTCTTTATTTTATTACTGTTAATGTTTGTGAGTCAGTGTTTGACCTTATGCCCAGAGTCCCATATAGCCACTTGTTTGTTTTTACCAATAAAGATGAGGAATTGTTTAGCATTTATTACTGTTCATGTTTGTGAGTCAGTTGATGACCTTATGCCCAGAGTCCCATATAGCCACTTGTAATAACAATGAGGAAATGTTCAGCATTTATCACTTTTTATACGACCGCAAATTTTGAAAAATTTTTCGTCGTATATTGCTATCACGTTGGCGTCGTCGTCTGCGTCTTTGTAGTCGTCGTCCGAATACTTTTAGTTTTCGCACTCTAACTTTAGTAAAAGTGAATAGAAATCTATGAAATTTTAACACAAGGTTTATGACCACAAAAGGAAGGTTGGTGTTGATTTTGGGAGTTTTGGTCCCAACGTTTTAGGAATAAGGGGCCAAAAAGGGCCCAAATAAGCATTTTCTTGGTTTTCACGCTATAACTTTAGTTTAAGTTAATAGAAATCTATGAAATTTTGACACAAGGTTTATGACCACAAAAGAAAGGTTGGGATTGATTTTGGGAGTTTTGGTTTCAACAGTTTAGGAATTGGGGGCCAAAAAAGGGCCCAAATAAGCATTATTCTTGGTTTTCGCACAATAACTTTAGTTTAAGTTAATAGAAATCAATGAAATTTAAACACAATGTTCGTGACCACAAAAGGAAGGTTGGTATTGATTTTGGGAGTTTAGGTCCCAACAGTTTAGGAATTAGGGGCCAAAAAGGGACCCAAATAAGCATTTTTCTTGGTTTTCGCACCATAAATTTAGTATAAGTAAATAGAAATCTATAAAATTTAAACACAAGGTTTATGACCATAAAAGGAAGGTTGGTATTGATTTTGGGAGTTTTGGTCCTAACAGTTTAGGAAAAAGGGGCCCAAAGGGTCCAAAATTAAACTTTGTTTGATTTCATCAAGAATTGAATAATTGGGGTTCTTTGATATGCGGAATCTAACTGTGTATGTAGATTCTTAATTTTTGGTCCCATTTTCAAATTGGTCTACATTAAGGTCCAAAGGGTCCAAAATTAAACTTAGTTTGATTTTGTCAAAAAATTAATCGGTTGGGTTCTTTGATATGCTGAATCTAAAAATGTACTTAGATTCTTGATTATTGGCCCAGTTTTCAAGTTGGTCCAAATCGGGGTCCAAAATTAAGCTTTGTTTGATTTCATTAAAAATTGAATAAATGGGGTTCTTTGATATGCCAAATCTAACTGTGTATGTAGATTCTTAATTTTTGGTCCTGTTTTCAAATTGGTCTACATTAAAGTCCAAAGGGTCCAAAATTAAACTTAGTTTGATTTTAACAAAAATTGAAATCTTGGGGTTCATTGATATGCTGAATCCAAACATGTACTTAGATTTTTGATTATGGGCCCAGTTTTCAAGTTGGTCCAAATCAAGATCTAAAATATTATATTAAGTATTGTGCAATAGCAAGTCTTTTCAATTGCACAGTATTGCACAATGGCAAGAAATATCTAATTGCACAATATTGTGAAATAGCAATATTTTTTTTTAATTAGAGTTATCTTTCTTTGTCCAGAATAGTAAGCAAGAAATATCTAATTGCACAATATTGTGAAATAGCAATATTTTTTTTTAATTGGAGTTATCTTTCTTTGTCCAGAATCAACTCAAATCTTCGTTATACACAATGTGTATTCACTTTTTACTACCAACTGATAAATTAAAATAATCTTTACCATTCAGTGATAACAAGCAGTTTTTTTACATCTTAATATCTTATGATGTATTTAAATGAGTAGTT
Organism: Mytilus edulis; assembly: GCA_019925275.1. Lineage (NCBI taxonomy): Eukaryota > Metazoa > Mollusca > Bivalvia > Mytilida > Mytilidae > Mytilus > Mytilus edulis. The sequence goes on from CM034354.1 coordinate 24,797,363, forward strand.
ATTGTTGCAAACTCCATTAGAAATTTAATTGAGATTAATTTGGAATAAGGGAAAGGGGGATGTGATTAAAAAAATTAGGTTCAATTTTCTCATTTAAAATGAAATTTCATAAATAAAATGAAAATTTCTTCAAACATTTTTTTGAGAGGATTAATATTCAACAGCATAGTGAATTTCTCTAAGAGAAAACAAAAATTTTAAGTTCATTAGAACACATTCATTCTGTGTCAGAAACCTATGCTGTGTCAACTATTTAATCACAATCCAAATTTAGAGCTGAATCCAGCTTGAATGTTGTGTCCATACTTGCCCCAACCGTTCAGGGTTCAACCTCTGCGGTCGTATAAAGCTACGCCCTGCGGAGCATCTGGTTATGTTTGTGAGTCAGTGTATGACCTTATGCCCGGAATCCCATATAGCCACTTGTTTGTTTTTACCAATAAAGATGAGGAATTGTTTAGCATTTATTACTGTTAATGGTTGTGAGTCAGTGTATGACCTTATGCCCAGAGTCCCATATAGCCACTTGTTTGATTTTACCAATAACCATGAGGAATTGTCTAACATTTATTACTGTTCATATTTGTGAGTCAGTTTATGACCTAATGCCCAGAGTCCCATATAGCCACTTGTTTGTTTTTACCAATAACCATGAGGAATTGTCTAACATTTATTACTGTTAATGTTTGTGAGTCAGTGTTTGACCTTATGCCCAGAGTCCCATATAGCCACTTGTTTGTTTTTACCAATAACCATGAGGAATTGTCTGAACATTTATTACTGTTAATGTTTGTGAGTCAGTGTATGACCTTATGCCCAGAGTCCCATATAGCCACTTGTTTGTTTTTACCAATAACCATGAGGAATTGTCTAACATTTATTACTGTTAATGTTTGTGAGTCAGTGTATGAACTTATGCCCAGAGTCCCATATAGCCACTTGTTTGTTTTTACCAATACCAATGAGGAATTGTCTAACATTTATTACTGTAAATGTTTGTGAGTCAGTGTTTGACTTTATTCACAGAGTCCCATATAGCCACTTGTTTGTTTATACCAATAACCATGAGGAATTGTCTAACATTTATTACTGTTAATGTTTTTGAGTCAGTGTATGAACTTATGCCCAGAGTGCCATATAGCCACTTGTTTGTTTTTACCAATAACAATGTGGAAATGTTCAGCATTTATTACTGTTAATGTTTGTGAGTCAGTGTATGACCTTATGCCCAGAGTGCCATATAGCCACTTGTTTGATTTTACCAATAAAGATGAGGAATTGTTCAGCATTTATTACTGTTAATGTTTGTCCGTCAGTGTTTGACCTTATTCACAGAGTCCCATATCTATAGGCACTTGTTTGTTGATAGCAATAACTATTTGCCACTGATTATTAAGCAACCAACAATCAATTAAACTTAAGGTTAACAGGGGTAATGCCATCATCAGTGTTTAAATACCTGTAACTCAACGTTTAACGCTAAAGTCTATTTTTTATTTGCAATATAATGTTTTGTCAAATGCTAAAATTTTATCTTTGTGTACATGTTTGCTAAAATTTTATCAATTTTCTGCAAAGCTAAAACTTTATCTTTCTGGATGCTTAAATTTTAGCTTTTGGTCTGAAAAAGAACCAGCTAAAATTTTAGCTCTCCTTTATATTACTTATTGATTTAAGCTAAGCTAAACTTTTATGTTATTATACTTTTATTGCTTCAGGACTGATGAAGATTGTACAGCAGAATAAAAATGATTGCTCATTTGGGATTATCTCTTGTCCTTGATATATAGTTAAACAAGTGCAGAGATATTTTTGCCTGAGCTTTTGTTCTTTTTCATCAATGTTCAGAAAGAAGAAATAGAGACAAATGATAGAAGAATAAAGACAAATTTGGTAAGTTTTTAAATATTGATAAAGTTATAACATTTTGAGGTAAAATTTTAGTTTTTTGCAATATTCTTTAAAAAATCTACTCTTGAGAAAATGAGACAGTCTCAAAATTTAAAATCCTCCCTTAGGGGCAAAAAACAAAGGACTACAAAAAGGTCTGCCGGGCTCAAATTGTCAGACGACTTATATATAGCCTTATAATGACGATTTTTAACCTTTTTTTTTAAATTTTGCCTAGTATCTTGAAAACTTCACTCTAAAGATGTCAACTTTTAAAAGCAAGACAAAATTGTTTTATAATTATTTGATAAAAAGAAACATTTGAATACATTAGATTGTTTTATAATGATGAGTTAACTCTAGTAAAATATGACAGCACACATTAGTTTAGAAGGATTTCTTTGTATTATCCAATTGGTCATATAAAAATCAATGTTAATTTGACTGTATTTTTTTTAAGTATTTACACCTTGTTAAATTATTTCTCTTTTCTTTTAGAAATATTCTTTGAAACTATATGGATATACAGATTGTTATTCTATAAATGTTTGTTATCAATTAACAACTGCAAAGTTTTACATTTTTCAACAGAATAGTACAAGAAAGGGGGTCTCATTGGGGGGTTCTGATCCCAGATCCCGCTTATTGTTTTGTCAGATTCCTGTATCCCGCTTACACTATGTACGTAAGCAATTCTCATTTTTTTCTAATTCCCGGCGTCACGTTAGCCTTCATTTCCCGTTTTCACGGCACAATAATTTGACTTTCACGTGTCACGCTTACAAAAAATCTGCAATCCTGCGTCACGCTTATACCACCCACAAGAAATCCTGATTGTTTTAGTCTAAAAATTCTCTTTATACACCTTTGTAGGCTTTGTCTTATATTTATCTTTATGAAAAGAAAGGCTTAAGATTTATCAAGAGCAGAACACTAAATTTTTTTTTCCTTTAGATTTTTGAAAATGCATTTTTCTCAGAATTACCTCCCTTTGTACCATAAATAATCAATATTTATGGCATTATTTATGTTGATTGTATAATTGTCTTCATTGTTAGTTTAACATTGTTAGGTATAATAATGGTTTAGAAAAAAGAAAAAAAATACATTCACAAAATTGTATACGGATTGATATATTAATTTCATTGATTTCAATGAAAGGCAAATTTGAATATTACATGTATTCAAGGAGAATTTTAGAAAGTACTTATACCAGAGCCCAGTAATCGTATATGCTTGAATGCGTTAATAACTATGTCTCTTAATATAACCAAATAGATATATACTTTTATGTTTAATGTACTGAGAATTGGTGAGTTTGAAAAAAGTTATTTTAAGGTTTTTTTTTAAATCATTTTTACAAGATTATCTCCCTTTGTAACAGATAAATTCAATATATATGGCACCATAAATTGTAATTGAACTATGGTCTTTGTTACTTTGAATTAATTTGTCAATTATTGTACTGCTTTTGACATGTTTGATAAAGAAACACTTACATTCCCAAAATTATCCACAAAATACTAGTTTAAATTCATTGATTTATAGAGAGAAAATGTAAATTTAGGCATTTTTTGAGAAGAATTTTACAATGTACTTGAAAGAGAAAGTGTATTAGCTAAAATGCATAATTTAGTATTCCAATTGATAAAAGAAAGTGAGTTATCTTAATATTTTTAATGGACCTAAGGCTGGATAGCTTTTAAAATATGTACTTTTTATGATTTTTTGAAAATATTTTTTACTGGATTATCTCCCTTGTAATAATCCACAAACTTTTCTTGAAAAATGTATGTACTGATGAGTTTCTAAAGCTTTAACACTTGATTATTCAATAAATCATCATTCTCTATCTCGTTATTTTTCGCATTTATAAGTTTCAGGGTGTTGAAATTGGTCAATTTCATAGAAAAATACTGCCTCAAACATGGGAAAACTGGTTCCGGTACATTACAGCATCTCCAAGCTGAAAGACATGGGAACCAGATGAAATATTTTTCATTTGAACTTCTTTCATAATGATGTTTAAGCACACAAAGTTTCAATCGAATCTGATGACCCCCCTTGTGGACTGTTTTGGATGGTTTTATGGGAGACTGGGTGTACAAACACGTTTAGATAAAACCCTGATGTACATGGAAGGTACCAAGACAAAATTGAAAAAAATAATGCTAATAAATCCGCCTGTTTAAAGCTTACTTACTTGATACATCCTCTGAAGACATATATTTATTCATAACTGCAATTAGCTCTTCTTTATAATTCTTTGCTGACATGTTGGAGCGATCAAACCGTGTTAAAAGGTCACTGACTATATCACATAACTGATAAAAACGGTTATCATCTAGATAAAAAGATGTACTGTGTTGTAGTTCATTTCTTGTAAGTCTAATTCGCTCAATATCATCTCCAATAGATATGTCTGTATTCTGAATTCTATGACATGACCTTCCCCATCCATTACTAGGAACGTATTTTCTCAGTCTTCTGAGCTCATTGTATAAGTATGTTATGTCACAATCTCTCGTTGGAGGTAGATTTGGTTTGTCTTTTTTCAATATGTCATATAAAACATCAGCAAGAATATCCATGACAATTATTTGCATCTTTGTAAAATTGATTTGCCCTTGAGTGAACTGTAACAAAAAAAAAACCAAATATACAGAATGAATTTTCAATCAATAAAAAGGGCAATCCTGAATAAGGATTTATATAACAGAAATGTCAATGCATCCAATTGTCAGTAATTGTAAACTTGATCAAGTACTCTAAGAAGTTCCTGCAAAAAACAGTTAAAATATAAAAAAAAAGATATCATCTTAAAATAATTATGGCTCTGTTCAAAGAACCGTGTTACTGATGTCAAAAATTGTCATTTTACCAATCAAGCAGAGAACAAGTGCATTTATCATGTTTATAATTTGAAGTAATACCCTAAGCAGATACTGCTCGCCGTAAAATTTGTCTTTTCTTTTTAAATGATATTAAAAGAAAGTCAATTTGATATACCAACAAACAAACCACCAAATAATCTATTTCCCAATAACGGCACCCAAAACGAGGGGAGTAATTACAATATAATTGTATAAACATTATATAAAAGTTATAAGAAATAGGTTGAAAAAAGTATAATATGTTTGTTTTGAATTGATTACATGCACATAACGACTGACGGAAATGCATATATCTTTAATTCTATACAAAGTAAGCTTAGTTAGTATTATATTTCTGTTGAATTTCAACTTCAAAGATCTGCCAAATTATTGGCATACGGATGTTATCTTTATTTCTCATGAATAAGATATTTGTTATAATGTAAAACATTCTTATTTGTTTTAATAAATATTGAGCTAGACATGTAAGAAAGTGATTTCTAACCAAGCTTTGTAAAAGGAAGATGTATCTTATATCGTGTATGTCCTCAATTACTAAATTTGCATATTTTTTTCAAGTTTAATACTGACCTATAAAGACCTATTTTCTATTTTATGTGTGTGAGCTCCAAGTCTAAATCTTGTTAAAACAGATCTCTTTGAGCTTTTGATGTTGGCATTTGTTAAAAGACTTGTTTTTTGGATTTTTCCTTGAGGTTATGTGTTAATATTAGGTTATTTTACTTTTTCATAAGCAGTTTCACTGTTTTATACCATGTTCCAAATATCTTATCGATTAGTTGCAAACCAAAAGCGACATTTCAGGAAAAAATATTAAAAACCAAAAATTAAATCAGAAACCAATTGTTCGAAACATCTTATTTCTCAAAATCATTGATGATTTAAAAAAATATTGTCAGCACGTAACATACTTGCTTGTTGTCGTTTGTTGATGTTTCTTACTGTCATTAATTTTCTATTCAAGCAATTTAGGGATACTATGAATTCAACTAGTCCAAGAATTCGTCCCAACTTTAGTTATGTGTTGAACAGATAGTAAGCATTTGTTTAATATTCCAATGACTTATCAAAGGACCTTAGGTCTTTATAACTGTTGGTTTATCAGCTGAACAGATATACCATTTACAGAAAAATTTGAAAATAACGCATCCTACATGTGATAGGACCGCTTAACACAAAATTAAACAATACATCCTGAGCCAGTACCGAATAATTGGCGTACATATTTGAGGTTAACCTTCACTGCGTTGAAGAAAATTGAGAACAAGAAAAACAGTGAACAAATTTCAATGTAGGCAAATATTCAGGTAAATTTCAAATAATCGGTGTTTACGAGCTAACAGCTGCTTCTCATACTTATAAAACAAAACATCATCACAGCAAAAGGTTGTTGGACAGAGTAATGTTAAAGAACGTGTGGTTCATTTTCATAAAAATTCATCGGAAGATACCTAGGCCTTGTTTCCGTATTTCTGACATCTTTACCTATTACTGGTATATCTGTTTTTGTTGTTCAAACATACTTGTCCATTTAATAGAATGATATGCGACTGTGATACTAGCGAGATATATAGATAGCTATGAAACCTGGTTAAATTCAAATGTTTTTACATGAGAAAATGCCTTTACGGAGTCAGTAATATGACAGTATTTTCCCATTCGTTTGAGCTTTTGATTTTGACTTTTGATAAGGGATTTACTTTTTCGATTTTTTCTTGGTGTTTATGTTATCTTACTTTTTCATAAGCACCACAACTGTTTTATTCGATGTTCCTTATATCTTATCAATAAGTTGCGAAACGAAAGTGACATTTCAGAAAAAATATTGAAAACATATAAAAAAAAATCAGAAACCAATTGTTTAAAACATCTTACTTCCCCAAAATCACTGTCGATAAAAAATGTCAACTATTGTCACCAAGTACCATACTTGCATGTTGTCGTTTGTTGATGTGGTTCATTATTGTTTCTCGTTTCTCGTTTTTTATATAGATTAGACCGTTGGTTTTCCTAAATGATTTTACACTAGTCATGTTTGGGCGCCTTTATAGCTTGCTGTTCGGTGTGAGCCGAGGCTCCGTGTTGAAGACTGTTGTAACTTCGATGGAGAATTGTCTCATTGGCACTATTTCCACACCTTCTTAAATCTATCAAAACAACTTTATATCATTAGAACATATAACAAAGAGATTATAACAAGGGTTATCATGCGGAAATACTTACTGCCAATGTTTTGGATAATGATTTAATTTGTTGTGGAAAGTAATACACATAAAGTTTGACTATATAAATATCTCAAACACGATGCCAATTGAAATTTGTTTCTTACGGTCATTTTTTTTCTATTTAGACTCTGAAATAATATGTTACCTTTGTGGAAACTGTTTTGGTTTTACTTCTGATGCATGTTATGGGAAGGGATTCTGGATCATCTTCAATCCCTGAAACAACTGAAATGATATGCAAAATATCTTTTACAAATTTAAATTTCGGCTTTTACTGTTTGCAAGTTACACAATTTTGTATAGCAAGATGAATTCGTTATGACATACTACAAAAAAAGATAGGCAAATAGTGTGATTAAATTAACATATAAGCAGCCTTATTTTAAAACATTGTTCCTTATTTTGAATAATGTTGAAAGCCATGCATATTATATTTTACTACAGGTTTCATATAAACTTAATATTATCAATAATGTTAAATAAATGATGCCAGATAGAAATTGTTTGTCTAACTGGAAAAAAATTAACCCATTACTCATGCAGGTTATAGCATCTGCTAATCTTTTTGAACTTTGACCCACAATCATTAAATAGTGTCAAGTTCTAGATGAAACTTATATGATAATTATTTCATACACAAAATTAATTAAACAGTGTACTTGAATTATCTGAAAAAATTCGATATCAAGAAATGTAACGTTAACTAATGATTAATAAAAGTGATTTCAAGGTTAGAAAAGCCATGTCGGATGGCCAAGCATTTTTCACAATAATTCCATATGCAGGTAAAAAACTAAAATACTAAAAACAATTATAACATCAGGCATTTTCTTAGATTGTTACTTCCTGTATTATTGTATTTACTGTATTGAGAGAAAAAGAAACAAAAATATAAATACGCACATCCGGAACATGTTTTAACCAGGTATTCTCTGTGTCGTCTTTGCTGTGATTACTGTCATGCTCTTCACAACGGTATTCTCCTCTTTCCCGTTTTAGATCGTCATATCCTATTCTGTCAGAAGCACTTGTAGTATCTCCAGTATTGCATTTTGCTTTTATTTCATGAGGCAGTTGATGCATAAATTTTTTTTCCAACTCTGCAATTTTACGCATAAATTTCTTTTCCAACTCTGCAAACTTATGCATTATTTTTGTTTCCAACTCTGCAAAATGGAAGTAATTAAGTAATTAAATGCAATTAGTGTTTCAATGTATCTTATTCTTTTAATAGATACTAAGTATATTTTCATATATCATAAGTTATTTTATCAATACACATTTAGTATTTCTTTTTACTATAGTTAGTAATCCATTTAGTACAAATTAAGTTTTTTTTTCTAATTTCTCCTTTCCTTTCATTCTTGTCAATCGTGTACGTATTTCAACAAACTTATTATACTTTTTGTACAAATTCAAATCTGAATGAGCTCCAGCCATTTTTCAAAATAGCTTACCAAAGTCAAATGGAGGCTTAATTCTGAATGGCTGAATATCATCAGTCTCAAAGCAAAAGTTCCGTATTTAAAATTACTGGAAAAATGCTAACAAAACTCCCTATCGTGATTTAAATTGTAGCTTTACAGGAATTATGTGCTTTACATGTTACACTAATCTCTTTAATTTCATTATATAAGCTACACAGAAGAAATACTTTTCAATTTCCCTATCCTTTGCATTGCAGGTACACATATAATAAGAGGAAATTCGTTGCAATATAGATATATTTTTATCCACTGGAGATCAAAGGTCGCAGATGGAAGCAACTATGAATACTGTACGATTAGATATAATAAGTAAAATAAAAAATAGCTTCTTGATGTATGCTTTCAAAACAAAAGTTGAAGTAATGACATTTGCAATTAAACTTTAAAAACACATTTACATAACTTAATGGAAAAAGGTCTCAAGCAGTCCATTTGCAAAACGAATATAAACCTAAATTCGTTTATATCATTGTTTACTGCAATCCTTACAGAAAAACATGTTTCTCAATTTTGTGAATTGTAAACAATAAACTCATCACAAATACTAGGATTTAAAATTTAGTAATTGCGTCAGACGCACGTTTCATCTACAAAAGACTCATCAGTGACGTTCAAATAAAATATAAGTTCGAAATTGAGAGCATTGCCGAGCAAAATTTTTTGAAAGTTTGCCCAAATATAGCTAAGGTAATCAATTCCTGTGGTAGAAAAGCCTTAGTATTTCCACAAAACTTAAATTTTGTAAACCGTTATTTTATAATTCTATATACATATCAAATTATCTTTACCTATTGTTCCTTAAAAAAACCAAATGTTGTCACATAGAATCAGTTAATAATCAGTATTCACTCTTAATCTTAATGTATGTTAGAATACAAAAACAAAGTTTCTTAATTTTGTATATTACTTAGGAATGAATTAGTACTGTATGTACTGCAGGTTTGAATATATTATCAGAGCTGAATTGGCAAAACCGTCCAAAATTGTGGGTCATCCAGGATCCTAAGCTTCATATTTTATATGACCCTATCATATTTTTTTTTATTCAGGCGTCACTTATACATGTTATAGGTCTTTTGTAGACGAAAAAGGAATTCTGGTGTTCCTGGATAATCTTTTGATATTGCCTATCAGGCGTATTTTTTTTTCTGTTCAAGAGGGGTTTTGCGATGTTTCTATAATGTTTCTATAACAGCAGCTTGTTTGTATTATGAAGAACCGTTTTTATTTTTTAAGAAATTATTTTCTCTACAAAATCACAATCGCATTTATTTAAAAACGGGTTTTGTTTTAAGTAATCAGGTTTTAGCAATAACATGAATAATGAATACACATTATTTTCTGAATTCTGAGTATTTTTGTCTTAGCGCGAAATGAACAACTGGGTTATAAAGACATGATCTCCTGGATGCAGCAGTAATGTCATTCAGCACAAATCAAATATAATCTGAAATGGGAAGTGTAGGACCCACGTAGTTGTAATCTGATTTATTACAATGTTACCTGCAGCACACATTATTTCAGTTGGCAAACATACTACAAGTAACCCCTTCTAGTTAATATATCAGTTGGTTTCAGATTTGATTCGAAACTCACTAATACATGTACTATGCAAATGCAAATGTCAACAATTAAGATTTGCAATTTTCACAAATGTTCAATATTAACACTTCTGATGAAATTAAAACTTGTTAAAATATCGACATGATTGCTATGCTCAACACAATGACAAAAATAACTTACCCATAAATGGCACATGTTCATCAAGCCCTGTAATATGAGGTAATTTGTTTGCATTCTTAAATGTCAGCAAGACAAGACGAGTGTTTTTGAACATATTGAAAAAGCTTAAAATGCATATTGAATATTAATTAAAGCAGGACATGTTGATAAATTTAATGATTGATTATTTTTAACGTCTTTTTGGCGTATTAAAATATAATCCTGGTACCTTTGATAACTATTTACACCACTAGGTCGATGCCACTGCTGGTGGACGTTTCGTCCCCGAGGGTATCAACAGCCCAGTAGTCAACACTTCGGTTTTGACCGAAGTGTTGACATGAATATCAATTATATGGTCATTTTTATAAATTTCATGTTACAAAACTTTGAATTTTTCGAAAAACGAAGGATTTTCTTATCCCAGGAATAGATTACCTTAGCCGTAGTTGGCACAACTTTTTGGAATTTTGGGTCCTCAATGCTCTTCAACTTTGTACTTGTTTGGCATTAAAACTATTTGATCTGAGCGTCACTGATAAGTCTTATGTAGACGAAACGCGCGTCTGGCGTATTAAATATAATCCTGGTACCTTTGTACTATTAACATATTTAATTCAACAATGTTATCACAGTTGTAACCCAGTTATATCATGTAAATCATTTTGTCACAAATGAATGAATTTGCAGTAGGATACACAAAAAATGTGCAGATCCCACATTGTTAAACCAATTATATATATAGTATATATGTATATACATATAAAATTTCTGAATAATAGCCAACGATCAATCTTACGAGGCGATGGATCATATAATAATGCTACAATACACTACAAACTATAATATATAACAAGTCTAAAAGGATACAACATATAAATAATAATAAAATGAACAAATATGAAATCTTTCGGATAACAGACATCCTTCATCAGTAAGATCACGATGTAAAATGAATCATATCAATCTATTCTTATAATAATAATATAACACTTTTGAAATCAGTTTGGCCCGAACATCATACAGACGCTACTTCAATTCCAAAATTTCCAAACATGACACTGGTTATATAGCTATTATATTAAATACCTATTTACAACAGAGACTGCAAAGATATGCCTAGAATATGGCTTAAATAATTATATATGTTACTTTCGAATATTTGAAATACAAATAATCTAAGAATAATCTTGATTACCTGCTCTATTTCCATTTCTGTTTCCGGTTCCTTTCCTTTTTTTTCTCCGACCATATATAAAAGGGACAACACTTGAAACGGACGCTGCAAAAACTACAACTCCAACTATTATACCAAAACTGAAATCAGTCAAAATAATTGTACGTGCCGTTTGTATCAATACATAACAAAACACCAAGATACCTCAATTATCTAAAACAATTAATTTAGAATCACCCCGCAACTGTTTAACTACAGTCATGTTTTTAACACCACCTGATTCTCAGGCAGATTGACACTTAACACTCGAAGATTTACAGTCTCCAGATGAATACATGATGAAGGAACATTATTTTGTATAAAGACATCTGATATAAATTCTGTATAAAAATAAAAACGCGCTTTGTATAACGCCACAGGCTGGGTTTACGGATGCCAATTTTGAGGCGGAGATTTTGTTTGGAATACTGTTAGCATTTTTTTTTATTAAATTTAAATAGTAATTATAAATTCGCCGAATGTTCGTGTATTATTATTATATTATTATTAAATAACTCGAGTTGATATCAAACAAAATCCCATCCTCACTCGTTATGAAACCTTTAAATATATATACGTAATGTATTTATAATTTTTTGCTTAAGTATTTGTAAAATGTCAAAGAAAAATAGGCATGTATCTAAAGTCTTGTATACAAATGTAGCTTCACATAGCCTAATATTAATAGGGGTATTACTTCCTAGTAAAGGGTAAACGTTGATATGCCAAAAAATGGGTCATAATGTTGCAACATTTTATATATGTGACTATTTTTTAATTTGTTTATGACACTCTATATTAATATGCATTGTTCTTTTATGATTTTATGTTGATTTGGGGTACATTCTTTTTTTCTAATATAAATTTGTATTTGGAAATCTTAGATTAATGACCTATTGTGGTATTTTAGTTAATCAGGGACTTTATATGTTCATTATAATAAGGTCACTGAATCGATGCGTTTACAAAATTAAAATAATGTAAAAAAGTAGAATCATTCTTTGTATATATTTATTTATAAGTGTATGTACTATATACAGGAATGCTATATATACACATTGGTACATGTTTTAAGACAAAAACGTTTTAAAGTTACCCCCTCCACCCTCCTTGTGTGTAAAAATTTAAATATCCATTTCAAATAATGTATCAGTTCATGCATCTATTATATTAAATTGCTGAATAGGCGGGATGTGCATCGATATTTACAATAGAAAAGTAAAGTAAAGCACAACTGAAGTGCACTGTTTGTCAGATGTAAGAGTCCAGTGTGTCAACTGTCACAATGTTCTCGGTGAAGAGATTCACTAGATTAATGATAGTTGGACACATTGATTGAAGTTACAATTTCAAAGTTTAATATTATTATTTAAATCATTTGTAAATCATCAATTCGAAACGAGTATCTGTGTAAGTATTTTATCTTTTTGAATGTCCCTCTGATATCTTTGGCTCCCCTTTAATAAAAGTTTGTATGTTCGAATACATTTTTTTGTAAAACCTATGCAATATACTTACTTTTAACGGCAATAAATTATTCCTACTTTAATATTTTAAAAACGTATCAAGAAGCATCACATGATATACGGTTCAATCAATATATTTGAGCATCTAAAAAATCTTTAAAAAGTCAACGATTTATTAACAAAAAGATCATCGGAGTACTAAACCTAATGTGTATACACCTTTTAGTCATTCTGAAATATGGACGAACCATTTATAATACGCTTAGGTAATTCTTAAACAAAATTAGATTTTTTAACTTGCATTTCACTTCCAGTAAGTCTGTCGTCTTCAGTATGTTCAGTTGGAAGATCCTGTTGTGTAGGAGTGGTATCTGAAGTAAAACAATGTTAGGACATTTACGATCAAACAAGGTATTTTATTAGGATCTATATTCATATACTACATGAAAATTTAAAACAAAGTCTTGAGGAATAATCTGTATGCTTTCCTCCACAGAATTTGTACCAAACACCGCTAATGTATTGTTTTCGGATATATTTCTACAGATTTAGCTGAAAATGAGCCCCCCAAAAAATCTACACAGCAGAACAGAGTTTCTCGTTGACAGCATATATGTTGAATGAGTTGGTAAAAATTTCCAGTAGATTGTGTAAATCATGTGAGAACCAACTGTGTATCTCTCATGGCCGATTTATTTTTGTTTTCATTCGAGTTGGAGCTCCTTGAATCCCTTCAAAAATACAAGAAGATCAAAGAAGTAGGATCGTTTAATCTCATGTACATGTATATTGATGATGTTATATCAATATCAATCCAAACGTTTCTGATTTCCCGTTAGTAAATCCACCTGAACTCGATATTGAAGAACCTACATATATCGCCGAATCATTTCTAATACGTTTATATGTTTTGGAGTTCATTTTCACTGAACTAATACACAATTTTATTTAGGGATCAGCTGAGAACCACCTCCGGGTACATAATTTCTCGCTGCGTTGAAGACCCATTGGTTGACTTCGGCTGTTGTGAGCTCTTAGGTCGGGTTGTTGTCTCTTTGACATATTCCCTATTTCCATTCTCAATTTTATTCACCTCAAATTTGACAACAACGATCATATCAGTACACGAATCTATGACAATTGAGACGATTTCAATTCTCAAATATATATTTGATCATCTAAGTAAGGGATATAAGCCGATAACAGTCCATTTTGTAAAATATCCGACAGGTCTGAGGCCAAAGGCCAGAGACCTGTTCAATATTTTGCAGAATGGACTGTTAGAGGCTTATATCTTACGTAAAAACATTGTTTAACACGTCGAAAAAAGTAAAACAAATTAAAAAGCAAGCAAACATTTATTTTCATTTAGTATGAAAATTGTTTTGTAAATAAACATTTTTACATTAAAATCCATCCTACATATTGGTCCCTTTTAACAGTAGCTCATAAAAATATAGATAAAAAAGTACAGCTAAAGGTTAACAACATGAATAAAGTGATGAGAGTATATTTTTCATGCACAAACGAAAAAAAGAGATGTCGTTATTAGTGATTGTGTGGTTTCAAACTTTGCATTAAAATCAAATGTGTATTCACATATTCAGAATCTATTTAGATACATTATTTCAATGTTGATTACAAAGAGGATATAGTCAAAACATGTAGTAATGGGAAGTTTTATATATAGTATATTTCAAATTGTAGTCCTCTCCTATAAGTTTCTTGTTTCTTCTCGTGTTTTGTTTTTTACAGGGTTAATGAGAAAAAAAGAATATCATATGAAGACAGGTTATTGTTGAACCATATCAAGTGCCCCATAGTCAATTTTATTTCAAAACAACATACATAACAACATGCAATCAGTTATATTTCTTTTGTTGGAATTTTCAAGAGACTGTTATTGTTTACGCAAACGGTACCACCTGAATACCCCCCCCCTGCTCCCGCCCTCTTTTCTGTTTTTTTTTATTTCTTTCTGCAAGGTCCTATCGCTCTCTTTTTCGTCTATTTCTGTATTGAGTCCCTTGTGTTACCGAAACGTTATTTCGTCTCAATTTTCTTTTGAAATGTTTTTTTTATAAAACGATCACTGACAACAATGTGCGAATCAGACACACGATTGGTTTGTTTGACAGATAAAATGCAGTAATGTCTTCCGTTATTCTGCTTCCCATATTCATCGTCGTTCATAAGCGAAGTGTGAATATTTAAGCAATAACTTAAAATAAAAATTGTAAATCAACGCCGAAACCTGAAAATTCTAAAAAGAAATATAGTCCCCTAGTTCATGAAGGAATTTCTAGATTCGCACTTTGTACACAGGATAAGGTTTAGGTTGTTCGGTTCCCTTGTATTGCGGCATGATTTATCAAATTTTAGAAGCATTAATTTATTGCTTTTTTTCATTTTAATTGTAGTCGAAAATAATGTTAGGAAGAATAAGAGCAACACCAGATATCAATTTTGATCTAGAGACGGACAAGGATAAATCTTTAAATTTGAAAAAAAGAAATTCAAAAAGGCAACAAAAACAAGACTTACAACGAGCATAATCAGCTATTGAATTAGTGCGAAAAGAGACAACCCAAACACATGAGAAAAATGACTGTGATATAAGTATTGGTAGTGTTAAAATCATTTTGAACGTGATTATTTTTCCTGAAAAAAACCATTTTTATGAGAAACAAATTATTGTAATGGAAGTTGACTTTAATAAAATGTTTTTTTTTTAAATATAATTTGTTCTTTGCTTGTATTTTACTTTACATGATTAAAACAATTAGGGTAATTAATAGTTTTTTTTATTTTTTTACTTCAGTGATTGAACTATCATTTATCTGTAAGAATTAGCTATTCTAACTTTAGCTGTCCAATATGTTTAAGAAAGAAGACGGCTATTCTTAAAAATATTTGAAAGCTAAAGGAAACATAATGGTAAATGATAGTCCAATCACTGAAATAAAGAACAGGTAAAACAATAGAATGACGTCACAACAATGTGTTAAGAAGCGATATTTAAATTCACCCGCGTAGGGAGTAAAAATTTCTCAATCCATTCGATGATTTAGATCACGCAACTTACACTCAGATTTTTTACACGTCACTGTAGTCTGAGTTAAACGTGAATTAGGCAGGGTTTTGTCAAAGAACGTCTTTTTTCATACAAAAGTCTATTAGAAAGTTGCAAGACATCACTTTTAGAAATAATAAGAGATAGTCTTAGGTTATAGATTATGTGCGCTGAATTTGTGTTCTATTTTACGCTAGTTTCCTTGTTAGATTTGCTTTGGTTTGGTGGCGTTTGACATGACTCGATATTTATACATCCCGCCATCTGTTTTTTTTTTTTTTAATTTTTGTATTTTCTAAATATGGGCAAACCAAGCTATCTTTCTAACTACTAAAGACAGTCAGAGGCCTTTTCATAGCCAAAGGAGCCTGAAGGAGTACAAAATACTTCTCCCAGTTGATATTGGTAGGTTTAACAACATGATTACTTTTTTTCATTAATTGTGGAATAAAAGTACATTCATAAAATAAGATATTTTTATTTTTTGGAAAGGGGGAGGGCAATGACTCAATTTAGTATTTGTTCAAGTGTTTACTGGGTTCCATGTACGTGTATGTGACCAATAGCTTTCAAGTTGCTGGTCCCAGTGAAATGCTAGACATGTAGTCATGACAGTTAGCCTGTTTAGTTGAATTATTTATTTTAATTCTATTAATATTAAATAAACCTAAATATTTGAAATATCCAAATAGGAAGATTTGGAATGATTGCCATTCGATCTGATTCACGTTGACCTGAAACCTGTTCGCCCAGGGTCCATTCGCCCTGGGGTTTTTTTTCCAAATGTTTTCTAGTTTCTTTGTTTATCATGTGAACAGAATATGTTGAAATTTTGTTAAAAAATTACCCTAATATTTTTATAGCCGAAACAAATTCATTAATTTTCCTTTCATTTGTTATGTCATTGATCAATAATTGATCCAAAACAAGCCTTTAACTT
This sequence comes from Mytilus edulis, assembly GCA_019925275.1. Lineage (NCBI taxonomy): Eukaryota > Metazoa > Mollusca > Bivalvia > Mytilida > Mytilidae > Mytilus > Mytilus edulis. The sequence goes on from CM034354.1 coordinate 24,814,276, forward strand.
TTAAATATTTCTATGTTACAGGTTTCATAAATTTAAAGAAAAAAATGTCTTTATTCAACTTCAATGCCCTCAATATTATTTTTTTGAGTTGGGCGAACGGACTTTATGGGCGAGTGAACCCAGGGTGAACATGTAATTAGGGCGAACCGACCCGATAGTAATGAAATCATTCTTTATTTCCATGATAACAGGTAGACATGCTAGAGATCAATTGACAATCACATACTTTCTATGTTACTGTCATTAAGGTAGCACAATACAAAGATTTTTCATCCCCAACCAGACATCTTTAAACTGATGTAATTCCACTCATCTTTCTTTAAATTTTATAAATGAGGTACCAAAAGAAAGAAGAAGGATTAATCTTCCAAATTGTAATAATTTCATGATGACATAATTATTACATAATTAATTGTTATGTAATTAGTTGCCATATTGTGATGTCCATACTTGAATGAATTTAACTTCTTTGTTATTCATAGCATCCCAAAATATTTTATAGATTCTTGCACAACACAGTTTGACCTCCAAAACTGTGTCTCAGATTTTTCCTATTGTATTTCATTCTCTCATGAATCTACAATGAAATTTGCAACAATAATTCATAAGAGACCACTAAATTCAATTGGGTATAAAATTTGTTCTATTGATGTTTTTGGAAATCTGAGACACTGTTGTGGAGGTCAAGCTGTGTTGTACAGGAATCTATTAAATATTTGGGATGCTATGAAGAACAAAGACGCTAAATTCATTCAAGTGTGGACATCACAATATAGCAACTTATTACATAATAATTAATTATGTAATAATTATGTCATAATGAAATTATTACAGTTTGAAAGATGAATCTTTCTACTTTCTTTTGGTCCCTCATTTATAATATATAAAGAAGGATTAAATGAAATACATCAGTTTAAAGCTGTCTGATTGGGAGTGAACAAATCTTTGTATTGTGCTACCTTAACACTATACATCCTTCAACAATGAGTTAATCCATACCGTATAGTAAGATCTAAATAACCCAGTAATAACAAATGTAAAGCATTCCAAACAGAAAACTATTAAACGGTCTGATTTATATCCATTTTTTTTCTATTAAAAACAAAGTATGATATATACAAGATATATGTACAACATTTAGTTAGTACATGTACATAAACAAAGGACAACCACATGCACTGAATTATATGTATTACAGACTTTTTAGGCTACTTTTAAAGGATTTATAAGTCAATGTCAGTATGTAATTTGTGTGCTTTCTTGTTATCTTTTATGTTATTTTTTTTTTGCCATTTACACGTAGTTGCATATTGGGGATTTATGGATGCAACTCCACAAAGACAATGGAAGACCAGGACTTGGATTGCATGAAACTTTCAGAAATCTTGATAACTATGTCATGATGCCTTAAATTGCATTGTAAAACTATATTTTTCTTAATATGTATTATGTCAGAGTGAGCAACTGAAAAAATACATACATTTTTTTACTGTATCTTTGTTTGTTATATATCACAGTGGACATCACTGACTTTATATTACTCTTTATAATTACTGTTGCCAGACTAACTTTTAGGATTCTTGGAACTGCATTTGTATTTCACTTTTTTCCCTATTTCTAGTTAAAGTAATATATATACAACAATATGTTTGAGAAAAGATATGAAGGTTAAAATTGAGAATGGAAATGGGGAATGTGCCAAAGAGACATCAACCCGACCATAGACACATGATAGAACAGACAGAAGGTCACCTGTAGGTCTTCAATGCAGTGCGAAATTCCCGCACCCAGAGGTGTCCTTTAACTGGCCCCTAAAAAAATATATATACTAGTTCAGTGATAATGAAAGCCATTATAAACTCCATATTCTATATTTATTTATTTTTTGTTCAATTTAAAAATCTTATGAATATTTGTTATTAATCTGTTTTTAATGTACCTTCTACCAGTCATCCAGCGTCATTTAAAGTTACTGGAGCAGAAATTTAAGACATGAAGAAAGTGATACATTGTATACAAGGTACAAATGTAATTAACCCATTCATTTTTTTTACAGATATTCTTATATCAGAAAACCTAGCTGTCAAAACAAATAGAGAACTGTTAGTAGGTTGTGCCACTTTTGTTCTCTTGTTCATATTTTTAAAGCCGTTTTTCAACTGAACTGATCCTTTTGATGTCATACACACATTATGTAAAAGTACATTATATTACAACTAGGCTGAAAAAGTTCAATTTTATTGATATATAACTTTGACCAAAATATACATGTATATATAGCATTTGTAACTCTATATCATATATGGATAAGGTGAATCAATTTGCTTGTAACTTTGGATAGAGTCTCATGAAATGGTGAAAATCACTGTATCCCGGTACACATGTACTCAGGGTTGTCAATAAAAATTTAAAATTAACAGAACTTAAAAATACTAATACATATTACAACAACACTTTAAAGAGTAATTTTTTTAAAACTTGGATCAGATAAATATACAAAGTCATGCCGATTATAAGATGCACAGTTATTCTTAACTTTAAAAATATATTTGCTTGAACCCAGCCACCTGGAACTTATCAATTATTGGTTATATATTTTTTTTGGAAAACAAAAGGGTCTGGAATGGAGTTTTTTTGGGCAGTGAAGCTGCCTTATGTGAGCACCCTGGATTTGGTTCCTCCCTTGGGAATTTTTGGAAAAGTGCCATTGCTCTGATCTGGCAGGTTTTGTAGATTCCTTACAACAAATTAGACATTTTTTTCACACTTGTTGTTATGAAAAACAATAAATATAAGGAAGATTACCTTAAATGATCGTCGATTTTCCCAAAACAATTGATGTTCCCCATTTGAAAAAGTGCTAATCAAAACGTTAAGCATAGCTTTTTATCGTCTGTGCTTTTGATGAAGATGTAATTGAACTATTGTAAGAATAATTTCATTGCCGAAAATGTTTGTAATGAAGGCATTAAAATTTGCCAAATGGCGCATGGATATTATTTTGCGGCTATTTTTAATCAGTGAAGCCGTTGAATTTGGTGGATTCCATCCTAACAAAGGTAAATATTTCAAAGCATTGACATACTTCCTCTCTGTATAAGTCTTGAATTTGTAAGAATACTTATTTCTGCATTGTATGAAGATATGTATTTTATTTAATTATTCAATGCAAGCTGATGTTATCATTATTTGTCATCGTTTCTCTCCGTACTCGCTATGTATCGTGTAAATTCCCAAACATTATACTCGATCAGGGCCTTTGCAATTGCAATCGGGACCTCATTTGAATACGTATTTATAGATTTTGTCGATGTCAAGGTCATTACAAGAAGTTTCCTTTATCGTGTTTTTAGTTTAGGCTATGGTGTTGCAGACTGCTACATGTGCTTTGATATAGCCAAAGGCGCTCCAAACAATATTAAGATTACTACTTTATCAATAATTTGCTAAAGGACAGCATTATTTCATTTCAAAAGTCGCATATAATTGTAAAATTTTAAGTACGAATTTGTGACGCGTTCCAAGCCGTAATTGATTTGGATTTACAAGCACTTTTCATTTTCCGTAAATGAAAACACATCTTTTTTTCGATGTTCCTTTTTGTGATTCTTCCATATTTAAACACTCGTGAAGTTTTCAAGAATCATAACTTTGCGTTTCCTTCAGCAACTTGATACTGTTAAACCACTTTTCTATGAAATTACTGTTAAAAAAACCTTTTCTATGAAATTACTGTTCGCATGATACGAAAAGAAGCCCTTAGAAGGTAACGTTGTGCCTAAGAAGTTAAGTTTTCAACAAGTTGCAAACAGTTTTTTTCTTAATTCCTACATCAATTATTTATAGAACAGATAAATTATTTTATTATAACATTGGCAATGGTCTTCAATGCAGCGAGAAACTCTCATACATGGAGGCTTGCTTCAATTGACCCCTGAACAAAAGTTACTAGTTCAGTGATTATGGACTTCATAGTCATACTAAACTTAAGTTAGAATTATACACAAGAATCTATTATTGAAAATCATACAAGACTAACAAAGGCCAGACAATCCTGACTTGGTCCCCTAGAGAATTTAAGCATTACAAATGTAATTATTAGGGCCTCAATGAACATGGACAAAACTAATACATAAAAATTTTAGAAATGAAGCCTTTTTGCTACATTGTATATGTCAAAATTTTAAAGCAATAATTTTATACCTATTTGTATTTGTTTTTATTTCAGCTTGATTCCAATCTTTGGCAATGGCTAATACAAGAAGAGGCAAGGCATACATGTATACGTACAATACACGATTTTCTGTAGCAATTGGATTGTCTATTCACCCATATAGTTCCACAACAACAATGAAACTCTAGACTACTACATGCATGATGTTATGAAGATATTTACATATACGCACATGTACATCTACATATATGATCAATTTTGAAGGTTTATTCGTGTCGACTAGTACAACACGTTTTGATTCAGCTGTCTGACAGGAATTGTTTATAAACTTGCCAGCAGTTACAACAAATGAATATTATCAATTGATTTAAAAATTAAGCTCATTCGGACAGTGAAGTGAATTTGACGCGTATTGAAGTAGACATTAAACATGTTAAAAGTTTCGAATTGATATCGAATTATGTGTAAATGCAGCATTGAATTTTTTAAGAAATTAAGAATATAGAAATTTAAAAAAAGATGGATAAAATATTTGTATTAAATTTGTTGGAATTTTTGTCTTGCCAAAGATGACAGAGTCAAAAAGAGAGGCATATATGTATGTGTGTTGTTTTTGGCAAAAAACAATGTATTACAAAAATGTAGTTTGTGATTAGGTCTAGTTTATGGGAGGTCAATGATATTTGGTCAGCAGTTGTGTTAGCATAGGTATACCTCATTACCAGAATATTTAGCCCCACCCCAGGCCCCTTTGTCATGGTCTATTTACTCTGAAACTTGGTTTACATGTATCAGTTTTTGATTAGGTCAGTTATTGGGGAATCACTAATGAACGGTCAATGATATTTGGTTTGCAGTTGTACATGTATAAACTTTGTCACTTTCAATTGATATTGAGGATATTTGGCCCTGCCCCCTAAATTATTCTCCTATTACTTGGAAACTTATGTTACTTTGAAATTTCATAAAGCTTTTGATTATTTTACTATGAGGGAAACCAATCGTCGCAAGTCAATGATGATTGTCATGCAGGTGAAGAAGCATTAGTACATCTCAGTTCCATAGTGGATATTTGGTCCTTACCCCTCAGTCATATGCATGATCTATTGACTTTGAACTTTTAACTAGTTTACTTGAATTAGTTTGCTATTATAATTATGTTAGAAATAAGAGTCAAAGCCATTTGGTATGCAAACATATTGGTATTTAAAAGTTTCATTTCCATGGATATTATATAACCCCATCCTCTCATTATTGTTCCTTGAATGACTTAGAAATTAGATATGTGTTAAGGTGTGTTTAATGGGGACAACTTATGAAAAGTCAATGGTATTTAGTAAGCAGTTGTTTAAGTGTTGGCACATCTTATTTCCTTAGGGATTGTTAAGCCCTGTACAATCAGCAATGGATCATTGTCTTTGAATATATTGTACATGTTAATGCATTTCTATTTTAATTGTATTATTTGCATTATCAAAATAACAAATAGGCAAAACATGTCTCTACATTAACAGCTGATTAAAGATAAGACATGTACTATTATTATAAAGATAAGAAGATGTGAATGATAGCCAATGCATCATTATGAGACAACTATATATATATGTATCCACCAAAATTGAAATGCAGAAAGTAAGCAATTATAGTTAGGCAACCGTACAGGCTTTAAAAAATGTATCATTGCTAGGCCATTATAACAACATCAGCATTTATTGTAATATAACTTACAAGAAAATTACACCACTTCAGATAGTTTCAGGTATGATTTGATGATTGTGCATACAATGTAGGTGCACCCCTTATTGTTATTATTATTCTGATAAGAATATTTCTCCATGCAGCTTGTAACTATTAGCATAGTAAGCTTTAACAGACTAGGATATTACAAATGTAAAACAATAAAACTAACGCAGCCTGATTTATGTACAAAACATTTATGAAAAATGGATATATAATACAGTAACAATTACCAAATTACTGGGTCCCCAATATGGATAGGCACAAACTCTCCCCTTACATGGGACAGTGTACATTATGTGCATAATCGCAGATATTGAATATTAAAAAAACATAATTGGACATTACTTTTGAAAGTGGCAGGATTGGATAGTGAAAACTTTAGGGAACAAACATCATAAACATTATTCAATACTTGAGAAATAGCTGAGATAAATATTTTGCCACAATATTCGTCTTAACTTCTGTCAAGTTTGCCTCGTTTTTTTTTTTACTTAACTGCCTACAGTGCCTTTGATGCTTTGATTTAATCAACAGTATGGTCGTATCTAAGTTATAAATAAAGTTGAATTCTTTGATTCGCTGTTTTACGTCATTCCAGCTAACAAATTGAAAACTGTACCTATACGCCTTATCTTCAGTCAAGATTTTTAGTATTCGTATTGTCATCTGAGAAGGGCATACTGATTAAAAAACTACAATAGGGAACGATGTGACAATGATTGAATTTAGTAGTGTCAAACCTGTGATTTAAACCCGTGTATATCGCAAAATCCTAAATACATCGTTTGGTGGTGCGCTTGTCTGATGCGGAACGTACAGATAATGTCATACACTGAAACAAATATCTTCAAAGGGTTGTTTGAAAGATTTAAGTATAGCATCAATATTTAATATTTTTGCTCCTTACAATGATTTTGTACAGAAAATGATAGTTTGAACAAATATTGTTTAATAAGTAATTTTAAAAGACGATTTTGTAAATCTAGGCATTTGTCTCCATGACGACCAAATTTCTTTCTCAACTTTATTTCATTATTTTGAAAAATTTGATGTTACAATGTATTACATGGAGAAAAATAAAAAAAGAATTAAATGCTGGATTAAAGTTTTATCATTATAAAGCATACATTTATCAAAAATAAGTAATTTTCAAAATCGGTGTGTACTGTTTCCATGGAAACTGGTAGTTTGATTTGAGGATAATGATAAATAAGTAACTGTGTTCTTTACTTTATTTCAATATTTAGGTGTTATACAAGCTAAAAAGACACAATCAAATGAATTGAGCTATAAATACATGAAAATAATTTAGCTTATTGTAAGAAAAAAAATGAAAAAAAAAATCAGACAGTTGTCATATTACTCATAATAATTATCAAAATTCTTCAAAATAAAATTTATAAACCCAATGATAACATCGCTTCAGATAAGCATCCAAATTTTCCACAGTCGCATGTGTGACAAAATCAACAACGATATTGCTATTGCTATTTATTGTGCAGCGTTAGGCTGACAATATTTACCCATATTACACCGTATTTGTGAGATACATTATTCAGTGGTCATACTTACCCGTGAAAACGTCCTCTTCAACTAAAAGTTTTCTTTCCCCCAATTTTGCACCATACACACAGGAATACGAAACATTAAGATCTTTTTCAGTCAGAGCTTGTATAATTAAGGTATATCCGTTCCCCAAAGCCTTCCAATCATACTTTTTATTTGGTTTTCCTGTTTTGACATCTATGACCAGTGTGCGTCGGGCTGGATTCCACATATCCCATCCAGAATAATAAGGACAGCAATTTGAAACATTGCAAAACAATGTCACATTTTGTCCATAATATGTTGCCTTTCCAGTAACTGTCCATTCCAAAACACCTGAAACGATAAATAAAGAAGTTATTCATTGTACAACACCATGCAGCACAGGTGTGAAAAAAAAGGAAATTTTAATAAGACAATATTGATGGCTGCCATCCCTAAGCAAACAGGTAAATTGAAGAGCATTTTAGAAGTAATCACTGTGATTAGAATAGAACACATTTAGGTTGATTTCTTAATCTCTTTTACTGTCAACATTTTCTTAATCCTTTTCATCACACTTATCAGCCTGTTATGACATATGCTTAATAAAAACAACATTCGTATAATGCTGTTCAAAAGTCATAAATCGATTAAGCGAAAAGATATAAATTTTGGTAATGGATTAATACATGTATACTTATACTGAACCCAATACTAAGACATGTCTTACACAGATTGACAATTCACATATTTTCATGTAGGTAGACTTTACAACTTACAACTTCTGACAGTGCAATACAGAAATAATCATTACAAAAATAAAAAAGTGGGACATTCACTATCCTTAGAATAGTGCAGAATAGTGCAGAATTTCACACTTTTAGTGGGATGAGTGGGTAGCGGATTTTATTTCTTTAACGTTTTCCTCTGGCTATTACAGTTCACATCATCATTTAAGGACAAACTCCTATAAAAAAGGGACGAAAGATACTAGAGGGACAGTCAAACTCATAAATCGAAAATAAACTGACAACGTCATGGCTTAAAATGAAAAAAGACAAACAGACAAACACTAGTACACATGACATAACAAAGATATTATCAATATTTGCCACAATTGATGGTAGGATATTTAGATTGGTAGGACACTCTGTTGTTAAAATTTTGATCCTAACTTGACAATGCGAGTTCAAATTGGCAGATTTTAACTTTTTTGAAGTTTTAACAACAGATTGTCACGACTGCTTTTAAGTATTAGGTTATATCTGTTCAAGCAATTACCAATGTTTCTGCTGGTTTCAAGCATACTAGTATATCTTGCAATTTGACGTCCATAAGTTGTATTGATTGTCGAAATATCTGTATTGCTTCTGTATTTAATAATAAGATTGTCCATAAAATGGTTGCTTTATTTGGTAGGTATATATGCTTGTCCAAATAATAAAGCTCTAACAAGTATAACAGATCATATCTAACTTGCAGTGAGATGTAAACTTTCGAAGTTTTGACGGCTAACTTCAAGTATAAATGTGTACGGTCTTTCATAAACCTTCAATGCTAAACTTTCAGGGGATAGCTATTATCATTAATCTATTATACATTTTCCACTTTGACAGTTAAATGCAGTATACATCTTTCGACAAAATACAACATTCAATTTTGATAAGGATTAACCAAGTTGTTGTGCTGGTAACATGAGTATCATAACCCTGAAAATAAATACGTGTCAACTTATTCTCATCTTATATTTAATAATCAGCTCTTTTAGTTTAGGTGTTTTATATTCACTTGTATCATGACATTGGATTGTTGACTTTTGTTAAACATACAGTTATCGTGTTATTACCTTGTATCATTTGATAATTTATCAGAATCAGCAATGGCAGCAAATACTTCATATTAGTCTGAAAAGTATCTACAAATTCATATAATACTAAATATTATAGTAAGAATATCTTTAATTTTCACATTTATCTCTAAAGACGAAACTGCAACCTTACAGACCATGACATGTGACAAGCAGATCTTAGAAAGGTCTATCTAAGCATGTATCACTCCTCTTGTGAAAAATTCAAGTTTACAACATTCTGGTGATGTGAATGTTGGTAATCAGGTTTGCAAATTATACAATGTATTTATTGATTTTATAATGAACACGTGTATTTGTTTTGACATTTGTCACATGACTAGATATAAGGTCTACTCTGAATTACTGAGTATTGTATTAGCAAAAATAAGCGGGAAGAATTGTAACGGTAAATCGATGTATAATTATGTGTCATTCGACGCTTGCCTTCGAATAGTACAGTCTGGTCATTTCTGACACCATCCGCCCACCCACTTTCATTTTTTCAATGTTGTTAATTGATGCTCTCATACGTATGGTTGAAGTGGGCGATTTTTTAAGATTATACATGCTTGAAAAGATTGGTTACAAAGATATTTCTTTTGTAGATTGTGTATAACTGGTTAATCATATGTTGAAGCAGTGGCTACTGACGTGCACATGGTGCAGACAAACGTTCGTTCATTGTAAATGAAATGAAAAAAATGCTTAACTGTACTGTGCAGGCAAGCTGATATCCAAAAAGTGTTTGGTTTTATTAATACATATGATATGTTCGTTTGGTAGACGAACAAGGACATAATTAATCTGAAAAACATTTTAAAGTTTGTTTTGACTTATGCCTTTAACGCAATAACCTTATGTGTATGTGTTTGATATTTTTTTTATATACATTTTAATATGGAATACATATTTTATAATAGACAATAGTACACAGTATATACAGTCAATTCATCATTCATAATAAGGATTTTTTCCTTATTTATATGACATATGTTAACTTATAAGACTTTGTACGACTTTGCCCCCAGCAGAGCTATAGAAAAACAATACATAAACGGGTGTACACGGACTCTTTTAAGATGATACAACGACTATTGTTAGTTGTTATACAGACACTTTTTATGAATAGAATCACTCGTGCATGATCAGTATGTTCATAGGCACTTTAAATTTCAACTCGATTTGAACTTTTTGGTTCACCGACATATTTTCTGTCTTTTTTTTATATAAAATATTTACATAGCATCAATATTTTGTTTCAAGCAATTCCAGTAAAATACTATTCATATCAGTACACTCAGGGATTAGTCATTTAAGTTCAAAAGGGGGGGGGCATTGTTTTCTCCTAAAAAATGATATTTTGATCCAAAATTTAATGAGAAAAAAATTACTGTGGTCCAGCAGATGACATATTAATGTTCTGCATTATTCCTGATTTTCCGAATACCGTATATATAATAATGCAAATTAATCTAAAAGAATAATTTGGGTGATTGGGTTGAAAAACTAAATAATTTTCATACTCAGAAAAGAACATACAGCCCCCTTTATGAAGCAAAATAATCGGTCAATAAGTGTATTTTCTTCAATGTATGGACATGAATAGTATTTTGGACAATGTTGAAAGTAAAGAAATGATACCGACGTTTATATTTGTTTTAAAAAAAAAGACAGAAAATATGTAAATAAAAAACAAATCTTATCAAAAGATAAAATCCCTATCAACTCACCAATGCACGATTGATCCTATAAATAAAAAGTATTCGTGTAATACATGTCCAAATAAGAAAATTAGTCAACTTTTTTTCATCAATTTTGGACGGTAAGCTGCGAATGAATGATATATTAACACGTTTAATCCCGATCAACACTTGCAGAGACAAGTCTGAATTAAAAAAAAAATCAAAGTATATGCCTAAACATATCTAATAACAAGACAAAGTCCATTTTTTCATAACATTTCATTCACTAATGAAGTAGAAAATTCATTCTTTTGATACATTTATGTTGTTATTGAAATTATAATTAAGTTGAATTTATATATGAGCCCGTCCATGCGAAAAGGTACAAAAAGTTCTTTTGATAAACTTTACAGAACACGTTATTAAAGTTTGTTATAATATTTTTGAAAAACGATTGTATCCAAAAAAAATTACAATAATATAAACATTCATGAAATTGTCAATTCTATCCTGAATTTGTCAAATAAAAGTGTTACAGAAAAAGAAATGTCAGATTTGTTGGTATTTGAGAAAGTGTAAAATCATTTGTTCCCCGGACTAATAATGCTATACTGACCAGAAACTTAAAAAATTACGACACTGTAGAGACAAACGGTCAATAGTTTTCATCAGTTCTACAATTTTAAAGAAAGTAAGGCAACATTTAAACATGAGGAAAAATACAAAATTTATGTCATCTTATGTTTTAGAAATTCCTTTCCGTTTCCCCCATAAAAATAAAACGTTAGCTTACTTACCACTAAAACCTTCCTTTAATATATTACTTTTTTACGAAGTTGCATTTTATAAGTCTAAAGTGTGTACAACATTCATCTTTTACTTGAAATGGTTCTTTTTTTTTATCAAATTATTAGATTCTTGATTTTTTTCTAGAAATAAACTTCGGCTAAAAGGAAATGAAAAAAATGTGCTTAAACTATAACTTACATTTACTGCTTTATGGACATTTAAGTTTCTCAAATGTTCAGTCTTGCAAAATGTACTACTCTTTTTCTGAAACGTCGTACAAGTCAGATACAAAACAAAAGTAACAAAAAAACAGGCCGGAAACAACTTTCCGTATAGTTTTTCTGCGCTTGCAGACAGGTCAAGTTGGCACGGTAGTATTTCCTGGCCCATAGGGGATAATGATAGCCTTTTAGAATTTTCACCCATTTCTTACACTGCAGAAAATTGTAAATTCACAGTTAACTGAAGTACTTTCATTTTACTACTTAGAAATTAATTTGAATGTTTATCATGACCGTTTACTTCTTTTGCTATTTTAAAAAACCTAAGGCCACTAGTGCATTTAGGTCTTTTATGGCGCAGTGAATACAAAATTTAAAAAAATTCCCAGAAATTCATTTCCATCTGTATGTAAAATTATTTCATATCTTTCTACACCTGATTCATCCCTCAGTTTGGGAAAGTATGTTCAGTTGTTACTGTATTTGTAGTCCAATCACACTGTTCAGATACATTGACCTAAGTAGGGTACACAAAAGAGCAACCTAAGTTATGGAATGCAAAATACTACCGTGCCACCTCAAGGCGTGACTACTCGTGCACAAAAACTATCCGGCAACGGTTGTTACCGGCCTGTTTCTTTGTTACCTTTGTATAGCATCTAATACTTATTTTACGATTATTTTGTTTGTATGTCGGTTACTTTAATATTTACATTAATACACCACACTACATCTTGTTTATTAGCGATAATTGTTTTTTAATATTTTCATTGGTGATCACCACAGTGATATTTTTAGATTAAGTTCTACATTTAATCGATAGATTCGCCGCATGACAAGTCAGGTAAATACATTTAAATTTTTAAAACGAGGTTATAACTATTAATAAACCCGTCAGATGACTTTATGAAAATACTATTTTTAGAGCAAATCTATGATATCATTTTAAACAATACAAATATGAATTTAGCTTTAATACTTGTAACTATTGATTTGAATAAATTAATAAAGTAATGACTTGAAAATTTGTAATATTGGCAAATAATAGATAAGCCTTGGCAGCACTGTAGTCTAAAAATAAAACCGCAGAAGAAACATAAACAAGGGCGTTCCCACTATCGAACATAAAATGGAGCAATTTTTTTCTCTCATAAAATTGGTAAAAAATTATACTTATGTATAACATAGTGAATTCAAATAAAAGAGTGAGCCCTAGACAATATGAATAATTTTCGGCTACAGGATACCTTCTTATTCCAGCTATGTTTTAAAGCACACGATAATCCTCTCTTGTAGTTCAACTAATATAGAACCCATAAATATAGATTAGATTACGTGAATGACATTTAAATAACCGTTTAAACAAGGAAAAGATAAATTTTAATTACCTTTGAAAGTAAAAAATAAAGTCCATTCGGTTAACTGAACTTTCGATTCAAATGTTTTCACACATAGTAGTCAGATTGTCGCCAAAGCGAGCCGTGTTTACATATGGGTATCATCTTTGTAATTACAATAATAAATGGCAAAATACAATGTTTTCATTGGTTGAACACTTAAAGAAATCTATTCGTGTAGTGGATAATGAATTGTAACCGTATTTGACTCGAGGTGTCACAAAACATTGACATAATCGAGCTTTAAGGGCATACGATACAGTTTTGATCCAATATTGCAATTTTGCCGACAATTTGCATACAGGCTATTTGTTGCCTGATTAAATCAAATATGTAATAAAAAATATAACTTCATGTGCTACTTTTTTGGTAAAATGAGGTCAAAACTTTATATATTTGATGAAAATTCGGTTTTGTGAACGTAGTTTTCTTGTCGACAGAAATACATAACTGTTTTGTTTAAAAAGATAAACACAAGCTGTTTTTTTTAAATTATTTGTAAATTCTGTTTTATATAAATGTCCTTTAAATTTGTGCAATTTGTTTTTCAAATAACTCATATTTATCGAATATTCACGAATGTAGAAAAATAAAACAGGTGAAAAGGGACCAATGGGGGATAAAGGAACAGTTGGTGAATAGGTACTAACAGGAATTAAAGGACCATTGGGAGATAAGGGCAAAAAATGAACAGTTGGAGATAAAGGCCAAAATGGTGCAAAAGGTATAGACGCAGACAAAGGAACAGCTGGTGCTAGAGGTACAGAGGGTCAAAAAGGTTCAAAAGGCGAGATGGGATCACCTGGTATTATTGGTCCTACAGGACACAAAGGTGAAAATGGCGCAAAGGGAGTCACTGATGTTAAAGGTCTTATGGGAGAAAATGGACTACCTGGCTTAAAAAGGGAACACGGCGAAAACGGTATCAATGGAAACAGGGGAACTTCAGGACAGAAAGGTGCTATTGGCGACAATGGACAAAAAGGTACAATAATACATCAATCAATTAAGGCTTATAACATTCAAATTGAAATATTTGTACTTAAGACAAAGTAAAGTATAACGTGTATTGATAATCATGAGAATAGTAGAAACCACTTTTGATACCTATAAATATCACGAGAACAGTTGATGATGGTTTTCAAGCCGAACGTTCACATTTGTGACGATCATGAGAACCTAAAGGCACCTATCAATTTCGCTAGCGGCAGTGCACAGTAAAATTACAAATATATTGAAATCCGAGGAAAATTCAAAACGAAAAGATCTTAATCAAATGGCAAAATCAAAAGATAAAACACATCATACGAATTAATAACAACTGTCATATTCCTGACTTGGTATAGGCATTTTCTGATATAAAAAAAAGATTGATTGAACCTGGTTTTATAGGCCAACCCTCTCTCTTGTATGACAATCGCGTCAAATTTCATTATATTGATAACGATGTGTGGACAAAACAGACATAATAGGTACAATTTTCAAAATAGGGGTACATTAGTCATCACAATGTGACAATCTCAATCAAATTAAAAACAAACAAATATTTAACAAAGAAGCAAATACAAGCATATATCAAATAAGTGTATACTTTTCTTACCAGTTACCAGATACAAAGATACCAGGCTTTTAATTTGATATGCCACACTCGTTTCACCTACATAAGACTAATCTGTGACGCTCAGATCAAAAAGATATAAAACCAAACAAGTACAAATTTGAAGGGCATTGAAGACCCCAGATTCCAAACGTTGTACCAAATACGTCAAAGGTTATCTTTTCCTGAAATACGAAAATTCTTAGGATTATGAAAAAAAACATACTTTTGATGCCCTGGCTTGTTGAAATATGTTGCATATTTCGGACGTTGATTTCATCCATTTGAACCAGAATGAAGTTAATGGATTGCATATGTGAAAGACACTGTTTTCTTCAATGTATGGCACGAATTCATCATTTAACATATCTGGATTATAGGAGCAGGCGGAGAAAAGGGTGAAATGGGAAAGTCTGGGGAACCAGGTATGTCATTGATAAATACAATGTTTAAGATCTTTAAGCGCTTATATCAATACTTTGTTCGATGAGTGGTTCAGAATTAATCTTCTTTAAAATGCATGCAAAGGAACAGACCGAAAACAGCACAATTTACTCATTTATCTAAAAGCATTAACAGAAGCAGTTGTGTTACTGGTGCGTTATTTTATGTTACTCAATTGTAGGAGCAATCGGCGAAAAGAACTATTTAACATTTGCGATTTCGGGTCCTTTTATAGCTGATTATGAGATGTGGGCATTGCTCATCATGCTCATTGTTGAAGGCCGTACGATGATCTATAGCTGTTAACTTCTGTGTAATTTGTTTCTCGCGGAGAGTTGTCTCGTTGGCAGTCATACCAGTATTTCGTTTTTATCACTTTCAGATGCATTAAATAGCTATTACTATACGTGTAGGTTGCATTTCTGAAAATATTGACAATGCAATTTCCCATAGGAACTCCTTTTACGGCAAAAACTGTACCACTTTTACTATGAAGTTTTGAATTTTGTTTATCCTAGAATTGAAAGTTAATATGCATCACAATTTTTCTCAAAGGTCAAAATATAGGGCTGTGTGGTATATTTTAAACGTTGATATGCCCTAAACTTTTCAGAGTTTAAACTAACACTAATTTTCCTAACTACCCCTACATCTAATGAAAGGTTACCACAGATTTCAATTTTAACAATATGCACATGTTTATTTACTGGTAACATTCTCAAGTTTATGTCTCTGTGAGATGGAACACATAGAGCATAACTGGGAACAAGTATGTAAACAAAATTAATTTTCTATGAATATTCAAGATCTCCCCAAAAGACGCGTGTTTTCAGAAACAGCTGTATTGACAAAGTGCAACCTGTAAGCATCACAGTTTAATTACGAATATGTATGTTTTCACAGCTAAAAAAATGACCTGTGGATCTGGTTGGGGTCAATTTATGGGAAGTTGTTTTAACTTTCAACTTAATTCAAGAATGACTTGGAAAGATGCAAAAGTAAGTTTAATGTAATAAATATAAAAAAAAACATTGTAAAAATTTAACATGTTTAATGTCTACCTTTCTTAAAAGCCACCCATCCTCATGGACAACATTTGATAGTGGATATGGTAAGCGTTGGTTGCTATTACTTTCAATTGTATCAGAAAAAGAAATAGAATGAAGCAAAAGGAAGTTTGAATACATTATATAATAATACACAATATGTAGTCTCTTTTTTTTTAAGGCATTCATCACCAGGGACAAAATTTAAAATCTATTTTGTTTTACAGTTATGTAGATCTGATAGGGTCGGTTGTTATAACTTTCAATTGAATTAAAATATAAAACACGGAATGAAACAAAAGTAAGTTTGAATGCTATATATATCAATATAAAATCTCGATTTTTGTAAGGCATTCATCTCCAAAAACAACATTTGAAATTTGAAATAAATAATTAAAAAGCTAGCATTATCGTTTTGATATAAAGGTCGTGTTCTCTCATTCCACAATTCAAACTTTGATGGTTCCTTTAGAAACACCTGTCCCATATATTATGAAATAAAAGATCTGAGAGACATAGTTATGTCTGTATTGATATCTTGACTGACATCTATAAAGAAAAGACACAATTTTACTACCAACAAGATGATTCCAGCTTCCCAATTGTGAACTTTCTATTTCTACGTTGCCCAATTACATCAGTTCCTGGCCTTATGTTTATCAGTAAATGGGATTTTCTAGAGCTTGCCTTATACAAGGAAGCTACGAAACAGTGGATTTATGAGTTGGATAGTCTGTTTAATATCATCAATTTTATTTAACAAATAAACACCAATCAAACAAACAAACAACAACATGGATGACAGAGACTTGATTTTGATATACAGTTAAAAACTAATACAGAACCTCATAGATTTCAGACAAACATGTCGAATCTCAACAAACTTCCATGTGTTTCTGAATGGTAGGCAGTTTCCACTACAAATGTTCATGTTATTTTATTCTAAGTTGTGTCAACATATAATCAGACTAATTTTTATATATGCTTTATCTTAATTATTTAAGACAGACTGTCAGAGGAAAGGAGGATTCCTTGTAAAAATTGAGGATTTTGTTGAGAACTGGTTTTTGAAATCATTTGTCAATGGTAAGTTTATCACAAATTATCAATATCCTTCGAGGGGCCTCGGTAGCCGAGTGGTCTATGTAATTACTACTAGAATCACTAGCGAGTCAACACTGAAGTTGGGAGTCCGAACCCCGCTCGTGCTGGCGTATTCGACTCCAATCTTAATTGATTGCAAATGTTGGTGGTTTTTCCCGGGCACGAAATATCCTAAATGCGGTGCTTAAAAGTTGTGTTAAAACATCAAAAAATCAAAACTTCAAATCAAAAATCAATATCCTTCGTACGAACAAAAGCATGTAATGTTTGTTATCATTAAAATGATATTTGTCTTTTTATGTTAACTTTGTGTATACTCATTATGTAAATTCTTCCCTCGCAAGTAACACATTTTATGATTGCTGACATCACATTCGCCGTGTTAGCATGATTGCATAAGGACTATTTATTCCTAGAGGAAACATCCACCTCCACCATATTAACAATTTTGTATTTCTACACCACTGTAATTGTTGCTGTAACATTAACTAGCATTCCCTACAAGCATCTGAACCATTGGATATTCACATTTTATAGATAAATAACTTTGAAATAAGTTGTTATGCCCCACCTACGATAGTAGAGGGGCATTATGTTTTCTGGTCTGTGCGTCCGTTTATCTGTTCGTTCATCCGTCCGTCCGTCTGTCCCGCTTCAGGTTAAAGTGTTTGGTCAAGGTAGTTTTTGACTTCAAACTTAGTATACATGTTCCCTATGATATGATCTTTTTTATAATGCCAAAATAGAGGGTTTACCCCAATTTCACTGTCCACTGAACATAGAAAAGTATAGTGCGAGTGGGGCATTCGTGTACTGGGAACACATTCTTGTTTTCTTATAAATTTCAAAGTAAGATGTCGAAAACTAATTCCCAATGGAGTAGCTTTACGAGGGACCGTATTGACCCTAAAATACTTTGAAGCTATATATAATAGCAAAACAAAATAACTAAACAAAATATCTCAAAATAGCTGACGAATACAAATCCAGCAAGTTATATCCCAGTTGAACCTTCATGATGTCAAGCAATTTTCATTTTATTCTTTAATCGACAAATGCCACATAGAAGAACCACTATATTTATTATTTGAATGTGTATCTCACCAACTTGCATCTTATTATAACAAATTTATTTTGGACGAAGGGTGTGGTTAATGATCTTCGGAAGATTACAAAACATACAACTACATAAAAACTAATAGTGTACCTGACAAACTAGACACATATCATACTAGTGACAATGTTAACATCATATATATAGGTTTCAACAACTAAATGTTCATCTTTTTATCGAACATCTCGATTTTTAGCAGTTAAATATATATACCTTTTCATCGAAAATCTCGAGTTTTAACCGTTGAATATATATATGTTTTCATGGAACGTCTCGGGTTTTAACAGTTAAATGTATATCTCTTCATCGAACATTTGATTTTTAACAGTACAATTTATACATTCTTTCATCAAACATCACGGGTTTTAACAGTTAAATGTTATCCCTTGATCGAACATCTCGGGTTTTAACAGCTGAATGTAGATCCCTGCATAGCACATGTTATCGTGGGCATGGTATTTTTAACTTTGATTAATTGCATTTTAGGCGGAAGTGTATGGATTGGAGCACATGATTCAACGCGAGAATCTCGTTTTACATGGGTGTCTGACAATACGCCGGTTACATTTACTGATTGGATGACTAACCAGCCGGATAATTGGAGAAATGGTGAAGACTGTGTTCATTTTCATAGTTCGACAAGTAAATGGAATGACGTCGGATGTTTGAACAAAATGGGATACATTTGTGAAAAACATTGAATGCAAAAACAATGTGATGCTATAGACAGAAATTAGTTAAATTTATAGAAAGTTGTTCATTATGTATATACCTCATGATACTACTGTATTTTCCATCGTTTTTTCTCCTCTTCAAAACGAAATACTTATCACTGATCAGTAAAATTTGAGATCAGATATAATTCAAATTCAAATGTTCCAAACAAAAACATGAGATATCCCCCTCCTTGTCCTTTTCCTTCACCTTCTCCTCCTCATCGTCGTTTAAGTATAGGGTTTCATTCCCCCCAGCAAATGTAAATTGATTTTATATTCTTTTCTTGTTTTGTACTGTTTCACCTCTGTCTCAAGTAAAGGAAAGGGTTTGGTTACAAGAAATATTTTAAACCCTGCATTCCTGAAGTGCTTGTCCCAAGTTTTTTGGTTCATGTCAAGGAATGTTAAAGCCGACTTTTAGGTATTGTTTTTTTCGAATTATTGAAGGCTGGTTTTTTGTGTATAATTACTTACATCCAATCCGATGGAACTTTGGTGGATAGGTGTCTTATTGCCAATCTAATTTATTTTTATATTGTAGTATGCTATACAATATATCGAACAGACCAGGTCCCTTATTTCTAATTAATGTGTCACATTGAAACCTGTTTAAACCAAACCTTTTCGGAACTTAAGATTGCGTTCGGTTTCGGCCGATATACGGTTTTATCAGGTTCACAACGCATACAATTTAATATAACGGTGCTTTAAAACATGTTTGGTTTATACAGGTTTTCGGCTTATGCAGGATTCGGTTTAGCCAGGTTTCACTGTATTAAATTGTTTTTACTAAATTCATTGGTTCGGTGATAAGTTTTTCTTTCTTGTATTTTAAAAACAAAATATGGGGTAATCTACATCAAATTTTTCTGTTTTTCATCAAAATAATAATAGTTCATATAATTTTAAATTTCAAATAGTTCTCATATTTAGTAAGTAGAACATTGAGTCACCCAACACATACGCAATACAGTGGTTTCGGTGTTTATAAAAAAGATTTTTGTGAAAGCCTTCAAAACTAACAAGTATTCTTAGATATCATTGGAAAAAAAGTGACTGCCTTCTCAGAAATATGTGTCTCTGACCTTACACAAAAAGGGTGGAAAAAAGTTAAAAGATAATCATGACACTTGTCTATACCCTACATACAGCAAACATCGGAGTCAAACATACATTTGAATGGAATGAAATCTGCCAAAGAGTCAATCATGTCAATGTTTACTAAAAAAAAAAGTAAAAATCACAAAATTACTGAACTCCGAGGAAAATGCAAAAAGGAAAGTCCCTAATCAATTGGCAATATCACACACTTTAACCGAATGGATAACAATGTCATATTCCTGAATTGGTACAGGCATTGTCTTATGCCGTAAATGATGGATTGAACTTGGTTTTATAGCTTGTTAAACCTTTCACTTGTATGAAAGTCGCAACAAATCCATGATATTAAACAAAACAAACAGACAGACATTATATGTAAAAATGTCAAAAATAGCGGTACAGCAGTCAATATTGTGTTAAAATCTTAATCAGAAGGGGAATATAACAAACGACCTATGGGAGTAACACTAGAAGTCCTAGTTCTTGTTAACAATTGGGTTCGAAGAGTTGGTGCGTACAAGGGTTGAAATTATTATATTTGTTTGGCAGGATATTACTTTTATTAATAAAGTGTATGCCATTATATAATACCATACTCAAATCGAAAAAAAATGTTGTAGCTAAAAATAGCAATCAGCTTACTTTTGAAAGAGAGGAGATGCAGGTGATTTATTACCCATAATGCAGAGGGAAAAAATCTAAATTTAAATATTTGTCTGATAGAATCGGATCAAATTGAATCAGTCGTTGTATATTGGACTAAAAAGCAATCACATATATTAGATATGCAAACTTTGTTAAACATATCAATGCAGTACACCTTCAATTGGAGTTACTATTTATCAATATCACCATGAAATTATCTATTAACATATAAGAGATATAATTGTAGGTTCACTTTGAAAATAAACTTCAACTACTTTCAACTATCTCCTGAATCGTTTTGTTTTTAACTTTATAAAGTAGATACTTGACAATTTGCACGTTGATGGGAAATATCAAAGTCTGATTAAAACAGGGGTAATTACTGTATGATTTGTAACACGTGTATGTTATTACATTAAACGTTTTAAATTTCAGAAGTTATGATGAATCTAAGGTTCTAACTCACTATTTCAAATTTGACCCTTGTTTATTCTTGTATATCCCGTCTGGTCAGATAGTGTTTCACTCGTTTTAGAAGATAAACATATTTGTTGTTAATTAGTTTTGTATAGAGAAATCCAAAATATGCAAACCTAACATATTTAAACAGTTATAATTAAGAAATAATCACGGGGCTTGAATGTAGTGATTTTACCAAGATCTGGCCCTTTATGCAAAATATTTTATTCCGAGCGATAGCGAGGGGTAAAATATCGGCATAAAGGGACAACCCGTGGTAAAATCTATATATATTCAAGCCCCCTTGAATTAGTTCGATTTTAATAGGACAAATACGGCATTTATTTGGGATCGAAGTGCTCTAGGTGAAGGCATTATTTGCCGTTTCCATAAATAAACGCACTATTAATTTGACGTAAAAGAACGGAACAAACTGAATATAAAGTGACATGATTAAACTATTTAAAATAACATATTTAGATACGTTTGGATGAATTTATATGATAATGTTACTTAAATGTGTTATTTGTTTACAAAAATGGCTTATATAACACATTTTAGCATTGTTTGTTTACATTTCCTTGTTGTGATGATTTTCGGTTTCACAAGCGTGTAGTTGTCTGTAAAATGCTTATATTCTGACGTCAACGTTGTATGACGTCGTGTAGCTCATTCATAAAAAAGCATATGACGTAGGAGTATGACGGGAACAGCCCAAACAATATATTCATATTTTTTCCACGGGGGTGTACTCAAAGAGTTTGAAGGACGTTATGTTAGAATGTAAGCCTACTTCGAAGGGAAATAGTGTCGATTGGTTATTTTTGTTTGTACCTATTTTTAAGCATTTCGGAAAAAAAGTGGCAGTGACCATGGTGACATGATGTTTACTATCTAACTCTAAATATAGCACATGCACTTGAATGTAAATGAATTTATAATTTCATTCTTAAGGACTTCACTGTAATATATGTAATATGGTTAAAGAGTCATTGTCTTTTCTCACATAATTGTGTAAACTGTTGAACTTAACAGAAATTTCGATTTCGAGCTAAATAAATTTATTTAAGGTAATGCGGGATTTAAAGCACTGTGCTATTGAAGTAGTTGTCGAATGACTATCAGCTCATGGAAATTTGCATTTAGATGAATTTGGCTATTATTTATAGGATCTTATTGGTCTAAAATCTCTTCAACTGTTTCGGTTTTTAAATATTTTTAGTCGCCCTTCAGATAAATGATTTATAACAAACCTTATAAATGACGACATTGTTTGGAAACATATGTTTGACCTCCTCAGTAAAAGTTGTCCATAGATGGATTTACTTACTAGGGGCTTTTTTGGTTATATAGCTTTTCAACTTTTTCGGTTCTTATACATGATTGGCTTTCAAATATTCTGCTCGTAGTGTTCCCGATGAAGATAAATTCAGGAAAGCGCTACGGACGCATGAAATGTATAAAGTGTTGTTTAAATTTTTCCAACATATCTTTCTTTTTCGTATCTTAATATGCCGATTCTTCAGTTATAAAAACATGAAAAAAATCAAAGTCATAGAATTGAACTAGAATCACAATCACTACTTAATCTTACGTGAGGACCTGTATGGGGTTAACAGAAAAGTGAACATAGGACCAAAAGATAAAGATAAGAGAAAAAAATGCGAAAAATAATAAATATATAACGATAAGTGGCTAAAATATAAAATAAAGAGAATAACCCCCACCCCTTCCCTCCCAAAAAAAACATAAAAAAAAAACGAATACAGAAAAAATGGAAAAAAGAATAAAGAATATAGAAATCCCCATCCAGAATCTCGTAGCTTAGTTCGTTTACCTTTTGCTGTTTATGAAATATATGCGGGTGTATGCAATTTGTAGTTTTTCTGACAACAGAGAAGTTAGATGTCTTTTTCCTTTCCAGAGTGATAATATGAAGACAAGCTGGACCATCCTCGATGTTTCATCTATTGTTTATTTTATCCCATTGCTAATCTCCTGTGTAATCTTTTGATTAAAAAAACCCCACCGATATATTAGAAGAAAACATACATATTCTTAGTGATATAAAACATAAAGTAAATAAAACAATAATGAACATTTGGAAATTATGTATCATGTTCCATAAAGTTCATATGATCTTTTTGAAATTTTATGGTACAAGAATTAGAAAATGGCGTTTTATTGAGTAATCGCAAAAATTGGAATGTTTTTTTCATGACATTTGACCTTGATTTAAAAAAAATTGCACCGTACGATTTTTTTACGACCGGGCAAAACAGAAAGTACAGATTAACAGCTTTCGAATGATATATAATACAGCCTGTGTTATGTGGGTGCATTAAAGTCGTTCACTTAGCGTCTTTTTTTAAATAAATCACTCGCCTATAAAGTAAATAAAACAATAATGAACATGAACAACCTTATTATATAAAAGTAGTATTGTTTGTTTATGCATCAGTTAAAGTGATCCGTTATAATAATGTTTAATTTCATATTTTTATGTTATGGCTAATCAAGTGATGCTTTTATAGGTATACTATGATGATGATTGCAGTTTTTTATCGACCTTGACTGACAATACAACCCTTGTACACTGGTATACTATATAAGTAAAGATATACAGTTGTTGAACTGCATTAATCAGACGGTCACAGAAGCATCATGTTGTTTTCTTTCTTTCTTTTGCTTACTTGTACCCAGCTTTGCCTAGGAACGTCACCACGTGATTATGATGATGATGAGGATGTATGTATGAACAAATTAACGTAGTGGGCTAATTGAGAGTTGTCTCATTAGCAATCATGCCATGTAGTCTTATTTTTATTATTTATTAGACAAGGGATACTATTTATAACGGATTTTTACTCTTTAATTGAGTATTGAGTTTATTGTAAAGGTTAGTGTCATCAATTTTTTTTACATAGGGGATACCCCAGAAAGTAGAATAATTCTTTTCAACAAGTTATGCATTTGTTGTTGTGAATTTCATTATTAAAGTATTTTAAAAATTAAGCTTAAACAAAAATATTATAAAATAAGAATTATAGAAGCTAAGAATGTGTTAGTAACAGTGGTTTTCAGAGTATTAAATATAACACCGGCTCAATAAAACGACAATGAAGAGGTTTGTATAAACAATTCATCTTTATGGGCGAATTTATTTAGAAAATAACTAGTATAAATAACAGATTTTAATTTAGAAATGTTTGACCACAAAGTACCATTGATCCTAAGGGTTGTACACAGCTTTGCCTTGATACTTCACACGTCAATATGATGACAATGAGGATGTATGTATAAACAATTTTCTTTAAGGATGTCAGCTGACATAAATTATCATTGATATGGTCCTATTTATAAATTTACTGTTTACAAAACTTTTGAATTTTTGAAATACTAAGGATTTTTCTACATCAGGAATAGATTACCTGAGCTGTATTTGGCAAAACAAATACGGTCATGCAATTGAGATTTGCGACCACTTATATTTGTTTGTCAGGTGCAGTACACCATGATTTGAAATTTTAGATGGTTACAACCGGTTTCAATGAGTGTGAAGCTAAAGGCAAAATCTTTGGTTAGCTTCCTTGTTAGCTGAACTGTGAAGTCATTGTTAGTTTTGGTAAACTACCCTCCCTTAAGCGTAGACAAGTCCAGCATTTAACTAGTCTATCTATCTGTTGAACAGGAGGGTAGTTTACCTGACCTAATAATGACTTAACGGTACGGTACAGCTAACAAGCAAGCTAACCAAAGATATTACCTTTGGCTTCACACTCAATAAAATCGGCTGTAACTATAACTATGTTTTTATTTAACAAATTGTAGCATTTTTTATTGCTAGATTTGTTTGTCCAGCATTTAAAATATATTTCATCTGTAAATGAATCCAAGATGCACTATATAAAGTAATGCAAGGCAAAACATTAATTTAAATATTTTCAAACACCACTGCTATGAAACAAAATATGTAAAGATATTATACAACACATAAGGTCTCTCTTCTTAATATAATTTTCAGTTTGAGAATATCAACTTTAAGTACAAAAAAAATTTTGGTCATCAACTTTATTATTTTGGCTTTTTACGTTCTTGATTCGAATGTCACTGATACTTGTTTTGAAGACGAAAATGGCGTCTTTTTTTTTCGAAGAGGGTGTCCTCCACACAAAATATCCTCCCTGATATCTATAACGAGGTTATTTATTATTCTTTCACAGGACTACACACCACCAGTATACAAGCCTTCACCATCGAGATATCGACCAGGTTGGTACCAGTTATTGTTTGTATGTACATTGAACGACAAATATATGTGACGTATAAATTTTTCTGACGATATTATCATACTTTAATGTTAAAATGCAAGATTTTGATTGGTTATTGCGCGGTAAATAGTTATAAATGTAGATGTAGATGTGGTGGAGGATACTTTGGTCCCCGATATGAAGGTTAGAAATTAATTTCCTGTTATAAAACTGATTTTTTGAAAAAAACACCGAAGGATTTTCTTTTCCCAGGAATATATTACCTTAACCGTATTTAGCACAACTATTTGGAATTTTGAGTCCTCAATGTTCTTCAACTTTGTATTTGTTTGGCTTTACAACTATTTTGATCTGAGCGTCACTGATAAGTCTTATGTAGACGAAACGCGCGTCTGACGTATTGAATTATTAACTATTATCATACTTTTATGTTAAAATGCAATGTTTTGTTAATGCAAAGGAAATAATTATAAATGTAGATGTGATGGAGGATATAAAAAGGAAGATGTGGTATGATTGCCAATGAGACAACTATCCACAAAAGACCAAAATGACACAGATTTTAACAACTATAGGTCACCGTACGGCCTTCAACAATGAGCAAAGTCCATACCGCATACTGAGCTATAAAAGGCCCCGATAAGACAATGTAAAACAATTCAAACGAGAAAACTAACGGCCTCATTTATGTAAAAAAAATAACGAAAAACAAATATGTAACACATAAACAAACGACAACCACTGAATTACAGGCTCCTGACTTTGGACAGACACACACATAAATAATGTGGCGGGGTTTATGTTAGCGGGATCCCAACCCTCCCCTAACCTGGGACAGTGGTATAACAGTACAACATAAGAACGAACTATAAAAATCAGTTGAAACTTATCAGAATGACAAAAATACAAGTGGACGTGGCCTATATATATATGGCGGTAAAACATTTAAATATAATTTAACTTGATGTTTTTATTTCTTATCATTAGTACATGCTTGCAAACCAAATCCATGTAAAAACAATGGAAGATGGTATCCCGATGGCAAAACAGGATATAAATGTAGATGTGTCGGAGGATACTCAGGACCTACATGTCAAGATATGATATACATGTGCATGCTTAAAATGACATAGTTTTTGTTTGACTTATTACTTTGGCAAAGTATGAACAAATTGTATCATTTTTATTTTAGACTCCCATACCACCTTTAGTGTTCTATACAATCTGAAACAGGATTATCAAACAATAAATAATAATGCTTTGCTTGCATAACTTGTATACAACACGAAGCCACACCTATAAATTTGATATTGTATTTAATGAATATGGTCCTATTTTCAGAAAACGCCTGTAAACCAAACCCCTGTAGAAATGGTGGAAATTGTTCAGCAGACAAATTTGGAGACTACACATGCGATTGTCGTTCCGGATATTATGGTCCAGAATGCGAGAGTAAGGAGGTTATATCACATAGTAACGGAAATTAGGGACTTTCTTTATAGCTTTGCTGCTCTCAAGGAAGCTATTAAAACAACAGTTTTAAGTTGCAAAGTGTAAATCATCCCTTATCAAATTTTACGTATGCCTTTTCAAGTTGGTTTGCCGTTATTGAATATCTGTATTTTCGCAACTACAATTCTGTCCCCTTTTCCCAGAATGTGATCAACAGAATTAAACTTATCCTGGGTTTGTACTTACATGATCAAAACGACGGGTTCAGCTTGCGATCACTATCGGTTTTAGTTAACATTTAGGTGTTAGAAATGAATACGTGAAAAAATAGACGAACGGAGATAGATAAAGCAGAATATTTCCATCTAAAGTCAACTTTGCATCATAGAACTGAAACAATAATTTCCAAAATAAATAATGTAATTGATCAACAGGAAATTTCAAATTGTTTGAAAAAACTCATATTAGTATCGAATAAGCTCATCATAGATACCAGGAATAATTTTAATATTTACGTCAAACGCGCGTTTCGTTTACAAAAGACTCATCAGTGACGCTCGAATCAAAAATGTTATAAAAGGCAAAATAAAGATCGAAGTTGAAGAGCATTGAGGACAAAAAAAATCCTTAAGGTTTTGCCAAATACAGCTTACTTAAAAGTAATCCATTGCTGAGGTAAAAAAAGCCTTAGTTTTTCAAAAATTTAAAGTTTTGTTAACAGTAAATTTATAATTATTAACATATCAATGATAACTCAAGTCAACACAGAAGTCGAAACACTGACTGAGGTAATTGCATTCAATTCAAGAGGAACAAATTATCAGAAAAAGGGTCTCCTACTATGTATATAACACAAGCACAAAACTAAATGTACGATGTTGTTAATTTTTTTAACCAGGTACCTGCTGTTGGCTATCACTCGTTTTGTTTCTATGTCCTATGTTTTCGCCAATTTATTTGTATTGTAGTCCAGTCATGTAATGTTGTCATTTTAATGTTGTAATTAACATTGCCATCAAAGCGGGAGGTTTGTCATGCCACAAAACCAGGTTCAACCCACCATTTTTATCTTAAAACCTGTACCAAGTCAGGGAAATGGTTCGTTTCTGTGTGTGCTACATTTTGATGTTGTGTTTCTGTTGTATCGTAGTTTTCTTATATTTGATGCGTTTCCCTCAGTTTTAGTTTGAAACTCGGATTTGTTTTTTCTCTATTCATCTATGAATTTCGAACAGCGGTATACTACTGCTGCCTTTATTTGTATCTAATTTTATGAACATTCATAGATATATGATTTTTACTTCTCATTTATAGAATATATATGTGCCCCAAATCCATGTAAAAACGGCGGGAAATGTTCATCTAATGGCCGCGGTGGTTACACATGTAAATGTACCGGAGGATACTATGGTCCTACATGTAAAGGTAAGGTGTAATATGTATTATCACACCTCGCATAAATAATGACGTCATGCTTGGTTAAACGCCGTCACGGGATGACATTCGATGGGTTCAAATTGTGTTAGTAGATTTCAAATAGAGTTCATGACGTCACGTTTAGTATTACTAGTGACTTATTGTATATCATTACTTATATTTATATATAACTTAACAAGACAAGTACCGTATGCAATACATTTGTTAGTCAATTCACCTATGACCCCACAAAGATCTATTAATGGAAAGTGAAATCCGTGAAAAGATTTGAATTGTAATTACCCTTTATGGATCAGTAGGGGTCAGTAGCAAACCAAAAAACTTATTATATACATTGTGTATTTATATTTGACTTTGAAATACTTACTTCTCTCCACTGTAAGTTCTTTTCAATTCATTGTAATCAAGTCATATTGATAAACATGTGTAAATGTATTCATTTCTTTATGAACGACGGGGAAATTTCGAAATATCACAAGCAAATGAGGGTATCAATTGAGATGAATCTTTACTTTTGGTAAAACGGTAATTGCAATTTAGTAAAAATAAACGGATAAAAAATAGTGCAAACTCCAGAACAGTAACACTAACGAGGCTTTTGCTTTACACGGAGTGTAATTATGCCAATTTGATGTGTTCAAACTTGGCTTTTAGGGATCTGGAAATGCTCAATTTTTCTCTTTGTTCTGAATTTTTTTTCGGGATCGTAAGATTATTATACACTTTTAAAGAGTTGAAAGCTCAAGATGTAATTGGCTGATTAAAAATGACCCCCAACAAAAATGCATGTTTTCCCCAATGCATTAACATTGATACCAATGAAAAATATATGAATCAACAGTATCCCATATATCGTCGCTGGGCTTCTAAAATATTTCGTATCTGACTTTTTTGGCTCAAAATACATTTTGACACCAATGGTCTGGGCGGGAGGAAATCTTTGCTATTACAAAATAGCATACAGTTAGACCAATCAAAATGTGTGAAATAAGACATATTGCAAAATTGCCATTGTTAGTTGTTTGTAAAATTTGCTTCCAAAATGTTTCATGAAAACTTGAAAATCGTTGTAGAATGGCTTTGGGAAAAAAAAAATTGTACATTTCTTTATTTCAGTGAAAATAATTTAAGGATAATTCTTGGATAATCCAGAAATGTCAAAGTTTTTATTTCACTGCTATTTACAAAAATGTTCAAGTTCACAAACGACATTTTGGAAGCATGCATTTTGTCATATTTTTCAAAGCCTGTTTGTGAGATATTTTTTTCTTGAAAAAATTGTAATTTACAACATTTTAGAACCCCAGCGACGGTATATATTGTTTTATCTACTATATGTTCAAACACTATGTCGTATTAACAATGTAATTGATTTTGATACTTTTTTTTTTAAATCTGCATTATTTTCTTAGTCAATACTACAGTACTTTCACCTTTAATTGTTAACTTTGTATACATTGCGTCTTGGATAGAAATTTGTTTCATTGGCACTCAAACAACATCTTCTCATTTATATACTAGTAGTACATGCTTGTAACCCCAATCCATGTGACTTGGAGTTTATTATTTCGTGGTCATTCATAACAAGTATTCTTATATACATAGTTAATGCCTGTAAACCCAATCCATGCAAAAACAGTGGCAGATGTGTCAACAAAGGCAGTAGTTACAACTGTATCTGTAAAGGAGGTTATTATGGACCTAAATGTGGAGGTAAGATAATAAGTAATGTGTAATCAAGTGCAGTATGTGTAATCATATGCAGTATGTGTAATCATGTGCAGTATGTGTAATCATATGCAGGTTATGTAATCATGTGCAGTATGTGTAAATAATACATCAATCTAAATTACTCAATATCAATATTCAAATGCTTGTATCCTACATTATAGTCAAAGATGGAAAATTATTCACGTAATGAAATGCATAACTTTAATGAATAAGAATACCCAAGGTGGAAAGGGAATAAAAAATTGTAGTAAAAATTTTAATTTAAACTAGAAAAAACAATAAAACAATAAAGTCCAAAATTAATCAAACCATTGTGCATATGTTTAACAATGATGAAAGAAATGTTTCCTTCTAACTAATTAACCAATGCCTTATTATATCCACTTAATAATAAAAGAATTTGGTTAAATGACAGTTATTTGTAATTCGACACACTCGAACCACATGCAAGCGTGCAAAACACAGCCAGTGCATGTTTGTTCTAGTTTTTTTCTCTATTTTGCTTAAAGCCGTTAAAAATTCGTTTGAGATATGATGACAAGATTATGCTTAATTTAAATGCGTATAAAATTCTTTATTGTATTTTATAAGTTTCACTCTTTTGACAGTGTTGTCAACTTTGTTTTGTGCATTTCACAATTCATCAATCATTTTAAATTTATGTTCATCTCAGCGTTTCATTAAACATTACATAATGACGTTTATTGTTTGCTTTGCTTTCCTCTCATTTTCGTATTGCGATGTCATTCAAAAAGATGCCTGATGATTGTATTCAGATCTTTAGAAAAGAAAAAGAATTAAGTTTAGACTGCGTATCGTGCAACAATATAACAGCATCTATTAAAATATCTCGTTGATACCTTTTTCATAAGTCTCGATGGTTTCCATGTGACTTGGAATTTTATTGTTTCGTGGTCATTCATAACAAAATATTCTTATATATATATAGTTAATGTCTGTAAACCCAATCCATGCAAGAACAGTGGCAGATGTGTCATCAAAGGCAGTAGTTACAACTGTATCTGTAAAGGAGGTTATTCTGGACCTACATGTGGAGGTAAGATAATGAGTAATGTGTAATCATGTGCAGTAAGTGTAATCATATGCAGTATGTGTAATCATATGCAGTATGTGTAATCATATGCAGGTTATGTAATCATGTGCAGTATGTGTAAATAATACATCAATCTAAATTACTCAATATCAATATTCAAATGCTTGTATCCTACGTTATAGTCAAAGAATTGAAAATTATTTACGTAATGAAATGCATAACTTTAATGAATAAGAATACCCAAGGTGGAAAGGGAATAAAAAATTGAAGTAAAAATTTTAATTTAAACTAGAAAAAAAAATAAAACAATAAAGTCCAAAATAATCAAACCATTATGCATATGTTTAACAATGATGAAAGAAATGTTTCCTTCTAACTAATTAACCAATGCCTTATTATATCCACCTAATAATAAAAGAATTTGGTTAAATGACCGTTATTTGTAATTCGACACACTCGAACCACATGCAAGCGTGCAAAACACAGCCAGTGCATGTTTGTTCTAGTTTTTTTTCTCTATTTTGCTTAAAGCCGTTAAAAAAACTGTTTGAGATATGATGACAAGCTTATGCTTAATTTAAATGCGTATAAAAGTCTTTATTGTATTTCATAAGTTTCACTTTTTTGACAGTGTTGTCAACTTTGTTTTGTGCATTTCACAATTCATCAATCATTTTAAATTTATGTTCATCTCAGCGTTTCATTAAACATTACATAATGACGTTTATTGTTTGCTTTGCTTTCCTCTCATTTTCTTATTGCGAGGTCATTTAAAAAGATGCCTGATGATTGTATTCAGATCTTTAGAAAAGAAAAGAATTAAGTTTAGACTGCGTATCGTGCAACAATATAACAGCATCTATTAAAATATCTCGTTGATACCTTTTTCATCAGTCTCGATGGTTTCCATGTGACTTGGAATTTTATTGTTTCGTGGTCATTCATAACAAAATATTCTTATATATATATAGTTAAATGTCTGTAAACCCAATCCATGCAAGAACAGTGGCAGATGTGTCATCAAAGGCAGTAGTTACAACTGTATCTGTAAAGGAGGTTATTCTGGACCTACATGTGGAGGTAAGATAATGAGTAATGTGTAATCATGTGCAGTAAGTGTAATCATATGCAGTATGTGTAATCATGTGCAGTATGTGTAATCATATGCAGGTTATGTAATCATGTGCAGTATGTGTAAATAATACATCAATCTAAATTACTCAATATCAATATTCAAATGCTTGTATCCTACGTTATAGTCAAAGATTGAAAATTATTTACGTAATGAAATGCATAACTTTAATGAATAAGAATACCCAAGGTGGAAAGGGAATAACAAATTGTAGTAAAAATTTAAATTTTAAACTAGAAAAAACAATAAAACAATAAAGTCCAAAATTAATCAAACCATTATGCATATGTTTAACAATGATGAAAGAAATGTTTCCTTCTAACTAATTAACCAATGCCTTATTATATCTACTTAATAATAAAAGAATTTGGTTAAATGACAGTTATTTGTAATTCGACACACTCGAACCACATGCAAGCGTGCAAAACACAGCCAGTGCATGTTTGTTCTAGTTTTTTTTCTCTATTTTGCTTAAAGCCGTTAAAAAACCGTTTGAGTATGATGACAAGCTTATGCTTAATTTAAATGCGTATAAAAGTCTTTATTGTAATTTTATAAGTTTCACTCTTTTGACAGTGTTGTCAACTTTGTTTTGTGCATTTCACAATTCATCAATCATTTTAAATTTATGTTCATCTCAGCGTTTCATTAAACATTACATAATGACGTTTATTGTTTGCTTTGCTTTCCTCTCATTTTCTTATTGCGATGTCATTTAAAAAGATGCCTGATGATTGTATTCAGATCTTTAGAAAAGAAGAAGAATTAAGTTTAGACTGCGTATCGTGCAACAATATAACAGCATCTATTAAAATATCTCGTTGATACCTTTTTCATCAGTCTCGATGGTTTCCATGTGACTTGGAATTTTATTGTTTCGTGGTAATTCATAACAAAATATTCTTATATATATATAGTTAATGTCTGTAAACCCAATCCATGCAAGAACAGTGGCAGATGTGTCATCAAAGGCAGTAGTTACAACTGTATCTGTAAAGGAGGTTATTCTGGACCTACATGTGGAGGTAAGATAATGAGTAATGTGTAATCATGTGCAGTAAGTGTAATCATATGCAGTATGTGTAATCATGTGCAGTATGTGTAATCATATGCAGGTTATGTAATCATGTGCAGTATGTGTAAATAATACATCAATCTAAATTACTCAATATCAATATTCAAATGCTTGTATCCTAGGTTATAGTCAAAGAATTGAAAATTATTTACGTAATGAAATGCATAACTTTAATGAATAAGAATACCCAAGGTGGAAAGGGAATAAAAATTGAAGTAAAAATTTTAATTTAAACTAGAAAAAAACAATAAAAACAATAAAGTCCAAAATAATCAAACCATTATGCATATGTTTAACAATGATGAAAGAAATGTTTCCTTCTAACTAATTAACCAATGCCTTATTATATCCACCTAATAATAAAAGAATTTGGTTAAATGACCGTTATTTGTAATTCGACACACTCGAACCACATGCAAGCGTGCAAAACACAGCCAGTGCATGTTTGTTCTAGTTTTTTTTCTCTATTTTGCTTAAAGCCGTTAAAAAACTGTTTGAGATATGATGACAAGCTTATGCTTAATTTAAATGCGTATAAAAGTCTTTATTGTATTTCATAAGTTTCACTTTTTTGACAGTGTTGTCAACTTTGTTTTGTGCATTTCACAATTCATCAATCATTTTAAATTTATGTTCATCTCAGCGTTTCATTAAACATTACATAATGACGTTTATTGTTTGCTTTGCTTTCCTCTCATTTTCTTATTGCGAGGTCATTTAAAAAGATGTCTGATGATTGTATTCAGATCTTTAGAAAAGAAGAAGAATTAAGTTTAGACTGCGTATCGTGCAACAATATAACAGCATCTATTAAAATATCTCGTTGATACCTTTTTCATCAGTCTCGATGGTTTCCATGTGACTTGGAATTTTATTGTTTCGGGTCATTCATAACAAAATATTCTTATATATATATATAGTTGATGTCTGTAAACCTAATCCATGCAAGAACAGTGGCAGATGTGTCATCAAAGGCAGTAGTTACAACTGTATCTGTAAAGGAGGTTATTCTGGACCTACATGTGGAGGTAAGATAATGAGTAATGTGTAATCATGTGCAGTAAGTGTAATCATATGCAGTATGTGTTATCATGTGCAGTATGTGTAATCATATGCAGGTTATGTAATCATGTGCAGTATGTGTAAATAATACATCAATCTAAATTACTCAATATCAATATTCAAATGCTTGTATCCTACGTTATAGTCAAAGATTGAAAATTATTTACGTAATGAAATGCATAACTTTAATGAATAAGAATACCCAAGGTGGAAAGGGAATAACAAATTGTAGTAAAAATTTAAATTTTAAACTAGAAAAAAAATAAAACAATAAAGTCCAAAATTAATCAAACCATTATGCATATGTTTAACAATGATGAAAGAAATGTTTCCTTCTAACTAATTAACCAATGCCTTATTATCTACTTAATAATAAAAGAATTTGGTTAAATGACAGTTATTTGTAATTCGACACACTCGAACCACATGCAAGCGTGCAAAACACAGCCAGTGCATGTTTGTTCTAGTTTTTTTCTCTATTTTGCTTAAAGCCGTTAAAAAACCGTTTGAGATATGATGACAAGCTTATGCTAAATTTAAATGCGTATAAAAGTCTTTATTGTATTTTATAAGTATCACTCTTTTGACAGTGTTGTCAACTTTGTTTTGTGCATTTCACAATTCATCAATCATTTTAAATTTATGTTCATCTCAGCGTTTCATTAAACATTACATAATGACGTTTATTGTTTGCTTTGCTTTCCTCTCATTTTCTTATTGCGAGGTCATTTAAAAAGATGCCTGATGATTGTATTCAGATCGTTATAAAAGAAGAAGAATTAAGTTTAGACTGCGTATAGTACAACAATATAACAGCATCTTTTAAAAAAGATTTCGTTGATACCTTTTTCATCAGACTCGATGGTTTCCATGTGACTTGGAATTTTATTGTTTCGTGGTCATTCATAACAAATATTCTTATATACATAGTTAATGCCTGTAAACCCAATCCATGCAAGAACAGTGGCAGATGTGTCAACAAAGGCAGTAGTTACAACTGTATCTGTAAAGGAGGTTATTCTGGACCTACATGTGGAGGTAAGATAAGTAATGTGTAATCATGTGCAGTATGTGTAATCATATGCAGTATGTGTAATCATGTGCAGTATGTGTAATCATATGCAGGTTATGTAATCATGTGCAGTATGTGTAAAAAATACATCAATCTAAATTACTCAATATCAATATTCAAATGTGTGTATCCTACGTTATAGTCAAAGATTGAAAATTATTTACGTAATGAAATGCATAACTTTAATGAATAAAAATACCCAAGGTGGAAAGGGAATAACAAATTGTAGTAAAAATTTAGATTTTAAACTAGAAAAAACAATAAAACAATAAAGTCCAAAATTAATCAAACCATTATGCATATGTTTAACAATGATGAAAGAAATGTTTCCTTCTAACTAATTAACCAACGCCTTATTATATCCACTTAATAATAAAAGAATTTGGTTAAATGACAGTTATTTGTAATTCGACACACTCGAACCACATGCAAGCGTGCAAAACACAGCCAGTGCATGTTTGTTCTAGTTTTTTTTCTTTAGTTTGCTTAAAGCCGTTAAAAAACCGTTTGAGATATGATGGCAAGCTTATGCTAAATTTAAATGCGTATAAAAGTCTTTATTATATTTTATAAGTTTCATTCTTTTGACAGTGTTGTCAACTTTGTTTTGTGCATTTCACAATTCATCAATCATTTTAAATTTATTTTCATCTCAGCGTTTCATTAAACATTACATAATGTCGTTTATTGTTTGCTTTGCTTTCCTCTCATTTTCTTATTGCGAGGTCATTTAAAAAGATGCCTGATGATTGTATTCAGATCTTTAGAAAAGAAGAAGAATTAAGTTTAGACTGCGTATCGTGCAACAATATAACAGCATCTATTAAAAGATCTCGTTGATACCATTTTCCCCAGTCTCGATGGTTGAATTTAGTTATTGAACTCGCTCGGCAATCCTCGCGTTTTAAAATTGAAATTTATCTATTTTGAGTGGAGAAATATCGTATCGTACTCAATGCAGTGGTAGATAAAATTTAGAATGGAAACGGGGAATGTGTCAAAGAGATAACAACCCGGCCATAGAGCAGACAACAGCCAAAGGCCACCAATGCAGCGAGAAACTCCCGCACCCGGATGAGTCCTTCAGCTGACCCTTAAACACATAGAGTCTATATTTATAATTCAACAGAACATGTTTGTAAACCTAATCCATGCCAGAATAGAGGTCGTTGTGTTCCCGAAGGACGTGATGGTTACAGATGTAAATGCGTAGGTGGATATTCCGGTCCTACTTGTGATGGTGAGATACCAGTTTACACATATACATATGTTCATGAATTAGTCGTTTTAGAATCTAATGAATTGTGGGTAATATTTACAAAAGCGTACACCAAAACGTTATGATTGGTTTGAAACGTTCCTTACAATTGAAATTCAAGCAATGAAGTAACGTTGTTTTTATTTTAGCGTACGAACAATGAGATTACCCATAATCCTTTAGATTCCGAAATAGCGAAGTGATTTATATGTCAATATGAAAACTAAACCTCGAAACTAAACAAGAACAATTAAACGAGAAAAAGACTATGTGCGTTTGGCAGAAATAAAAGTTCGATTTTAGTCTCTATCTTATAAAATTTTGTATCTTAATTCCATTGATGCTTACTCATACTTTATGTTTAATTCTGATTCTCATGACTATATTTTATTTCATACACGCTTTCTGTAATAATGTTATCGATAAAAAAAAATCATTGGAAAATACAGTTTCATCTTCCTCCGAGGGGTACAGCTATCATTTTAGTGGAATGTTTGTAGTCATATAGCTCTTCATCTTTTTTTGTTTTTGTACATCTCTTGCTTTCAAATATTTGGCTTTTGAGATAACCTGCTGCGTGCAAATGTATACAAGCGCTACATATGCATGATTTAAAAAAAAAACTGTTATTTTCATTTTTTAGAAAATGTATGTAAACCCAATCCATGTCAAAACAAAGGCAGATGCTACCCTGACAACAGTGATGATGGGTTTAAATGTAGATGTTTAGGAGGATACAAAGGTCCAACATGTGAAGGTAAAATATCATCATACGTTATGTTCAAATTCAAGCTTTGGGTTGGTTAATGTGAGGGAAATAAATTTAGATGTGTAGGAGGATACAAATGTCCCACATGTGAAGGTTAGATATTATTATACTTTATGTTAATAAAATTCAAGTTTTCGGTTTGTTAATGTGAGAGAAATAGTTATAAATGTAGATGTAGTGGAGGATACAAAGGTCCCACATGTGAAGGTAAAATATTATGATACGTTATGTCAAAATGCAAGTTTTTGGTTGGTTAATGTGAGGGAAATAGCAATATATGTAGATGTGTAGGAGGATACAAAGGTCCCACATGTGAAAGTTAGATATTATCAATCTTCATTTTGAAATACAAGCTTTTGATTTGTTAATGTGAGGGAAATAGCAATATATGTAGATGTGTAGGAGGATACACAGGTCTCACATGTGAAGGTTAGATATTCATGATATTATCATACTTCATGCTAAAATAGGAGATTTTGATTTGTTGATACGAGAAAAATAGTTATCAATGTAAATGTGCCGAGGGATACTCAGATAGTTGTTAAAAGCATAAAAAGTAAATCACAAAAATACTGAACTCCGAGGAAAATTCAGAACGGAAAGGTCCTAATCAAATGGATTGTACAGGCATTTCCAAATGTAAAAAATGGTAGATTGAACCTGGAATTATAGCGCTTAATATCTCACTTGTATGACAGTTGCATATAAGCTCTGAAATTATACAAGCTTTTTCACTACGTCACAAACCTGTAGAAGCTATCTGGCGTGCTATCAACAATATATTGTGAATACATTGTTTTATACTTATGACCTTTGTTTTCCTACACTTGACACAAAAAGGAAGTTGTCTAGATGAATGCTTCCCCCCAGACTGCATTAAATAGCGACAAGGTGTTTACCGTCTCCTTGATTACTTTGTTCAATTCGCCTTTTCAGAATCCAATTCCTCATGAGTAATATTTTCCAAAGTGTATACCAAAACATCGTGATTGGTCAAACATGTCATAAACAATGGAAAGGTTACCAATAACGTGACATTATTTTCATTTTGGGGTACGAACAATAAAATTACCCATGATTCTTTAGATTCTTAAAACGGCCAATTGTAACATGAAAGTCCGTTCCTTTGTATTGTTAAATTGAAGAAATAAGAGTTCAATTTAGAATCAATTACTTGATTTTTTATTTTTCCATGTATCTTTATGTTCATCAATATATGATATATATCACATTGTAATGTGGAATTTTCATTTTTAAGATAAACCAAACCCATGTAACACAAAACCTTGCAAAAACGGAGGAAAATGTAGTTATAATGGGAAAACTTATACCTGTAAATGTGCTTATGGATACCGTGGAAGACATTGTACTGCTAAAGCATGTAAGTGAAGAATTATTTTAATTCAAACATCTATATCAGGGTGGGGTTGACTAAATTGATAGTAAATGACAAAACATACAGAAAAGGCCAGACAGAAAGAAGTATAAAAAAAATTAGGAAAAAGTACGGCGAGAAATACCAAGGATGTTTAATTTGTAAATATTCAGTTCAAAATAAACATTACCAACCTCATAAATGCTAAATTAGGACAAGCTGATACTTACATTTCTGTTTTGAAGATAAACCAAACCCTTGTGTTGTTTCAAAGCCATGCAAAAACAGAGGAAAGTGTATTTGGAATGGAAAATCTTATAGATGCAAATGCGCATATGGATACAGCGGCAGGCATTGCACTAAAAAATCATGTTTGTATAAGATTAACAACAGTCAAATAGTAATGTGCAAAATTATGCTTGGATTTAAATTGAGACTGCTTCTGCGCAGCTTTTCCTGCAATTCGTGAAATGTGAAGACACTGAAGCAAAATGTCAAAATACCGAACCCCGCGGAATATTCAAAACGGACACTCTCTTATCAAATAGCAAAATTAAAAGCTCAAACACATCAAACGAATAAAATTATCCCAAATTCAAATATTTTTTAACCGATGTAAATTATTCAGTGTGGAGTTCTCAAAGTACTAATACGTTTCTGATTCTTGAATTCAATTATCATAATGTAATATATTGTTGCAAAAAGATTTTAGAAAAAAAAAACATTTAATCACTTAGCATTTCTTTTATATGAAATAAAAATAATGTTATTCAACTTCGTACTTGATCTTCTAATTTTATTTTTTTTGCTTTATTGATGTGTGTGAAACACGAAAGGCGCGTGTGACGAATTAATTGATAATCGTGGTATTTTTGGTGGGTTATTGTCATTCACATGATAATTGTATCATACTAGTCATTGTTGGGCCCTTTATAGCCTGCTTTCGGTGTGAGCCAAGGCTATGTGTTGAAGGCAATACTTAGACCTATAATTGATTACTGTTTAAACATTGTGACTTGGATGGAGAGTTGTCTCATTGGCTCTCATACCACATCTTCTTATTTATATTTCCATCTTAAATTTCTGTTTTGAAGATAAACCAAACCCTTGTGTTGTTTCAAAGCCATGCAAAAACAGAGGAAAGTGTATTTGGAATGGAAAAACTTATAGATGCAAATGCGCATACGGATACAGCGGCAGGCATTGCACTAAAAAATCATGTTTGTATAAGAGTAAAAAAAGTCAAATATTATAGTCTCAGAAATATGCTTGGATTTAAATTGAGACTGATTTTGCGCAGCTTTTCCTGAATTTCGTGAAATGTAAAGCTACTCAAGCAAATTTTACTAAATTTGAATATATTTAAACAGATGTAAAAATTGTTCGTGTATAGATCATCGCAAATTAATAATACGTTTGCGATTCTTGAGTTCAGTTATCTTATTGTCTTATATTGTCGCATATTGATTTAAGCATAATTAAATAACATTCAATCACTTTCCATTTGTTTTATGAAACACATCAATGCTATGCAACTTCGTACTTTATTTGACCTTCTGACTGTTTTTTTTTTTTTTAGCTTTACTGTGTTTAAGACAAAAGGCGAGTGTTACAAATTGGTTGATGATGCTGGTATCTTTGATGTGTTTCTTTACATTCATCAGATGATTGTATATGAAGAATTGTTTCACTTTTTAATTTGTAGATAAACCTAACCCATGTGCTTCAAGACCTTGCAAAAATAGAGGAAGGTGTACTGTTAAAGGTACCGGATATGTGTGTACATGTGCAAAAGGATATAGTGGCAGATATTGTGCCCTTAAATCACGTACGTATCAAATAGTGTGCTCTTATGTCATGTGCGTATCAAATATTGTGCTAATAAACCGCTGACGAATCATGTATTGTGCATTAAAGGTTGTGCTTTTATGTCACGTTTGTATTAAATATTGTGATATAGTCTTATCTTACGTACGTATAAAATGTTGGTTCGTATATCAAGAACGAATCAAATATTACTCTTACATAACATATAAACATACATTGGGCTCTTAAACCACGTACGATTTAATCAACGCGACGTCTTCAACAATGGATGATAACAATGGATAGCTGTGTGTTGTTTTGTTTTAAAAGTTTTGCATAAATAGGACGGAAACATGATTATTTGAAAGCAATAGGAATCTTTCACTTCAGATATCAAAACAAATACACATAATAAACAGTTATTATTTTGATTTGAACAATATAATGTCTTTACAAGTTAAGAATATATTGATATCACATTGTTTGTCCCATATTTATATTAACTGATATATTTTTATTTTGCAGCACCATCCTACGACGATGATGACGAGTATTAAGTTAACCTAGAAATTTAAAATTGTTTTTCATTATTAAAGGATATTTGATATTCATATATAAATTGTTATCTTCATTCTTATGATCAAATGATATTTATACACCCAAATGTTTTAGCATAAGTTTATGAAATAAACACCAAGAAATATAAAACGCTCTATATATGAAAAAACCCAAAACCCAAAGAAAGCAAATAACGGACAGTATCCCACCAAATGTCAATATTAAAAGTTTAAACACATCAAACAAATGGGAAACACTGTCATATTCATAAATTCATACATGTATTTCTCCATGTAGAAAATTGTGGATTGAACCACGTCTTACATGTACATTGTATCCGAACCTCTCACTTGTATAACAACCGTACAAAATATTACCATGTTGACAATAATGGGTGTATCCGAACCTCTCACTTGTATAACAACCGTACAAAATATTACCATGTTGACAATAATGCGGTGATCAAAACAAACAGACACAACAGACAAAATGTCAAAAAAAACCCAAACACAACCCAAATCACTATAAAAATATAGTTACAGTAAAACCTGACTAAACCGAACCCTTTCGGGACATGAGATGTTGTTCGGTTTTGGCAGGTATTCGGTTTCATCAGGTTCACAATGCATAAAATGTGATATGATTGGTCTTCAGAACAAGTTTGGATTAGACAGGTTTCCGGTTTATTCAGGGTTCGGTTTAATCAGGTTTCACTGTACATGACAGCAAAGAAAAAAAACGGCGTATGCTTTTTTACTATAAACATCAACTGTATAGATAAAATGATGATATATGAGTTGTAGTTCTGTGGTACAACAGTAGGGATGTACATTTAGTGTTTAGACCAAGATTTGAATTCAACAGGACTAGAAAGAATTTCCTGGTTTTAGTTGTGTTTTGTATACATCTGTTTGTCTATTGGTCTTCTTCAGTCTGTTGTTCCCATATTGTTGTCTGTTTATTTTTTACCTATAAACTTTGGTATCTTTTGTCGTATATCTTATAAAGTGATTGGCGATTGCTCTAATTCCGTGTGTTGCTTACGACAGATTCTAAAACAACAGCTGAAACACAAAGTGAGATATTTTCATTTCATTATGTTCTGCATAATTTATGTGTAAACAAAATTCTAAAATTCCCAACTTTTAATTTGTACGCCATACATCCGTGTTGGCTACAAAAGACTCGTCAGTGACGCTCTAATTATAAAAGTTAAAAGGCCAAAATCAAGTACAACGTTTTGCCAAACATATCTAAAGTAATTTGTTATTGTAATAGAATATGAATTGTAACCCTTTTCGGCATTGAGAAATCTCAGAAGCATCGAAAGGATCCTACTGAAAGGAGTAAGCTATCACGCACAAAGCATTTTTTATGAGTCTTTTGTAGACGAAACGCGCCGTCTGGTGTAAATAATTTTTTTAATCCTGGTATCTATGATGAGTTTATTAACAACCACTGGGTCGATGACACTGCTAGCGGAGATTTATTTCCCCGAGATTATCACCGGCCCAGTAGTCAGCACTTGTATGTTAACTTCAGTTATCATTGATATGTTTTCAAAATTATGAATTAACTGTCAACAAAAAATACTAAGGCTTTTCTACCTCAGGAATAGATTACCTTAGCTGTATTTGGCAAAACTTTTAGGAATTTGTGGTCCTCATTGTTCTTCAACTTAGTACTTTGTTTGGCCTTTAAACATTTTTTGAATCGAGCGTCACTGATTTGTAATAAAAGGGTCTGGATCGGGTCTACAGAAAAGAGAATAATCGGCAATAATTAAGTGAAGAATAAAGGGCAAACAAAAAGAGAATAAAAAACCAATAGACATAAAACACAGTACACATAATATAGGGCTGTTAAAGTATTGTAATATGGAATAACATAAAACACAGTACACAGAATATAGGGCTGTTAAAGTATTGTAATATGGAATAACATAAAACACAGTACACAGAATATAGGGCTGTTAAAGTATTGTAATATCGAATAACAGGCAACACTTATAAAGAAGAGAAATCATACCCTTGTAACCTGTTAATGTTCCAAAATAAATAAAATAGTATTGGATTTATCATTTTAATTTATCGAGTAATTTTCAAAATGCGCATCTTGTACATAAAAAAATATAGCCGTCAAATTTTTTTCCCCCTACGAATTAATTACGAATAAATTAATGTAATACTTATTCAGAAGGAATATCTGTATAATGAAATGAGGATACAATAAAATAATCAAATGGACTTCTGTTAAATATAAGAAACAAATATACAAGACATTGAGTATAATGCGGTTTTTATACATGATTCAATTGATTTACAGGTAATGTTAATCTCTAATTTTCTTTTGTGTTTTAATCGATAATCAAAGTCTTATTTGTCAACCTAAGCGTGGAGTATATTAGAATAATTTAATTTTGGATG
This sequence comes from Mytilus edulis, assembly GCA_019925275.1. NCBI lineage: Eukaryota > Metazoa > Mollusca > Bivalvia > Mytilida > Mytilidae > Mytilus > Mytilus edulis. The sequence continues at coordinate 24,858,359 of CM034354.1, forward strand.
TAACGCGTCTTCTGATTGGCTGACATTATTTTGTTATGAACCCATAGACATAATTTAGTCATGTGACCGTGACGTCATCAACGTTTTTTCATGGTTTTCTACGGTTTAAAATGGAATTTAGAATTATGTCTATTCGAAATAACATTAAAAATGTGGTGCACACTGTTAAATAACCCGCTACGCGCGTTATTCAGTGTGCACCAAATTTTTTATGTTATTTCTTCATAGACAGAAAAAATATTACAGTCATTCCTTAAATATAATAATTTTATCACATATTTATTATATTTTCCATCAATATGTTCCAATTCTAAACTAAATGAAAAGAGAACGTTTGGTTGATTGAGAAAACTTGAGAGATATTCATAAATGCAATACTCGAACACCCACTTAAAATTTAGATTGGATTTTTCCAGATATTTTAAAAAAATATGAAAAAGGTGATTATATGGCGAAAATATATTTCAAGTAAAATATTATTATTGCAACTAAGGTAAAGTTTCTTCAAGTAATATCGAATTATCTCGCTTGACTCGATAATATTGATAAAGTATAAAACTTCGTGTAAGCAGGCTATGCAACGATCCCTTATTGTCATATTAAAACTTATATGTTAGCGTAGACCTACAGCGTGATCCATTATAGTGGAAATAAAAAAATCGAAGAGAAAAAAATTCAAGGACTGCCATTTTGACTGTACATGCATGGACAACTTAATCATTTATTTGTTCTATATTTTGTACTTATGATCGATGCATTTTAATGATATATTGTAAAAACAATTGGTGACCCTCGAATTGCGTTATCATTACAATGGATAACACGCTATAAGTTATGGTACGTTAAGGGATATAAAACATTTTGACAGGAAATGTCTTTAGAACTAGACTTTTGCAACTTGTTTAAAAATTGTTCTTCCGGGGAAAAAAATCATCAATCATGCAGTTTCTAACTGTAACCTTTGTACGGGTGTGCCATCTATAGATAAAGGAAAAGTACTTTTATTAAGAATTTAATAAGAAACGATAGTTTCATATCAATTTCTAACTTTAATAAAAAAAAAAGAACATGTTCTTATAAACATTGATTTCGAATTTGTCAAAAACCACCCTTCTCACAAATCGTGCCTTACAAAAAGTATAAATAGATTGATAGATAAATGATTAAAGAAACAAAGAAAGAAAGTCGGAGAACAAAAATAATATTTTCATCACTATCTGCCAAGTCTAAAATAAATGATAGGAGAATGTTGGATTAATTCAGAACACTTGATGTTTATAAATAAAATATTGGAACAACCGCTTAGAATCTTTAAAGGATTTTACCAGATATTTTAAAATTGTATTAAAAAGGTGAATATATGGCGAAAATATATTTCAAGTAAAATGTCATCGTTGCAATTGAGGTAAAGTTTCTTCAAGTAATATCGAATATTGACCTACAGCGTGATCCATGACAGTGGAAATAAAAAAATCGAAGAGAAAAAATTCAAAGACTGCCATTTTGACTGTACATGCATGGACAACTTAATCTTTTATTTGTTCTATATTTTGCAACACGAAACTATATATTTTCATTTCATTATGTTCTGCATATGTGCAAAAAACTCTAAAATTCCCGACTTTAAATTTGTACGCCAGACATCCGTGTCGGTTACAAAAGACTCGCCAGTGACGCTACAATTGTATATGTTGGCAATAACCGCTTCTATTATGTTACAACGTCGACTAATTCACGTATGGCTTGTTATTTATAAAACAATATTATGAGTTTATTTGGTGTGTGTTTTGTGCATCTTTAATGTATCTATTATCTTTGATGACCGTATTGTAAATTGACGTTTTTTTTTTTTGCTAACAAAACTCATCGCTTAATAGTTAGATAAATATGGTATATGTTATCTAACTGAAGAGAACATTTCATCTCATTTTTACTATTTACTGATAAAATATATTTCTAAGGCGACAATTACATAATGAACAGTGGTTGCAAACAGAGACATTTATCTTAGAATCGAAAAATCAATGCTGCTATCGGAGTGATATTTGTGCAATGAATTTCAGAGCTTATATGTCATTACATCATATTTGCTGTATAATACTTCACTTATTATCTTTACGAGGTTATCACTCTGAAAAAGAATTTCTAAACTATCTCATGCCATAAAGGTATTGCTTTGATAAATGACAAAGAAAGTTAAATACGTTTTGTATTCAATGTAAAACTGTGTTTTAAAATATAATTGTAAAAATAATTTATTCTGCCAGAATGATTAAGAAATGTTTTTGAGCTGCTATGAATATGGAGATATGTTAACCAACTGGTTTACAGGAAACACGGATAGATCCATATGTAACAAATTAACAACAAACAATAAGGAGTTCACAATAAACCAACAGTAACAAAGAAGAAAATTGCACAAACATAAGATACAGATATAACAGGACGAAAGCAAGAACAACTTAGCTACGGTTAGCAGTTTTAGGTCCCTTAGCGACATCCATTGTGTTGTCAAGACAATTAAAAGGCGATGATAAGTATCAATCGACAATGTCATAACTTTGAAAAGGAAACGGCGTTGTGTTAACGAAGATTTTAATGATCTTTGTTATATGTGAAAAAAATATCATATAACAGTTTATTAAATCATAATGGCGTCAGTGAAACAAGTAATGTTTGCAAAAGAGGCTACGATACCAGTTGAAATTTCAATCTTAGGAATCGAAAATCGACTTACAACGTAATGGTTAAAAAGAAAGAAAAAAAACCCAGACAATCAGACAAACAGTAGTACACAGAACACAACAACATTGTTTTTATGATTTTATTTGTATTATTTGTTCACCAGTCCAAGCAAGAACACACATATTATGTTCTAATTCATAACTTCAAGCGAAAATACATTATTTACAAAATAAACGATACAAAAATGATCTTTGTATGGAATCAGCTCATCTTAAGCAAAGCTTTTATTCTATTAAAGACAAATGAAACATAAGAAGTTTTCGTCTGTTTCTGTCTGCCTAGGCCGCTACAGGTAACAATCACAAAACAAATCGACAAAAATAAAAACAATTTTCATTATGTACGCAATACATATTATAAATCAAATGAAGGATTCGGATCCATTTCACATTATTATTCACATTAATCAAAAATAACACAAAAAAATACATTTAGTCAGGTGGGAAACTTTATTGCGCCAAAAGCAAACCTCGAATGACAATATCCTAAATTCAAACAACTGCCAAAAGTTATAATCTTTATATTAAAACTTAATTATATATTTATATCACAGTGTTTTCTCCATATTTATATCAATTGATATATTTTTATTTTGCAGCACCATCCTACAACGACGATGACGAGTACTAAGTAAAACCTAGAGATTTCAAATTGTTTTTCATCATTAAAGGATATTTGATATTCATGTATAAATTGTTATCTTTCATTTAAGTATCGTGAAATATTATGGAATGAACATCAAGAAATATAACATGTTCTATATATGAAAAAAAACAAACCCCAAAGAAAATCTAAATCGCACAGCCTCCCAACAAATGTCAAAATTAAATGTTTGAACACATCAAACAAATGAAATGCACTGTCAAATTCGTATCTTTTTAAAGGCATTTCTCCATTTATAAAAGGGTTAATTAAACCAGGTATATGAGTTTACTTGTATAAAAACCGCCCAAAACACAAAATTGACAACAATGTGTGAATACAACAAACAGAAGCATCAGACAAAAATGTCAATAACACGACGACAACACCCCCCCCCCCCAAAAAAAAAACCAACGAAAAATCCCAAATAAAACGGCATATAATATATTTGCTATATACAGCAGCTGTTCAGATTATGAAGTGATGAAAAGAAAATTTTGACACCATGGTATATGAAATCGTGTGTTTGCCACATGCTTATAGGGGATGCTCATAAAAAAGATAACCAATCTATCTTAAAGTCCTACGGAACGGTTTTCTGTAAATTTTAATGTTACCGAAATTATTGAATTATTATGCATCTAAACTAAATGCTGTTTGTTGTATTATCGACAAACATATTCGTTTAAGGATTATTGAGCTCAAGCTAATTAATTTTCGTGTTTGTTGTGACATTGATGTTTGAAAAAAAGCAAGTGGAAAGCATGATAAAAAAATGAATTAGAAGAGCCATTTCATTTGTTTATTTTCTATACATTCCATGTTTCCATTTGTTAAAAAAACTATTCCTTTTGCAGTTGCTACATGGTTTGATGTATAAAATTTGTACTCCAGATTCCCTGACGTCTGAAAATATTTGCAAAATATAATTTTCCAATAGAAGGTAAACATGACATTGCAAAAGTGACCAATCGACTCAATTGGACAACAATGAATTGTTTGCTACCTTGATTGTACTATCACTGACAAACACTTACTGCGTTGGAATTAGTAGAAACACTTTCAACTAAATAGTGTTAGTGACTCTCATGCAAAATGATTTTGTCAGTAAATGTGTTTAATGTAAAATCTATATCCTAATCCTCTATTTGCTAGCTAAGATTACAAACATATTGACTTCATGTTACAAATGTCTTTTTCTTTCTTAAAACAAAAATCAAGCATGATGGCGTTGTGACGTTACTGGTTGCCCGAAATATGGATGAAGTACAAACGCAGATTTATTTGCACAGGATGTGTAAACATTTTTTTCAGGACAAAATTAAAAAGTATGGACATTACATTCATGTTTTTTAAAAAGTGGGGACGGTAAAAAGCTTAATATTTGTATACTTTTAGTCCAGCGATGAAGTCCGTATGTTGCTAATTTTATTTGTTTTCATAATTTACTTGAGTATACATTTGAGAATGGACATAAACCCGACCAAAGAGCGAACAACAGCCGAAGGCCACCAATGGGTGTCAACGCTACGAGAAATTCCAGCACTCCGGAGGTGGTCATCAGCTGGCCCCTTAATACAGTTGTGTACAAGTTCAGTGCAAATGAACGTCAAACTTCATCCCAAAACATATTTAAAAAAAAATAACATACAAGACTAACAAAGACCAGAGGCTCCTCACTTGGACAGATGCAAACAAATGTGGCAGGGTTAAACATGTTTAGGGTGATCCTTCCCTTATACTTCTAGAAAATGAAGATTAAAGGAACACATAGCAAAACACACAGTAAAATTCAGTTGAAAAAAGTCCGAGTCAGAATAGGTAACAAAAGAAAGAACACAAAATAACAATGATGCATACATAAACAAAGGAATACTAGCAGTTACAGACATACCACATCCAGACCTAAATTAAACTTATTGAAAGATTATGTCTTCATCATATGAAATTAAGCATCATCCCTCCAGGTAGGGGGTTAGTACTCTACCATCATAAAATATATGAGTAGAACCCGTATCATGCCATCAGCTGTTTTTAAAATTAATGTGTTTATTTCCGATGCACACTCCCGATGAGTTAATTAAAATTAATACCAACATATGTTGAAGTTACAATTGTTTCATTCATGCAACGCACACGCGTTTAAATAAATATTTAAACTTGACAACTAGAGTTGTTTCTCTTTAATCGTACGTTTGTTTGACTTATCTTTATAGTCTCGAAACCCACAAGTATTTTGATATTTATGTTAATGTGTTTATATAAATTTGTTTTGGACATTTTATACTTGAATAAGATCCAAACAAATATTGAAATATTCTTTGCAACATCTTTTAACAACACACAAAACTTTTAATTTGCAAACCATATTATCCGCATTTAGATTGCGTTCATACTAAATATTTACATTATAACGATCAAGAACATTGGCTATGTTATATTTTATAGTACTCTTCTTGGACTGTTTTCTAAATGATTAAATTTCCATATTTGTCATACAGTTACAAAATCATACCATATGGAATCTTATCTTGAGATGCGTTAAACTCTTTATATTCTACAAACGGTGTATTGCTACCGAGTTTTAAAAACCAACAGATTAAAAAAAAAATAATCTACCTCTGGTTCCAGTAGATTGATTATTGAATTTGAATCTTTTGTAAGTTTCCTTCTTGTCAGTCAGAGTAAAAAAGATACAAATTAAGAATCGAACAGTTCTTCAACAAATGATTTAGTTTACTTTTCATATATCACAGATACAATTTTCAAAATACAAATAGCAATTATATTGAAATGATGCCCGGTGTAGTGACATGTCACTATGAAAGCGAAAACAAACTTGGAAATCGATTATAGAAAAACAATTTAGTTGGAAAAAGAATGATTTTGAATGTTTTAAAAAGGAATGCTGATTTTGTATCTGGTTGACAACAACCATGGCAACCTTCTTGTATAATCATGTTTGTTTGTTTCAATGTTTATTGATAATTTTAATGCAAATATAAAGCAAAGTGAATCTTTTTATGATGTATGACGTTAACGGTGTTATAAAATTTTCTACTTTGTCTTCGTTTCGGTACTGACCATTGATTGGATCATGAAGAACAAAGACGCTAAATTCATTCTCAAGTGTGGACATCACAATATAGCAACTAATTACATAACAATTAATTATGTAATAATTATGTCATAATGAAATTATCACTATTTAAAAGATTGATATTTCTTCTTTCTTTGGTACCTCACTTATAAAACATAAAGAAGGATGAAATGAATTACATAAGTTTCAAGTTGTCTGATTGGGAGTGAAAAAATCTTTGTATTGTGGTACCTTAGATATTGAATTTCTTAATTTTAATGAACTTGAATTATTTATATATTCTTTTAAAATTTGAAATTATCCGAAGATCCAAGATTTAAGGATAAGCTTTTGTTAATATTTAAAAAGTTGGTCTCCTTCCTGTTATAGTTTCTGATACACACATACAATGTATCATTTCTTTACAAAAATACAGAAATGCGGTATCATAAAAAAACAATTCTTGTCTTTTGTATGCTCGTTTAATTTTTAAGATCTTTTTGGAACAACTTTAATGAGTAAAAGATTCTTTTTACTGATTCAAAAAGTCTCACCGATGTTTTAATTTCAAATCTTGTCATCATGATTAATAAATTTGAAGTTAAAATGTTTACCCGTGAAATTGTGCATCGGATAATGTATTTAAATTTGATCTTTAATTTAATGACATTCTTACAATGCATGCACATTAACCTTTAATATTCATCAGGTGAGAATAGTGCATTAGAAAAATGATACTCTTGATTAGTGAATCGTGACTATCATTGAAAAAAGTCTGATGTGAACACAAAATACTTCAATGCCTATAATGTCTTTATATTTTTTTTATTCATAAACCTATCATATTTAAATTGACATATTTTCATAATATAGAGACGAATAGCTTAGATATTTAAAGTAAGATGATATCAAAATTAGAAACCACGTCCTGTAGAATATTAATTATATCTGTATTATTTTTGTAAAGGGGTTAAAATTTATAAATAATCTTGCTAAATGATACATTTAAATATTAATGATTATAACACAGATTATTTAATATACAATTGACAATTAAAAATAAAAATAAACAATATACCATAGAAAACAAAGAAGACAACATAAACAAATTCAGAACTTTTTAAAAAGTTCCAGTATAAAATATCTTTCCTTTATGAGTTTAGATGCTGAGATATTTCAATTGGTGTCGGAAAGATGACTTTGTACGTTAATGTAATCCTAATGTGTTGATCTTGCTGCAAAGACTTATTTTCTGGAACTGTAAAGCATATTATTTTAAAGACAGAACGAGAACACATGTGATATTACGTTATAGAAAATGCATATTTTAAAGTTTTTCTGGTCGTAAAACACACCTAGGGGTGTCAGTATTGATCAAATGAAAGATCGACCGTATGACAAGAAAAACCTTAAAATATGCATTATCTGAATTATGTACCGTAAAAAATATCAATTTTTATAAAGATTTGCAAAATTTAGCATCCTAATTTAACGACCACACTAAAGTGTGATATTCCTTTATAATACGTTTAGAACTGCATGAAGTAAGACATAAATGAATTGGTACCATCCGATAACGGTGTATGAAAAATACAAACCAATTCGTCATTAGTTTTTTGTACTAACTTAGTTTATGGAAAGGGAGGGGTGCTATGCAGAAAAGTGATTTTTTTCTCAACAATTTTTAGTGAATCGAATGAAGTTCTCAAAATGATTTTCTTTTAAATAACAAAATATGTTTAACAGAATAAAATTATATAACCTCCACTCCCCCCATCTGGACAGTAAGCAACCAACAATCAATCAACCTGTTCAGTGTGAACCAAAAAGATTTTTAGAAATCTTACTCACGAATATGTTAAATATGGCTTTTTTAAAAGTGTTATGAATGTTATTACAATGAAAATTATTCTCACATTTATGATAAAGTCTCTGTATTGAAGTAAAACATTAACAATACTTCACAGGATTTGTATCTAAAAAATTAAAATGCGGGTAATGACACCTATCATAAATTGAACTTAAAAAAATAAATTTCCAAATCGGCAACATAAAACTATCAGACGAATACAAGTTTGCAGTAAATTATAATTCGCATTTTTAACAAGGAAAAAAATCACCACATATATATGTTTAATATACAAGATATGAATTGATAAGTGTTCACTTATTATTGTTTTGTTTTATGTAAAATGTACTTTTTATGGATGTTATGTAAAGGTTTATTATAATTATAATAGTTAAAAGTATGCTCATTTCTGAATCGAAATTTGATACAATGTCAGTACAAGCCTTTAACATAACTCGACGAAAATAAAAGATAGCCCATTACAAACGTTGACGCACAATGCCTTTTATGCTATTAGTTTCATTGATACCCTTCTGTTGACAAATCTAACACGGGTTCGGGATGTACAATGTTCTTTAAATTTCATCTTAGGCATATATGCAAATAATGAATATATTTATTTTGGCAGTCGTTCAATTGTGTTTGTTAAGATTTATAAATATTCTTTATCATATCATACATCTTATTCTAATTTCAATCTATTAAGATTTTGGAAAACCGGTTGTTCAACAATACAAAAATAGGTCAAGATATTTTTGTATAGATTGTCCTTGATTTATATTCTGACTAGCAAAATATATGTCATACGGACTCATTCGTAAACAGTCTGATAACATTCAATTTTGTTTGTTAATATTTATATATGTCCTGTTATATCATGTATGTTATTCACATTTCAATTTTCGATTAAGGAAAACCGGTTGTTCAAAAATACTAAAATGGTTCAAGATACTTTTGTATAGAGTGTCCTTGATTAATTTTCTAGTTTATAGAGAATAAATCGTAAACCATCTTTCATTTCTAAGCAGCAACATTGCAAAAGTGCCGGCATATGTAGAATATAACTCTAAGTAGAAGCGATTTTCCTGAGCTTGCGTTTCCAAGCATGATTTTCATGATAAGTTTTTTTTTATTACATGGAAGCTTTTTACAAAACGGTCCAACTTGTGAAGCTTTCTTTAACTTTACTATCGCCTCCAAGAGTTTATTTATCAAGTGGTGATCAAGGTCATTATGCTGCGTTCCGCTTGATCTTTATTCAAATAGAAATAGGAAGATGTGGTGTGAGTGCCAATGAGACAACTCTCCATCCAAATAACAATGTATAAAAGTAAACCATTATAGGTCAATGTACGGCCGTCAACACGGAGCCTTGGCTCACACCGAACAACAAGCTATAACGGGCCCCAGAATTACTAGTGTTAAACCATTCAAACGGGAAAACTAACGGTATAATCAATATAAAAAACAAGAAACGAGGAACACGTATAAATTACATAAACAAACGACAACTACTGTACATCCGATACCTGACTTAGGACAGGTGCAAACATTTGCAGCGGGATTAAACGTTTTAATGGTACCAAACCTTCTCCCTTTTTTGAAACAATAGCATAACATCACAACATAGAAAAACACACGATAAAATATCAATTGGCAGGCTTAACCTTAATAAAAAAACGTAAATTAACACACTATGAACGAATAAATTTGATCTGCGATATCTGAATGCAAATGCACAGTTAATAAAATATTAGGGACAAACATTCACAGCCAAAATTCAAACAAACAAGTCAAAACAAAGCCAATGGCAAGACACCACTGAGAAATATTTAACCCTTCGAAAATTATCACTTTTGAAAAAAAAACGGTTTTAATAATACAGGTAAATGAAAAATAACTTTGTCGTTTTTTGGATTAACACACTATGTGTACAGGCGGTAATGGTTGTTGTTCAATATCTATTTCACATATGACGGCTGGTATATATAAATTTTCGAAACAACAAACCCGTCCTCTTTTTCTCAAATTGTAACTACTGAGTAAGACTTATTATAAGGTTTGTACTTTGCGACAAGACTGATTCTATATATAAAACAGGATCTACTGATCCCTCGAGTAAACATAGGATCGTAACCGATGTTAGTTACTTTGCCTTGGCATTGTCATTGTGTCACATGTTTGACTTTTTATGGGGGTATTGATCGCTTTTCTTTTGTTAACTTGTTTATCGTCGTTCGTGTTTTTTTTTTGCAATCTGATAATGACATTTTCCTTCGTGGATCTTTGAAAAATTGTATTTATTTCATCCACGATAACTTATTCAAATTATCCTACAACATGTATATGAAAATCACAACCTATCCTGGCCTTCTTGTCTGTATTTTAAAAATACTTTCAAGAATGGAATATAGAAGATGCAGATATTCAGTGGTTAATTGTTAACTGTGTCTCGTCGATCTAATAAACGTTCTTATTGATCTAAATTTGTTACTAGGGTTTTTAATAACAGCAGTTAATTTTGTATTGATATTGATATTAAAGATAATGTACTAAAGGCAAATGTGATAGTGTTTCTATAGAATGCTTTATTCAGTGTCCTTTGATATGTAACAGTGGTCTGGATTTCAATAATTGGTTGTGATGAATGACATTTTCAAATTAAATGCTGTGGTATGATTTATGATATTGATCTATAAATAACAAATGTTTAAAATAAATCAAGATTACCTGGAAGCATTCAAGTTCGGCGAAATAATTTTTGTTTTGAAATCGCTTATTTCATAAAAATTAGGAAATGCTATTAGAAACTGGTGCGACAAATGTTGCATTTGTATTGTAGACATGTATAATTTGTTGCATAACTTAATAATTTGAGAAAATTTTAACAAAATTCTTTTTTTGGCGGGAATGCCTGTATGAGTTAGGCATACAGATTTATCATTAAAAGTTCGGTGTATACTTAAATTTTATAATGAAAGACTAGTTTGGATCAAATTTGATATTCTTTTGAAGGTTACACATCGTGTTATTGCGTGTTTATTTAAAGTACTCCATTCCTTTATCCATATTCAAACATACCTCGATTCATGTCAATCACCGGTAGATTATATAAAAAAAATTGGGCCAATTGCAAGTTTTTAACTTTACGAACATTGATCAATATTCTTTACAATTTGTTACTTGACAATATATGTCATACAAAACTCCAACAATATCAAATTATATCACACATGATATCATTAAGCAGAATAACAATGCAAAGACCTTGCATACAAATTACGATACTTAAAATTTATTCAATACCTCCCTTATTGATAAAATAGAAAAATCAACACACAGTTTTTATTTGCTTTTGTTTGTGGTTTCCATACACGACCATCTCTTGAATTTTAATTTGTGTAGCTGGTCTTTTATTTCGTAGCATTGGCTTTTGATGAAATAAAAGTCAGCAACGAAAAGAGAACATTGACACCTTTTTCTCACAAAAACGATGAAAAAATAACAATGACTTTCAACGATAACATTTTTCAACTTTATATCTTCAAACTCTGGAAAGAAAAGGATAGGCGAAATTTGTAATGTACTAGATGAATAAAATAACATACGGTCATGCAATTGAGATTTGCGACTACTTATATTTGTTTGTCAGGTGCAGTACACCGTGATCTGAAATTTTAGATGGTTACAGCCGGTTTCATTGAGTGTGAAGCTAAAGGCAAAATCTTTGGTTAGCTTGCTTGTTAGCTGAACTGTGAAGTCATTGTTAGTTTAGGTAAACTACCCTCTCTTAAGCGTTGACAAGATCAGCAGACAACTAATCTATATATCTGTTGAACAGAAGGGTAGTTTACCTGACATAATAATGACTTAACGGTACAGCTAACAAGCAAGCTAACCAAAGATATTACCTTTGTCTTCACACTCAATGAAATCGGCTGTAACTATACCTATGAGCTATGATTAGTAACATTAATATGAAACTAGGATTAATTGTTTTTTACTTAGATAAAAAATCTATAATGTTTTTGTTTTTATTTAACAAATTGTAGCTTTTTTTATTGCTAGATTCGTTTGTCAAGCATTTAAAATATATTACATCTATAAATGAAACCAAGATGCACTTTGTAAAGTAATACAAGGCAAAGCATTAGTTTTAGAATTTACAAACACGACTGCTATGAAACAAAATATGTAAAGAAATTTAATAAAAAAACGATAGATTCATATCAATTTCTTACTTTAATAAAAAAAAAACCAACATGTTCTTATAAACATTGATTTCGAATTTGTCAAAAAACACTCTTCTCAAAAATCGTGCCTTACAAAAAGTATAAATCATTTAAATAGATTGATCGATAAATATTTAAAGAAACAAAGAAAGAAATTCGGAGAACAAAAACAAAAAAAGACCCATTTAAACAGAAATTAATTAATTGTTCATTTTAGTCTATTAAATATATCTATCTATATGAACATATTTTTTTGGCGGGAATGTCTGTAGGAGTAAGGTATACAGATTATTACACAAAAGTTCGGTGTATACTAAAATTTTATAATGAAAGCCTAGTTTGGAGAAATTTGATATTCTCTGGAAGGTAATGCATCGTGTTATTGTATGTTTATTTAAAGAACTCAATCTATTTATCCATATTCAAACCTACCTCGATTTATGTCAATTACCGGTAGATAATATCAAAAATAATGGTCCAAGTTTTTACCCTTAAGAACAGTGATCAATAAACTTCACAATTTGTTACTTGACAATATCTGTCATACAAAACTCCAACAGTATCAAATTATATCATATTTAATATTGTTAAGCAGGATAACAATGCGACGACCTTGAATACATGTGTTAAAAATGACGATAGTTAGAATTCATTCAATCAACTCATTTATTGATGTAAAAAAATAAAAATCAACAAAATGTTGAAGCTGGTTTTTCTATCTCGTAGCATTCATTTTTAAAGAAAAAATATTCAGGAATGAATAGAGAGATAGTAAAAAAAAGTATAAAGTTATACAACGAAACTGATGTGTTTCAGTAATGAAAAAAACGATAAATCAAAGGATATGTTTACAAAATGCGCAGAGAGTTTTAACGTTTAAATCTATATTTATTTTAAAAGATAATTTCCTTCCGTCGGAATAAGTTAAGTTCGTGTCAAAGACGTTCATGGATCTATTACATTATTATGATATAATTATAACACATGCTATGATTCCTCCATATAGATATCAATTGAGATATATTTTTTATTTTGCAGCACCATCTTATAACGACGATGCCGAGCATTAAGTAAAACTTAAAACTTCAAAATTGTTTTTATTATTGTTAAATGATAGTTGATACGCATGCACAAATTGTTTCATTCTTATGATCAACTAAGTTTGATAAACCACAAAACATTAAGTGTTGTTAAATTTTATGAAATGAACATCAGGAAGAAAAGCACGAACTATATATGCAAGATATATTTATTTCGCAATTGCTATAACCAGCAGCTGTTGAAATAAAAGGAGAAAAATAGCGATATAACAGTGGGAATGTACTTTTAGTATTGAGATTAAGATTTGAATTCAAATGGATACAAAGAGTTTCATGCTTTAGTGGTCTATTTTGTTTTTGTGAACATGTGTTTGTCTTTTGGTCCTTTTCCTCTTTTGTCATATCGATGTCAGTTTATTTTCGACTTAAGAGTTTGAGTATCGATTTTGTATTTTTCGTCTCTCTTGTAAAGATGTTATTCATTGATCTTATAGGCTAAATTTTGATTTCGCGTTATACCTTTCGTAGCTTGAGACATTTTCTATTAATACAGCGAAAACACAAGAAAACAAATATTTTCATTATATTCTGCATATGTGTAAAAACATCAACTTATATACCAGGCATATCATTTAATAAGCCAGACGTCTGTGTCGTCTACAAAAAAAAACAAAAACAAAAAAAAACTCAGCTCCGGTCAACAAAGTAAAAAGGCAAAATTAAGTTGATGACCAATAGTTTTGAAGGGTTTTGCCAAACACAGCTAAAGTAATCCAATTAGATAGTAGAAGACGAATTACAAATACAAAAATTAGAAGATTTGGTATTATTGCCAATGAGACAACTCTCAACAAAAGAACCCATAACATAAAACTTTATAACTATACATTGTAGGTCACCGTACGGCTTTCAGATATGCAAATTGTAAGCCTATAAGCAATTACTTATGGAGTTATCATGAACACTTCGACATAATCCAGCGTACAGTAGTAAGCTAAAGCCATCAGTTGCAGAACCAACATTTGTTATGTTGCTGGGGTTTACATATTATAGAATAATCTGCAATAAGTAAACAGTAAAGGAAACAAATAAAGAGAATAGGGATAAACAGGCATACAAAAAACAGAATAGAGAATTATTGAGGCTGAAGAGGGAAGAATCGAGAATAAAAAACAAAACTTATAAAGAAGAGAGAAATATACCGTTGGCAAGCGCCTCCTGTCAGTGTTTCAAAAAGAAGAAATAGTTTGGGATTTATCATTACTTTATCAATCATCTCTCAAGACGTAAATTGCCGAAATGCGCATAATGTGCAGAACAAATTTGTACCGTAAAGTTGTTTATTCCTATCGAATTAGTTACCATGAAATATTTGTTTGAAAGAATATGTATGAATTCAAATGGATCGACAATAAAATTTACAAAAGGACGTCGGTTTTATATAAGAAACAAATATACCTGAACATCAGTGTAATTAGGTTTTAACACAAAATTTAATTGATTAACAGGTAATTTTATTCTTTAAATCGCCTTTGTGTTTTGATCGATACCCGCATTTAGATTCTAATTTGTGAACCTCAGTGTCGAGTTTAAACCATTTGGTAACACGTCTAAAGATGTTCCAATTCTAAAGTTCATGATAAAAGAATGTTTGATAAATTGAGAAAACTTGATACTTATAAAAACGATATTCGAACACCCGCTTTAATTTGATGATGGAGTTCTCCAAATATTTTACCTGTTTGAAAATGATGACTATATGGTTAAAATATAGTTTAAGTAAAATTTATTATTACAATGAAGATACAGTTTCTTCAAGTAATCTTGAATTATCTCACTTGACTCGCAAATATTGATAAAGTATAAAACGTCTTGTAAGTAGGTAATACAATTATCCCTTATGGTCATATTATTACTAATCTTTTAGCGTTGCTAGACACCGTGATTGTCTACAGTTGGAATAAAAACATCGAAAAGAAAAAAAATAAGCGTGCCGTTTTGACTGCACATGCATGGATATCTTAATCTCTTATTTGTTCTATATTTCGTACTTATGATCCATGCATTTCAATGATGATTCATGTTTTAAAAACAGATTTACTGACCCTCAAAATTTGTTGTCACTGATGAGACTTTTTAAGACGAAACGCGCTTCTGGCGTAAATATAAAATTTTGATCCTGGTATCTATGATGAATTTATTATCAAACCAATGGATAAAATACTATAACTTACTTTACTTTAAGGGATATAAAATATCTTGACTGGCAATATTTTTAGAATTTGACTCATAATGCGTGTTTTAAAATTGTAATTCGGAAAAAAGAACACCACAAAAAAAGCCTTAATCATGCCCAGCTTCTAAACTATAACCTTTGTTTTTTTTCATCTATAGATTTAATAAAAAAGGGAAATTACTTTTATTTAAAATTTGATTAGAAACGATACTTTCATATCAATTGTCAACCTTAATCAAAAAACATTTTTTAAAGAAAATTGATTTCGACTTATCCGAACTTGTCAGAAACCACCCTTCTTAAAATCTTTTCATACAAAAAATATTAATAGAATAAAAGATAGATAAAGAAACAAACACATACAGAAATAAAAATAAACAAAACAACACCATTTAAATAAAAGAAGAATGTATTGTTCATCTAAGTCTATTAAAGAAAAACATTTCTTAATCAAAATTCTAAAATATATTTTGATAGGTAACAATCTGATACGTCATCTTCTGTCACTAAAAAAAAATAGGGGGAACCTGGATGACCACATGTTATAGACAAATGCTTGATTTGTATCTTTTTCCATTATGTAAATCTTATCTAATAAGAACGTGTATTCCGGTGTATACATGTATAACATTAAATGTCTTTGAATACTTTTTTTAAACTTGAGTGACATTCTTAGCCAAATGTATATGTTGACAATAACCGTTGTGAAACAGGATATGTCTATCCCTCGAGTGGACATAGTATTGCAACCTGTTTTGGTTATTTTGCCATTGCATTGTCTTTTTGTCATATACTTATATGTTTGAATGTCTTTTTGGTATCTCTCTTCTTTTGTTAATTTGTTTGTTGTCCTTCGTTTTTTTGCAATTTGCTGATGATAGAATTTGACTTGCCCTATATATATATTTATTTTCTCCGATATAAGTTAGATTGAATATTTTATTTGTTCTTGAAAACAAATTTTTCAGCAAAATATATGAAGCAGGGTAACTTACACATCAGTTATACTGTTGTCTTTTTTTTCAAATGGGCAAGTGGTATAACTTGTTCTCAAATTTGGTTTGTTTAAATTCTCCTACTACTCTATATATATATATATATATATATATAGAGTCTATACGAATCTACCAACCAGTAAACTTAATAGGTATTGGATCATCAAAATTGACAATACTACACAAACAGGAAAAATTATATGAGTCTGAAAGATTGTGTAACAATACCGATAAATAGATGGAAAACAAAACACTAAAAAGTGTTGAATATCATTGCACAAAGATGGAAAAACTGAACAGATGATATAAATTATACAATAATTGCAAATATTTCGGCTCAACAAATGGCCTTCTTCGGTGACAAAAGTTTTAACAATAATGAGATATAATGTATAAGGTGTAAACATAGATCACTAATAATACAGGTAAGTTTTGGTCGATTGATTTTAATCCAAAATCCTGAATATAATAATATAAACACTAGACTGTAAATTTAATTATTTCTTTCTATTGATTCCATCTGGATTATATAACTTTTTCAAAAAGAAATCAATATTACCTGGAAGCACTCAAGTTCGGCGAAATAAGTATTTTTTTTAAATTGCTTATTTCATAATAATTCGGAAACGTACAGAGAAAACTGGTCCAACAAATGTTGCATTCGTATTGTAGATACAATGAGAAATGTATAGTTTGTTGCATAATACATTTATTTGAGCAAATTTTAACAAAATCCTTTTTTGGCAGGAATGTATCTATGAGTTAGGCATGTCGATTTATCATTAAAAGTTCGGTATATACTGATATTTTATAATGAAGCCTATTTTGCGATCAAATTTGATATTATTTTGAAGGTAACACATCGTGTTATTGCATGTTTGTTTAAAGTACACAATGCCTTTGTCCATATTCGAACCTAACTCGATTCATGTCAATAATTACCGGTAGATAATATCTAAAATACTCGGCCAAGTTTTTAGCTTTACAATTATTGAACAACAGTATTTACAATTTGTTACTTGACAATATCTGTCATACAAAACTTCAACACTATCCAATTATATCAAACTTGATATTATTAAGCAGGGTAACAATGCAACGATCTTGCATACATGTGTTAAGTAATGTCTTAAGTTAAAATTTATTCAATCGTTGACCTCCCATATTGATATAATAAAATAGAAATCAACACTGTTTTAATGTGCTTTTGCTTGTGGGTTTCTTTTTTATTCTAGTTTGTG
The DNA here is from genome assembly GCA_019925275.1 of Mytilus edulis. Lineage (NCBI taxonomy): Eukaryota > Metazoa > Mollusca > Bivalvia > Mytilida > Mytilidae > Mytilus > Mytilus edulis. Next base: position 24,876,418 of record CM034354.1, read on the forward strand.
TAGCTGTTCTTTTATCACAAAGCATTAATTGTTGATGAAAACAATATTCAGCAACGAAAAGAGAAATATTTCAAAAATAAATAATACAAAAAAAAACCATGTACTTTCAGTACCGAAAAAATCGATAAATCACAAGATATTTTTACAAAATTCTCAGAGAGTTTAACGTTTAAATCTGAATTGATTTGAAAGGATAATTTTCTTATGTCGCAAACAAGTTAAGTTCATGTCAAAGAAGTTATATTATTATGTTATATTTATAACACATGCCACGATTTCGCCATATTGATATTAACTGATATTTTTGTTATTTTGCAGCATCATCCTACAACGACAATAACGAATTTTAAGTAAAGCATCGGCAGGATCCTACTGAAAGAAGTAAGCTATCATGCAAAGAGCAAACTTTTGTAATAGGAGGGTCTGGATCGGTCTACAGAATAGAGAAAAATCGACAATGAGTGCAGAATAAAAAGCAAACGTATTGAGAATAGAAAACATAAAGAGATTAGAAAGCATATTGAGAATAGAAAACATATTGAGAATAGAAAACATATGGAGAATAGAAAACATATAAAAAATAGAAAAAATATAGAGAATAGAAAAAATATGGAGAATAGAAAATATATAGCAAATAGAAAACATATGGAGAATAGAAAATATATACAGAAGAGAAAATATTAAGAGAATATAAAACATATGGAGAATAGAAAATATAGAGAGAATAGAAAATATATGGAGAATAGAAAATATATAGCAAATAGAAAATATATAAAGAATAGAAAATATATAGAGACTACAAAACATATGGAGAATACAAAATATATAGAGAATAGAAAACATTGCATAATAGAAAATATATAGCAAATAGATAATGTTTCTTTAACAACATTCCGAATCTGTCAGCAAATAAAGTATAAATCTCCAAGTAGAAACTATAATTCTGAGCTTGCATTACCTATACTGATTTTCTAGATAGATGGTTGTTATTTCAATGGAAGCTATTTATTCAATTATTCGATTTTGTTAGCCTTTACAATATCTGTTTCACACATGTCGACAGACATGCTCAAATTGGAACCAATGACTCCTCGGCCCTCTGGCAAAGCACCCCATAAATTATCGCCCTACTTTTTCACTGACACTTCCCACTTTTAAAAAAATTGCTCCACTCCTTTTTTCAACTCGCCCCACATATGAACAAGGACAAACTCACATTGAACTTAAATCTGACAGCTCGCCCCAAAAGTGCTCCACGAAACCTCTTTCTAAATTATTAACATCTATTTTATCAGCAATCAAAGACGGGCTTCAAAGTTATTGTGAAACTGCCTATTCTAGAGGTGGATACTTAAAAATTCCAAAGATCTTTTAGAGTACATACAACCGAACTCTCTTTCTTCTTGTAAGATTATTAAAACATTTGACTTTTCTACTCTTTACACAAGTATTCAACATTCCAAACTAAAAGACAAATTGAAAGAGTTGGAATTGCTTTGCTTCATAAAAAAGAATGACCACCGTAGATACAGGTATCTTAACTTTGGGACGGATAAATCCTACCTTGTAAAGGATAACTCTGATTCAAACAAAAAATTCTCTGAAACTGATATTATCAAGATGCTTGATTTCTTGATTGACAACATATTTGTTACGTTCGGAGGACGTGTTTTTCAACAGACTGTCGGCATTCCAATGGGAACAAACTGTGACCCTCTACCTGCCGACTTGTTTCTTTATTATTATGAGGCTGAAGTTAGCAATATCCTTTAGCTCTATTTTCCGCTTTATAGATGATGTTCGTTCACTAAATAATTCGAAATTTGGTGACTATGTGAAAACAGTATGCGCAAATTCGAAACAGTTATCAAACATGTTCTGTCTTAGTTCGAAATCGGGCCTTAATGACCCTAGAATTTTAGAATTAATTTAAAGTGCTTATGCGAGGAATCATTTCTATACAAGTTCCGACAGGCTTATCACATGACTTAGTTTAAGTATTTAATCCAACATTATGATTACTTATACTTGTCAGACTTAAATTTCTCGTGAGTGCATCAAATCACTTGCTGAAATTCACCGAGAATTCCCTGTTAGAAGGTAAGGATATTTTGAATTACATGTTTTAGATTACAATTATCGGCAGTATTAAGACATAATATCTTAAATCTGATTTTAACTTTCAACTCCCAGATACTTTTAAAATGTTTTCTTTTAGTATTCTCTCCTTTTTCTTTTCGTAAGCGTTAACAATCAAATTAATAATGATTGGCAGTTTCTACTTATACTATATATCTATCTTTTAAATCTTTTAAATTAGATTACACATGGTACAGAATTCCTAGTAAATATTGATGTTATGTCGACCAAGTTGTCCGAACCAGACTTTACTTGTTATCGAAGAATATCTTTGATGTGAATACATCTACGATTTTGAAAATTTATGTTTTAAAACAATTTAAAATCAAGTTTACTTTGGTTTCGGAAATAGCAGGACATCCTGTCGTAGACAATTAGGATAATTTGTGTTGTGTTATTGTGATGGGAATGATAGAGTACGGAAACTGCCTATATTTGTTTTTTTTAAATAGATTTGTCAAAAAATTATGACCTGGTAGATAACTGTATCTCACGACTGACTACATTAGCTGTCAAATACCTTACTTAAATGTTTTAATTCAGCACACTATTGATATTTATATTATTACCAATCACAATGATGGTCAACTTTTTAAGAAACGTTGAGCAATGTTGTTGCCCGAACTGTTCAACTGAAATTCATTTAATATGTAAACGTTACACATGACTCATAGTTATGTCAGAAATATATATTAATATAAAATTATTTATAAAATAATAATATATGTTTTAAAATAATATGTGTTCGGTACTCATAGTGATTTCGTTGTAAAAAAATAGAACATGCTCAGACCTGATTATATAGTTCTGAACAGACATATTCCTATGCATCCTCCGATATTTTATTTTCAATATTCTAAGTAGCAACATTCCAGCAGCACCTGCATACGGGGTATATATCCGATACGATATTCCCGTGCTTGCATTTCCTATCATGATTTTCTTGAACGAGGGTGACTACTCACAAGGAAGCTTTTAAACCAAGAATTCCAAATGGTGAAGTTGAAATCCTCCCTTCGTAAATTTTATGGACGCCATCATGAGTTGGTTGACCGTTATGGAATTACCGTTTCACAAATGATATGGGATATCCTTACGTCGTTACTATAATTCCTTCCCTTTCATGAATTTGACCTACCGAATTATGACTAGTAACCGGGTTTGTTATCCCATAAGCAAAACGACGGTTTCACAAGTGGAGCAGGATATGCTTACCCTTCCGGAGCACCTGAGATCACCCCTAGTTTTTAGTGGGGTTTGTGTTGTTTATTCTTTAGTTTTCTATGTTGTGTCATGTGTACTATTGTTTGGCTGTTTTCTTTTTCATTTTTAACCATGGCGTTGTCAGTTTGTTTTAGATTTATGAGGTTGATTGTCCTTTTGATATCTTTTGTCCCTCTTTTATTCAAATTTAAATCGTAAATATAGTCTATATCGAACATTTGGAAAGAATGTTTAAAACCAATGAGTGAAATATGGAATATTTTAGTGAGAATATGTTTTAAGTTAACAAGTGAAATCTGAAAAACAGGCAATGTCACGTCACCTTTAAGTAAATACTGTGTTCAAAAGAACACTTAGTTCGTGACGAAAGGTTGGCGTTATGAATTTGTTCATAGCAATTTTATAAAACATAATTGATCATATTTAAATTTGTTATAACACTTGGGGTAATATTTGGATTATTTTGTTTAGTATTATTACAACTCATTGTTGATTTTATTAATTGTCTCTGTTGTGCTTCATGATACTAATACACATTTGTTATGCCCCACCAACGAAAGTAGAGGGGCATTATGTTTTCTGGTCTGTACGTCCGTTCGTCCGTCTGATCGTTCGTACGTCCGTTCGTCCCACTTCAGGTTAAAGTTTTTGATCAAGTTGAAGTCCAACCAACTTAGTACACATGTTCCTCAAGATATGATCTTTCTTATTTTAATGCCAAATTAAAGTTTCGACCCCAATTTAGCGGTCCACTGAACATAGAAAATTATAGTGCGAAGTTCAGGTTAAAGTTTTTGGTCAAGGTATATTTTGATGAAGTTGAAATCCAATCAACTTGAAACTTAGTTCACTTGTCTCTTTGATATGATGTTTCTAATTTAAATGCCAAATTAAAGGTTTGACCCCAACTTCACCGTCCACTGAACATGGAAAATGAAAGTGCGAGTGGGGCATGCGTGTACTATGGACACATTCTTGTTTATTTATGTGATTCTTCTGGGTTGACGCTAATAACAATGTTTTCAAACTTAATGATATTAACCAGGACTGGGTTGCACAAACGTCTATTAAAGTTAATAGTCTATTAAAAGTACTCTTACATTTAATAGTCTATTACTTGCGTTGCACAAAATTTAATTAACGTTAATAGTCTATTAACTCACTATTAAATTTAATTGAACGAAGGAGCGCTATTAAGTCCTTAATTGTACATTTAAAATGGATGCCATGCAAGTGCTTGGATTACTTGTACCTCAAAATCAGCCGAAGAATACCGTGACAGGCTTCTCAACTAGATGATTTGACGGACTGAGAGCCTCGCACAGCCGGTGATATCCCACATTGTATGATTTCGTCACAAAAAGAATTGTTTTTGTTATTATTAAAATAATAATAGAAAGAAAAAGATTAAAATTGATAAGTTTTTGAAGCATAAATGAAGAAAAAAACTTTTGTCATCATCCTTGGAAGTATGCTTTGTTCAAACTGAAATATATTTCTTAGTATAAAATCCATTCTCCAAAATTAACAATTTTTAAAAGGCATGCATAAACGAAAGCATTGGACATTTGAAAACCTTTTATAACAGGGGTGAAGAATGTGCAATCTCCGTTGACGCTTTGATAAAGAGTGCTTTCTTTCACGTCCGCATTTCTATTAAGTATGGCATGCCGGGTTAACATTTTAATGATTATCACAGATTGGAGATATGAATAACAGAACAGTGCACAATAACGTACAATAACATACATTGTTATTCGTAGGAGATAAGAGAAACTACGTGATACTTTTGATCTTTTTTTTTATTTAAGATGGCATGGTGTATATTGTCCATAATATTTATATCCAATACATATTTTTAAAACAATTTTTTTTGCAACTGAAAACTGTAATGAAGATGAAACAAAACTATCTGACACTTTGGTATATCTTGGCTTAAAATAAATATCTGATATTCACATGGGATAGGGTTCATAATAACATAAATTATTGGACTTATTTGGGGTTGCCTAGATATTCCGACACATTATTATTCCGACACCCCACTGTTCCGACACCCCAATAGGCCGACAAAGGTTAATAACTGCAGTTATAGAAAATATACTTCATGAGTAGAGCTTCACGAAGGTGTGGATGTGGGTTTACAGAATAGAGAATAATGGGGGAAATTTAAAGAACAGAGAAAAATGGACCAATAACAAAGAATAGAGAAAAATGAGGTGTTCAAATATAAAGATTGGAGAATAATTGGCAAAAAGTATAAAGAATACAGATATGAATTAACGACTCCCTCCTCCGCAATCCAGACACCCCTTCATAAAATAGTTGGCACTGTCACAGGAAGGTTCCAGTGTTCATTATTCCGATTTACCACCATTTTTTGCTCTTGTAAACTTGTTCTTACAGATTCCTCATATGCATAGACCGCGGTAAATTTTTCAAAGTTCTATTTGGTTTAACACTGTCTTTAGAGTTCATTGTATTAACTTTAAATAATTCACTCTTCAATTAAGTAGTGTATAAACATTGTTGTTTAAACAAACTAAACTAATGTTCTTCTCAAAATAATTCTGTAATGCGCGGATACACCGGACTGCATCGTACGATAACAATATTGGGTCAATGGAAAGCGTCCCAGAAAAAAAATAAAATAGCCTTGCCAAACGTCAAAATTATTTGGACTAGGTCAATATTATAATATTGTCAATGATTTAACTAGTCTTTGCTATGCAATAACAAATATGGCAGTTTTAAATTACAGCCGTAGTTTTTCTTCGTAAAATTCTACATCCAGCAGATCGATATTGGTATTGGTGTCAACATTGAAAATTAATACACATTTTCCTGAAATACGATGTATAAACGAATAATGTGTAAATGTAATCTCCATTGACGTTTTGATAAAGAGTGCTTTCTTTCACGTCCGCATTTCTATCAAGTATGGCATGCCAAGTTAACATTTTAATGATTGCTACAGATAAGAAACACAAATAACAGAGCAGTGCACACTACCATACATTGTTATTCGTAGGACATAAAGAGAAACTACGTGATAATTTTGATATTTTACACAGTGAATTAATTTAGTTTTTTTTTTAAATAAAGATGGCATAGTGTATATTGTCCATAATATTTATAACCAATAAATAAATACATATGTAACTAACATTTTTTTTTGCAACTGAAAACTGTTATATAGATGAAACGAAACTATCCGACACTTTTGTATATCTTCGGTATAAACTTCAAACAAATATCTGATATTGACATTGGATAGGGTTCATAATAACATAAACAATTATTGGACTTTTGGGGATCGCCCAGATATTCCGACACCCCACTGGTCCAACACCCCAATAGTCCGATAAAGGTTAATAAGTGCCGTAATAGAAAATATACTTCATGAGTAGAGTTCATGAGGGTGTTGATGTGGATTTACAGAATAGAGAATAATGATTGGGGGTTAAAGAATAGAGAAAAATGAGGTCCTAAAATAATGGGCAAAAGTATAAAAAATAGAGAAAATGGCAAACATTTTAAAGAATACAGATATGAAAGACCCCCTCCTCCCCAATGCAGACACCCTTTGATAGAATAATTGTTGACATGGTATTTGAACTATTCGTTCTAATATCACAGAAACAGATTTTAGCATGCCACCTATCGGGTATAACTATCAAAGAAGTACCATGACCATATGCATATAAAGAAACTGAAAACTTTGCAAGTTTTGGTATAAGAAAATGGGAACACATTCTACTAAAAAAAAAGAAATGTCATCGGCAGAGCAGTCTCTCTTCATAAAGAAAAATGTTCACGTAATCAGGGAACGACCATTTAACTTTAAGGGGGTTATGGTTTTTTCCTAAAAAAAATATTCTGATCCCCAATTTGATGGAAAAAAATATTTCTGGTAAAGCAGATGAAAAAAAATATTTTGAATGCAGATTCCCCCTACCTTACATGTATATAGTGTTAAACAACACATGCAAACATGCGACACGAAAATTACTCTAGCAACCAACACCACCCCTTTTGACACTCACAATGGAAGGTGCCAGTTTTCACTATTCCGATTTACGAGCATTTTTTTGCTCTTGTAAACTTATTCTAACAGATTCCTCACAGAGAACGCGGCAAACTTTATAAAGTTCTATTTGGTTTACCACAGTAACAGAAACAAGTTCATCAATTTTCAACTGTCTACTTGAAAATGGTCAAATATTGATAACATTATTAAGAAAACGAGCTCAAAGAAGATGTATTATATACTGTACTGCATTATTGACATGGTAGTATTTAACTTGTAACAAACATGGTTATTTTTGAGTTATTACAAAATTATTGCTATGCCCCTTTTATTTGGAGATAAGACTTGACAATCATATCAAAATAACATTCATATTATTATAAAAAAGGCAACAATGTTTAAATCTTAGAAAAAACTTGAATGATTTTCTTCGATTGCCAACGTTGTTATTTCTTCATGCTGTGCCTTTTCTCTAGGAGAAAGATTTTCTTTCAATTTTCGAATATTTATTGTCTTCAAATACACCTAAATGATTTTCATTAAGATACCTAAATTGTGCAATTGATATATTGCGTATAAATCATGTTACTGTAAACAAATTCCTAAAAAATTAGTTTACTTACGTAATTTATATCAAAAAAAGTTTTGACAGATTGTACATGCACATGATATATGCATAAACCAATCACATATACCAGGATTAGAATTGTTTACAGCAATAGCGCGTTTCTGCTGCAAAGTCAGCCTGAATCAAAAAAGTTATAAAGGCAAAATAAAGTACCAGCTTGAAGAGCATTTTGGACTAAAATTCCAAAGCATTGTCAAATACGGTGAAAGTAATCTTTTAATGGGATAGAAAATCCTTCGTATGTCAAAAAAATGCAAAAAAAAACCCAAATATATGAGGTGTTATAATGATTGTAGTAACATACACATACAAATATCATTTGGGAGAAAACGTAAATCATCCCATTATTACCAGATTTAACTGATGGCAAGTATTCGACTTGTAATATGGTATTGTTTGGCGTTTACATGATATATTCTTGCATTCATGTTTAAAATCAATTGCTCTCTTGCTGATCGTTGTACGTAAGTCATGATGACATATAGTATTGGCTATACTAATGTCTAGTCTGACATTTATTCTATACATGAAGACACACTTGTATTCCTGTTCAAATATCTGTATAGGTGTGTATCATAGACTTTCAAAATGTTTACTTTGATTATTTCCCGAGGAACGTACATTTAGAAAACACCGCATATGTAAAGTATCATGAAAATTCATTCAATAACTTGTTCATAAATTATATTTGAAATTGTCGGGTAAAAGATCAAGTGAAAGTAAAACATATTGCCTAACATTTGATCGATACGGTTGCTAGATGATCTTTAGTCTCCTATTGCACACCCAGATCAGTGTATTTTCCTTAGTTATGATTAATTATAAACTGTTTTTGAAAAAATATGTCGATAAATGTTAAAATTATTTACACATACGGGTCCAACACTCAGCAGAAAAGTTACCTTAGACTGATTTCTAATATTCTATTAAGGAACTGTGTGGTCGTTAATATTAATATCTATTCGTGTATTTCTTCAATCCCTGACTATCAAAAATGTTGGTTACAATTGAACATCAAAGGCTAATCTATTATTAACCGAGTGTTCAAATAATATACCAGTTAGCGTTTTCTTCACGCTTCTTAATGAAACGTCATATCTATGTGTTTTTAGTTTTTTTAGTAGTCAAACAAATTCAATGGAAGCCGTCATGTGCATTTATTTAATAACATTAATTCACAGTTCATTGTACACTTCGTGGCATTTTATTATACTGTTGTGAAATTGAAAAATATCTGATAAATGCACAGAAGCATAATGCAGGATCCGTCATTTTATAAGAATTAGTTTGTAATTTATTTCAGTCCGTCATGGCATCATCCCTTAGTGACGAAAATGAAGTACGAGTTGTGTTGCTTGGGAATACGGGTTCTGGCAAAAGTAGTCTTGCCAGGAATATTGCTGAATCAAATGCAGATAATATTTTCAATGCTGGTCACGGCACACTGGTTGTAAAACAGATATTAGTTAATCGATCCGATCTAAATCTGCGTATAATAGATACACCTGGATACAAAAACAAGGACGATGCAAATTATGAGAAAAACCTGGCTGCTTGTCTCGATAAAACCCGACCCGGTCCTCACATTTTTCTCATGTGCATCTCAGCTGGTCGTTGTACCAAAGAGATTAACGAAATGCTTGAAAAGCATGTCAAATTTTTCGGTGAAAAGATAAATCGTTTTACAATTTTTATTTTTACGCGTATTGATCAATGGAAAGAAGACATGGAAGAACTTGGTTGTGATACTGACTTTCAACGATACATTGATTCGTTACCTGCAGCTATCAAAAAGTACACACCAATTGGATTGAAACGATACTGTCAAATCAACAACAGACTGACTGGGCAGAAAATGAACAGCAAATTAAACAACTCATTGATACCATTTCAAAGCTTGTCTCTTTGAATAAAAGTGAATGTTTCGAAAAGGAAATTGAAAAAACAATGCTTCAAAAAGCTGGTAGTTTTTTTTCAAACATGATTCCAAGTATGAAGTGGTAAACGACTAAAAACCACCAGAACAATAATCAATAGGTTCCGGAAATACAGACAAGTACATTTTCTTGAATTAACTAACTGACTTCATGAGTTTGGCCTTGTGATATCTAAAGACAATCAATCAAAGAGGGTTACTATTGAAACATAATTAGGGCATGAAGAAACTTAATCAATCAAAATGAAACTATTGTCTACATTTTTGGCGGATACACAATGTAATCTTGGACATGACATAACATAAAAATGTCATCAATTAAGTAAGTCACGGTTTTATTGATACCAAATTGAATTTCCAAAGTCATGGTGGTAATCGGTATGGATTCAATTTGCGAAATCGTCTGTTTTAACTACGAACATTGAAAGATGTTAACAATTTTGATTGATCAAAAATACATACAATATATATATATAATTTCTAAAAATAGCAACAATCAACATTCAATATATTTAAGCGTGGATCAGTTTGTGAAAATAAACTGATACAGTTACTGATTTTAAAATCTAATAGAACTTTTAATGTATTAATTAGCGTGTTTAAGTTATATTCTTAGACATTTATATATTCTTTTATATAGATTCTACCACTGCATCGAGTGTAATACGATATTTATCCACTCGAGACAGTTAAATTTTCAAATTTAAAGTCCGAGCCGCCTCGGCGAGGACTTTAAAATTAATAATTTAACTGTCGAGAGTGGATAAATATCGTATTTCACGAGATTTGGTGCTGGAATCTGTTTCTCTAATGATTTTCTAACATTATGCAGGCAAGCCTGCAAACTTATTCCTTATTTTCGAATGATTTGCAAAAAGATGTGTTCTTTCTACGTAACGTCGTCATGCATGGTCGCCTTTTTTCATGCCGTCACAATAGGAAATTCAGAGGAAAGCAAGAAAATTCGATGTCACAATCTGATTTTAACCAATGAAGTACTGAGATCAAACGAACCACACGTTGATTAATTTTTTTTATACAATGGGTGCAGAAAGGGATAAATTGACGAAGAATTAGAGAAATATATTATAGAATTTATATAATATAGAATTAGCGGGACGGCTGCAGTACAGGCGATTTGGTGTCACGATATCACAGTAGCATGGGTTCGAATCCCGGCGAGGGAAGAACCAAAAATTTGCGAAAGCAAATTTACAGATCTAACATTGTTGGGTTGATGTTTAGACGAGTTGTATATATATATATATATATATATATATTTATACGGCACTCTTTCTATTTGAGCAGTCAAAATGCGTTGACTGTATATTGCTATGCCATATACAGTCACTGACACGATATCACTTTTCCTCATGCATATTTAAATAAAAGTTGCCGAAACTTTATTCAATTATTCATACGATATGAACTCTTCAACCTTTTTTTGATGTTTGCAACGAGGCGTGGGACGACTCAAATTTATTTCCTTTGCAATTTTTGGGGAAAATATTTCACTTGTCAATATTTATTTATTTTAAACCTATAAATTATTATGCTTTATGCTTATTATTGATATATTAGTCCATACCAAAAATCAATTCGTTCACCATCGATTACTGGTTTCAACAGGTAATGTACATTTCATTGTGTTGTATATTTCTCCGCCTGATACCGGTAGGAGGTCTTTTTAAAGGGGAATTTCCCCAATACTTAAATCAAATAAATAACATTTTTCTAGATTGCAGTATATAGACATTTAAGTTCTTTGACTTGACCTATCAACGATATAAGCATGATAAGGATTCAGCCCAAAACGGGGAAAAAACTCGACAGAGCCTCGCATGTCCCCGTTTCTAAGCCTCATCCTTATCTTGTTGATATGTCAAGTCAATGCACTATTATTGTCTATATACATAAATCAATTAATGAGAACATTTAACGGTTCATAAGGCGAAACATATGTTCGAACTGTATTATTTGATTAAGCATATAGTATACGTAATTATTTGTTATAGTCTTTGAAAATGTATTTCTGTAATATTAAAACAAAATGTACGCTGAAAAAAATACAGAAAAATAAAATAAAGAAGAACAAGACTGGTTCTAATAGCAATAATTTTTACTGGCTGCTACGAAATATTTTCTGTTATATGCAATATGTTATTCATCACATTCGAGGTTACAATGCAAATAGGGTTGTCGAAATCATTTAGTGCACGTCACTGAACATGGTTGTGAATTAACTTTTAATTATGTAGTTGGTTACATGTTGATTTGTTCATAATCATTGTTGATTTATGTCTAGCATCTACCTGTACTAGATACAATATCATAGAATGTACGTCAATGCAACTGCAAACATAAAACAGACAAAAAAAAAAGATATCCGAAATCACTTAAACTACTTAACCATCTACCTGCATATTCCGGGATATCAGTGAACAAGACCTATGACTAAGTTACATCAAATACTTGACCGCCCTCTGGTATCTTTCGTCCCTCTTTAACATCAACTACTCAATGCAAATAGAACCATTTGAAAAGGGGTCTTAACCTATCAATCGAGGTGTTTTTCTCATGATAACAAAGTATTAAAATTCATTCAAAGGATCATCTATGTGTTTTTCTATTACGGATGGTTAGAACCGGTAAAAAAAGATATGACGTTAGAAATGCCTTTCAAGGGCATTAACACCATCCTCAAGTCTTCCTCAAATGCTGTGAGCAGAAAAAAGATACAGAACGTTACAACAATGACGTTAAAGAGGTACTTTGAAAGCACATAATTGAACTGTACTCTATCGAGAATGAAAGAAAGTCGAGTGTCGTTGAATGTGGGAATCGTAAAATCATGAAAGAAAAGTCTTCGGTGTCCCACGTGTTAAGAGGCAATGTCAGAGAGCACCAGGCAGGACTGTTCAACTAAAAAAAATTAATTTGGTCAAACATATCTTTTACCCTTTCAGTATAACATACTGACTGGGAAAATATAATTTTTTTTTTAAATTTGTGAATTTGACATTTTCTTTAATGAAATTCATTATAAGGGCTCAAACTGCTAATTTTCATTGAAATGTATAGGGAAAAAGCCAGTTTCTAACCGTTTTCAATGATCCATCATCGGAGAAAAACAACACTTATGACTAAACTACCTGTATGGAAGTCTAGTATTATGTTGGTGTAAAAAATAAAGAAAATAAAATTTTGGGTATCTTTTGGATTTTTTTATAAACATAAGGTAAAAAAATGCTAAAATAAGGAAAATTGAGAATATTGAGAAAAGCCAGTTTCTAACTGTTTTCAATTATCCGTCATCGGAGAAAAACAGCAGATATGACTAAACTACCTATATGGAAGTCTAGTACTATGTTGGTGTTAAAAATAATAAAAATAAAAATTTTGGTATCTCTTTGATTTTTTTCAAAATATAAGGTAAAAAAAATGCTAAAATAATGAAAATTGAAGAAAAAAAACAGTTTCCAACCGTTTTCAATTATTCATTACCAGAGGAAAACACCACTTATGACTAAATTACTTATATGGAAGTCTAGTTCTATGTTGGTGTAAAACATAATGGAAATAAAACTTTTGGTATCTTTTTTGTTTAAAAAAAAATAAGATAAAAAAAAATGTAAAAATAGAGAAAATTGTAAAATTGAGAAAATTATGCTTTGGCAAACCAAAATGGTATTACATCGATTAAGTTGCAAAATACCATAAACTTTTGCATCTTTATTGTATTTATCATGTTTAAGTGATAGTTTTTGATGAAAAAAATTAAAAGGAAAAAAATTGCAGTCTCATCACCACTTTGTTCATTTGGTTGCCATAGCAACCATAAAATGTACACTATACATTTCTTGTCCTTTTTTGTACAAATTTTCACCAATGAAAGTACTTAGTTGGAAAATGCAAGAACATTTTCATTGAATTGGCATGTAGATCATAAGTCAATGCCACAGATACCTACAATACAATTTTTGGCTGTACTTTGACCTTTGACTTCAAAGTATAAAGATGATTTTTGTTTACACTTTTGTGTAGGGAGCATGATTTGTTTGCCCTGTGACACAATCTTTTGATATTTGGCACATGCAAGATAATGTGTAGTGTTCAATGGACCATCATCCCCTAATTTATCCCAACCTTCCTTTTGGGGGTATTGAACCTTCTTACTAAATTTCATAGAAATCCATTCATTAAAACTAAAGTTAATGTCCGGAAACCAATGTGTCTTCAGACGACAACGATGACGACATAATACCATTATATGATCCCAAAATTTGTTTGCAGTCATATGAAAACTGATTAGATCCTCATTTTTTAACCAAATATATTCTGAACTCCCAACTGGCATGACCATCATAACCATAGATCTTGTCCATTTAATTTTTTTTTGGGGGGAGGGAGGATTTAAAATCATTTTTCCAAGGTCAGCTTTAGTTAGAGGACGGACACAAGATGAATACATTAGTATATGCACATATATACTTGATAGTGACAAAATAAGCATGCTCTTGGTTTTTGCAAAATCAAATATGATATGCAGAGTGGTTATTTCTTTATTAAAGGCTGTACCTATTACTATAAACTTTTACATTGTATGGTCTCTTAATGAAGAGTTGTCTCATTACAATTATACTACATCTTCTGATTTTATTGTGTTCCATAGCAGTTTCTTCACAACCTTTGGAAATAGAAGCATTGTTTATCTTCATCACTTACCCCTAAGGGTGACTGGGGTATAGAAATATGGTCACTTGGTCTTCTCCCGACCGGCAGTAAAATGCTTGCCGAAGTGGGGCGTCCGTTTGGCTGTGCGGGATGTATCAAGTTCGCAGTCACGTCCGGTCAGAAGGGGGACGTTAAATCCGATGCCTCGTGTAAAGAGAGTGCCACGCTCTTTGCACGTTAAGAACCCTTGCACCAACTCTTTTGAGGGATCCGTAGGTGGCCTGTTGCAAGGCAAAATTCCTGTCCCTATCCAAGATACCCTCATTTTCCAGTGGCAGTCCAAATTTCCCCGAACATCATTCCAGATGGCCTCTATCGTTCCAACCTACCTATTGTATTTATTGTGAACTTGTTCTCGTCCTGAAAATGCATGAACTATTTGCCACTTGACGTTGAGCAACCAACAATCAATCAATCAATCTTCATCACTTGGTTTGTATAAAAGTCAGAATAAGACAACAGATAATTCTTCCCATACGTCACAAGGATTATGACGTAAAGATAACTATGATAGGTACCGTACATGTAGCTGTGAAATTGGCAATCATATCAAATCCCCTTTTTTTTATAAGATGGATAACTTGGCCTGATTTAATGTGACATATACTTAGCTACAGTGTTAACATAACAATTAGTTTATCATGTTTATTCAATCGATGGATTTTGAACAAGATTCAAATGCATGTACTGCACAAAACAAAAAATAAACAAGGGCATACCACAATGATACTTATATAAAAAAACAAAATTTGGTGCACATATTTCTAAATAGCACAGAAATATTAACACAATTATTTTGAAAAATACAACTTTTGACTTTTTTTTTCCTTTTAACAGATTTGTTTTAATATACATTAATCCCATTTTCTGTTACTCTGTTATAATTTGGAATTTTTTTAATCAAGTTCAACACATACACATCTTTTTTTTTTAATTCATATACATGATATTAAGCCTTGCTTAACATAAATGACATATATAAATATTTGCCTTTAAACACATGAAACATAATAAATATCTAAATAGTTTCAGAAGAAATTTAAATATATTCTTTTAGACATCCAGTAGTATTTTAAAAGATAAAGATCCATAAACAATAAAGTTGGTAGTCTTATAATTGTCCTCTATCAAAATTGTCATTTTCAACATTGATATGTCTCATTTACTGAAGAAATTGCTGAAATATTACCAAAAGTCAAACATATACATAAAAAACTTAAAAGGTATTCAAATGTTATGTTGGTCACTTTGATGGTGCCAAACTGGTTACATTTTCATGTGTGTTTTTCTTTTAGGGAGCTACCATTTGATTTTTATGGGGGGGCTAGGATGAAATTTGAAAAAAATAGGCAGGACAGGAGTTTTGAGTAAAAAAAAAAGGCAGGATGAGACACTTGCAAAAAAAAAAAGTCAGGACGACAATTTAGGTAAAAAAAAGTCAGGATAAACTAAAAAAAAAAGGCAGGACCGAACAGAGTGAAAAATAAAAAGGCAGGACAGAGATTACAGCTAAAAAAAATGCAGGACAAAATTTTTCATCCTAGCTCCCCCATAAAAATCAAATGGTAGCTCCCTTAGCTCAGTCACCTGAAAAAAAATAAAGGAACAGTTAAGCTATACATTTATACATCAGTTTTTTGCTTGAAAATGTTTTAAATTAATTATATTAAATAAGATGTATTTGAATATTATATATACATGTATTCAAGTACACATATTTGAAGTTTAATATAATTTTTTAGAGGATTTCACATTCAGGACTTCATATTCATTTGTAGTGGGAGATTAAAACCCTTCTTGCATATCTGGAGTACATGGTCTCATTAATTTTTGTCTGTGTGTTCTCTGTGTTTTAATTTTTTCTTAAATTAAGGTGACACAGGTCATCTAATAATTGTTTAACAGTTCAATTGTTATGCCTTCTTATTATGATTTGCATTATGTACATGTATGTACTGATGCATAATGTCTAGTATATATACTGGATTTAAGATTCCACATACTTTATCTTATATGGTACTCTATCTAAATGAAGATAAACATGTAAAAATGTACTTTAAGAGATACTGGTACTCACTTCTGAATTTTTCATATAAATGCAGTAGGTTAACTTCAAAATCAAGTTGATCCATTTCTCTAATTAAAGGCTCCTCTACATGTAAGTCTGTCAGCTGATGTATCTTTTATCTGTTTAAAGAAATAACAGCTTATCAGGTGATCAATTATTCTTTGAATTGAATTTGGAAAATTGTATTTAATATCAAATTAGTTATTTTATTATCCTAAGAACCTGTGGAAAATATATAATGATCTCTTAACATCTTACCATATTAAAACATAGAAAACTTATTCAACCTTTCAAAGTTACAAGACTTTTTTGTATGATTAATTCTATTTTTAAATGGACAGGTTAATGTACAAAATGATCTAAATGAACAATTTAGAACAGAAAGGTAAATTGTGATTTACTTATTACTTTACAAGTTTACTTGATATATTTGAGTCAAACTAACCTTATATGCTCACCATGATCATACATGCACATGTACAAATGTACAATGATGTATCTGTAAATACTAATGACAAGATCTCAAAATGAGCTTTTTTTTCAGTTTTGTACTAAATGTTAAAAGTTTGTAATCCTTGTATCATGTATCAGAGGCGGATTTAGGGGGGAGGGGGCTTTTTGGGAAAAAATTTGGTTGCTTATATAGGGAATCATTGAAGCATGACTGGAGAAGGCCCCCTCATAGGTCAGTCAGTGGGCCCCCACTTATGAAAATTTCTGGATCCGCCATTGTGTATATCATGTCTAGATTTTGTTTCTAAGGACATGAACATGATGAAGGACAATAAACAACAAATTTATGAAACAAAGGTATTGACGTCCCAAAAGAACCCATCTAAATAGTGGATTAACAATACAGTTATCTAAGATTTGATATACAAGTTTTATTTTTTTAAATAAATATATGCAATAACCACTTTAAAATATATGTGTCTTTCGTATGTCATAAGGTCATGTAAAATATAGGTACATTGTATATGTAGCAATCAAAATTACAAAAAAATTAAATTTGACTCTCATAATTTAAAAAGCAACAATTTGCTCCTGCTTTTTAACAAATTAAGCTAACTGTTTACATGTATATCTGACATAAACATATATGACTATCCTGATAACTGTAGGATTGTCTTTTATAAATTGTGACTTGGATGGAGATTTGTATCATTGACACTCATACCACATCTTTTTATACATGTATCTATTCTACATGTATATACAAATGTATTCATTTGTAGTTGCTTACATGTACATGATGTACATGTACATATTAATGATAAACATGATAAACATAATGAATAAGATGACATGGTATGTTGTGTATATGGAGGATACATGTAGTTGTACATGTGATTTTCTCATTGGCAATCATCATGATCATACAAAATCTTCTTCTTTTGTAACTTTTGAGTCTGATAGTTTTGTTTTTTTTTTATTTTATATTATTATCCTATTCAACATGTTCAAATAATGTTTGAACATGATGAGTAAAATTGTATAAAATTGCATTCAGCACAGATCATAAATTTGCAGATAATAATTTCACATTGTAACTAAAAATATGGGGGAAAGTGGGGATTTATTGAGATTATTAAAGAGGCCTCATGATTGTCAGTTGGGAAAACATTGTAATTGGTAAATGACTTCTAGTTTTCAAAATAAAGCAGCATCAAACAAATGAATGTGTCTCATTTAACCAAACAGCTGATTACAACCTTTATCGGTTTTTAAATTGAAGAGCATCACTTTTGGTATGTCTAAACACCAAAAAGTCGAAAACAAACTGCTGTTTCCCGACATTCTACTGCATTAGAACATTTACATATCAAAAGATACCAGAGATGTTATAATAATTTCCTGCTGTATTCATGGTCACCTTTTAGAATATATATCAATTGTTATATATTGTAGGCTGTTTTTGTTGAGAAATTAATACCCATATTTCCCTATATAAGCAGTCAAATTTACTGAAAAATCAAATTCATTTTTTTTATACATAATAACCCAATATGACTTTTTAAAATGCCATTTCCCAACAAAACAAGGTGGATACATTACAAAAACACATTTATCTCAAAAAGGCTGTTGAACAAAATTTCCAAGTTCTGCCTGGTTTTCTCTGGCATTGCCTCTTAAAAGCTCAAGGGAGGTTACTACTTTTTAAACTGACAAGAATACTAGTCCAGTCGTTAAGGTATATATTGATAGCGGTTATCAGATCAGTAGTATTCAAATCGAAGATAGTGTTGACGGATGAAAAAAAAAGATTTTTTTAATTTGAAAAAAAAAAGGTCTTGTGATCTTTACTTTGAAGTTAAGTTAAAACAAATGTATTCATAGTGGATTGGGAAACAAGTTTTGCAACTTATATTAACTCCTTCCAACTTTGCGGGTGCGAATGCTGCCTTGTAGTGTCATTAGCCTGCTCTGAAATCTACAAGGGTGTCTTTTACGAGCAAGATATAAGGCTCTCTCTTTTAACACGGGTCAGCCATTTATCGTCCCCTTCCGTCGGACTATCTTCGTTTCCTCAAGACCATTCCCAAAAATGATGTCATGGAAGAGCCGAAGTTTTCTTCCCGGAACGGGAATCGAACCAGGAACCTTTGTGTTGGTTCAATGTAGTCTGATGCAATAACATCTACACAACGGCTTTCTGTAGTGGGTTTAGAAGGTCGGTATAAGATGAAAAAAAATTGATGACAAAACCGAACACCACCCTGAATGATTTTCATGTAGACCTCAGCTAACCATCCTACACCCGCCTTAGTTTTTTTCTAAAGCAGGTCCAAAGTTGAGGTCGGATACCCCACGAAACCCTTACTGAACAGTTAATAAAACAGATTCTGTGGCAATAATTTTGTCCGCACTTATGTACAGACGTAAGCTAGATATCTATGGCCTTTTTGATCAAAATTATAAGTTTAAGTATGGCGCAGATTATTGTTTTTTAGCTTATAAATAATTTACTTGCCCACATACTTTGAATACAAAAATGTAAACCTTTCGTCCGATCATAAGTAATCGAAATCCACTAATACAGGCGTAGAATGTTTTGTGTGGCAAAAAAAAAAAAGTTTAGGCACGAGTGCAATTTTATTTTCTTACAATGCAGAACAACTGTTACTTTTCATGACCTATTGGACAGTACCCCAAAAATAAGGAAAGCTATTTACACAATAGTGCAATATTGCCAACATCTAAATAATTTCATAATTATTTACGATTCTACATGTATATACACTTGAAAGTGTTGACACTTTAAAGTGTAAAGCGTTCTGAACGCTGTGTGATATATTGAAAGCAATTTCTATTGCCTTTGTAAAATTAATGAACAAAAAATAAAATTTTATTATTCATATTTAGTGTCTTTGACTGCTTAATTATATATTTTGATATAGTGGTTATATATTAATAAAAATATTTGAAGTGCGTTTGAATCTGATGTAACGTTTGGGTTTATTACAGGCTTAAGCGACTTTTAAGGGAATTTATTGGTGTACAAACTGGTCACACATAAATTGTATATTCATGTTATTGAATAAGCCTGGCCCATGAATATATTTGTTGGTTAACGCAAAGACATATTTACTCAATGAAATTTGCTATCTGATAAAAAATAAACTGCTAACATTTATTATTATTTATCAGACGAATGTTTTTGTGTTTATTATTTAATATACGATTCACGTGCAGTGAAAATCAATTTTGTTAACGTCGATGTTATTATCGCCGCCATATTGTTTACATTGGTTACCAAAAGAAGTTTGGTCAGCGTCATCTATCGAAAAATAACCAACGTCAAGATTAACTACCGGAAGTCCTCTCGACCAATTATATCAATGTATTTCCTAATATGCACATTATATTAGGAAATACGATATAATTCAAATCATATAAGAATTATATTTATATAAACAAGTCTTAATTGAAAACAACGTTCAAACCTACAATTGCATGGATAATAACCGCAATTTTTATACGTGTGCATATAAAACAAGATTCGTTGTAGAAGGGTATAAATTCAACACAAACAACATTTTGAAAAGACCAAAAAAGTGAAAAAGTATATTTAAACAAAACACATTTGACTAACAGGTCGAACAACTGATGTTATTTAACCCTGATTGGCCAAGATGTTATGCCACAAACATGAGGTGTTATTATT
Organism: Mytilus edulis; assembly: GCA_019925275.1. NCBI lineage: Eukaryota > Metazoa > Mollusca > Bivalvia > Mytilida > Mytilidae > Mytilus > Mytilus edulis. The sequence goes on from CM034354.1 coordinate 24,897,342, forward strand.
TGTTTGAACATCAGATCCGGATTTCAACAATAAACGTCTCTACAGTGATCGAAACGGTATTTGGAAGGCCATATAATTAACCCTCTATTTGAGATAGACTCTTGAATTTTAAGAGTCCATATAGGATTAACGGATCATAAAAACCGAAGGGAAAATATGATACAAGCCAAAACGAAGACATATAAACAAGTCTAAATTGAAAACTACGTTCAAACCTATGATTGCGTTGGATATAAACCGCAATTTTTATACGTGTGCATGTAAAACAAATTCCGTTGTAGAAAGGTCGTAAAACAGCACAAACAAAATTTTCCAAAAGACCAAAAAAAGTGAAAAAGTATATTTAAACAAAACGCATTTGACTAACAGGTCAAACAACTGATGTTCTTTAACCCTGCTGACTGCCATTGGCGATTGCCAAATAAAATTGAACACAATATGTAGCAAAATGGATCGTATTATAAACTAAATACTAAACAGAAAACAAATAACTTGTAGCCACAATGTTATGCCACAAACATGAGGTGTCATTATGTTTTTGTACACCAGATCCGGATTTCGACTATAAATGTCTCTTCAGTGATGTTAGGGATCGAAACAGTCTTTGGAAGGTTATATAATTTACCCTCAATTTGAGATAGACCTTGAATTTAAAGAGTCCTTATAGGATGAACTGATCATATAAACCGGAGGGAAAATATGATATAAGCTCAAACGAAAAATTATAAACAAGAGTACGTTGAAAACTACATTAAAACCTATGAATGCGTTGGATTAAAAAACGCAATTTTTATGCGTGTGCATGTTAAACAAATTTCGTTGTCGAAGGGTCTAAACAAAGCACAAACAACATTTTCCAAAAGACCAAAAAAAGTGAAAAGTATATTTAAACAAAACGCATTTGACTTACAGGTCGAACAACTGATGTTCTATTACCCTGCTGACTGCCATTGGCGATTGCCAAATAATATTGATCACAAGATGTAGCAAAATGGATCTTAATATAGATTTAATACTAAACAGAAAACAATAAACTTGTGACTAAGATGTTAGGCATGAGGTGTCATTATTTTTTGTACACCAGATCCAGATTTCGACAATAAATGTCTTTTCAGTGATGTAAGGGATTGAAACGGTATTTGGAAGGCCGTATAATTTATCCTCTATAAATAACAACTAGATATCATGTAATAGAATAGGAACCCAACCGACGCGAGAAACATGAAAGGTGTGGTGGTAAATGTTAATGCCCATAGCTTAGTTGGACACCTAAAGGGATGCTTGAGAAAAACAGGTTTATTTTTTGGCAAATGCAAATTTAAATGTGCTTGATGTCCCAATGAGTGATATAAGTTCGAAAAACACAAAAATACGTACTTCAAGTAAGAATCAAAACGGAAAGTCCCTGATCGAATGGCAAAATCAAAAATTAAATATATCGAACGAATGAATAACAACTGTCATATTCCTGATTTGGTACAGGTATATATGTAAAAAATACATGAAATAGGGGATTAAACTTAGTTTTATAGCTAACTAAACCTTTCACTTGTATGATAGTCGCATAAAATTTCATCATATTGACAACAATATGTGAACAAGACACACAGACATAGTATGTAAAAATGTCAAAAAAGTCAATCTAGTGTTATAATAATTTTCATAGATAGGATATAATTGATTGGAAAATAATGTTTGTACATTTTCAGTGTAAGCCCCGGCTATTTTAAAACTTGCTATCCTTTCGGGTATAACCGTGCTGAAAGCACTTGCTAAATCATACCCTGTTATAACAAGGAAACAATGAAAATCATACCCTGTTCAAAATAAAAATATTGAAAAACATATCCTGTTCTATACACGCTCAGATAATGTATACCCTGTTCTAGACGGTACAAAATAGTTGAATTCTAGACCTGGGTTCTAGACTATGTCTTAAACGGTTAAATGCCATCCTGCTCTCCATAAATACTTTGTTGGAAAACAAAATCTGTTGTCACCAGCAGGGCATATAAAGGCGACCCTGTTCTAACCAGCAGGACACGAAAAAGGGACCCTGCTCTAACTAGCCGGGCATGAAAAAATGACCCTGTTTTTCAGCACACTCATCCCACTAAAATTATAGGGTGAAAGCAAGACAGTTATTAGTTTGGTAGATGAAATGAAGAAGAATGCAAGTCAAGGTGTCTGATGAAACAACAAGTAAACAAAACTTAAATGCAGTGTTTCAAGCATGCTGTAGATAATGAATCTCCAATGTATATTCTGCTTTATTTTTTTCTTTCAAATTTTGTACAGGTTAAAACCATATTTAAGCAATATTTTGTACCCGTTGCAACATGTACAAGGTACTTTTGTACATGTTATAATTTTTTTAATTGCTGTGTACAAATTATAATATATACATAATTTTGGTATATGTTATAACCCGCAAAAAATCGCAATTTGTACACGACATATATACATTTTGAAGAATTACATTGTTAGGTAAGCAGTTATCAATGAAATAAAACTGTTTAAAATCTCTTACAGAAGTAATGGCTTATCATAGTTATGGATCCCAAGCACCTGTTAATGAAATGCGCATTGTACTTTTGGGTAAAACCGGATGCGGAAAAAGCAAAACCGGCAACACAATTCTTGGGAAGATTGACTACTTTAAATTTGGTGGAAATTCAAATTCATTAACAAGCGAATGTTATCTTAGATCCAACACAAGATTTGACAAGAAACTTGATGTTGTCGACACTCCAGGCGTGTTTGACACTAAACGATCCAATCATGAAATCCTGCATGAAATAAAACGATGTATCAGCCTTACATCTCCTGGACCAAACGCAGTCATATTATGTCTGAAAATTGGGAGATATACAGACGAAGATAATGCGGCATTGAAGCATTTCGAGACGTTTTTTGGTCAAGAATTACTCAAGTATGCAATCATTCTTTTTACACACTTTGACCAATGGCAAGAGGATAATGAAGGAGACTCAACACCATTGACTGAAGATGAATATATAAAAAAATATCGATAACGACTACCTCCGTTCTCTGTTTGGAAAATGCAGCAATCGTCACATATTTTTCAATAACCGACTGAAAAACGGAAAAGAAGAAGATCAAGTAAAGAGGCTTTTGGAAATGATTGAAAACATGGTACGTGTCAATGACCATGGCTGTTATACGAATGCACAGTTTGAGAAAGTTGAACGACTCTTACAAGAAGAGTTGGCAAAGGAACATGGAAAGACTAGGGACGAAGTTAAACAAAGCCCAACTTTTTTTCGAAGAGTTCTTGATTCGTTGAAAAATTTCTTCGGAATTGCTTAAGAAGTGTCAAACACTATCAATATTCAACAACATGTACGCTCTGAGTTAAGATTTGTATGAAACAATTTATATATTCATATTCTATAAAATATCAAACTAATGATGGGGTTTCAGTCATATTATTATAGCCTATCTGACTATTTGCTGACTATGCCCTCTTGTTATTATACTATAAGTTTCTTGTTCTCAGAAAGACGGTAAAATGTGAAAGATCAATAATTTACAATCTTGTCGTCGTAAGTTCCCGTGTTCAATAGTTATTAACCGTACCAGGCTATTTTTTTAATACACCAGACGTGCGTTTCGTCTACAATAGTAATTAGGCTCACAGGGTTTCCTCAGATACCGTACCGGAAAGGAAATCTTAAGCATTTTAGGCAAACTTTTACATTTTATTATTATCAGATTATTATGATCATCAAAGCAATACGACACTGTATATAATGTGTCGATCAAATATCATGTGAAATAGTATTCCTTGTGAAGACACTTACAATTTTAACATTATTTCGACAATTGTTTCGTACCGTTTAAACTGCTTTGCACATGCACACTATGAGTTTACTAACTAGGACATTTGTCACTTATTACTTTTGCATTTTTGCTTGTTGTCTACACTCATATGAAACGTTTGGTGAACAGTGTTTCCTCGGAGGAATAAAGTTGTTTTTGAAATCTTGAACCTTTTTCTGTTAAATTAAGTTATTGGGTAATTAAGGAAGTTTACGTATCAGATATGTTGCTTTGCTTCAGAACACGAACAGACACGTATACTATTAGATAGACCTTAATCAACTTTTAGTGATAGTATTGAAATGCCGGTTGGTGTTTAAAATCATAATCGGAAATGCACAGCTTCATATTTTTATAAGCTGAATTAACAAAAGGCAGGCCCGAACAAATCACCACAGCCGCTGGAACAAATGTCTTTGAAAAGAAAACATTAACCAACTAGTGTTAGCATCACTTAAATGTATCAATTAAACTAAAGCATAGTTTTGGGAAACAAGCTCTCAGATGCAAAAGCAACGGCTGCGTTAAGTATTTGATAACAAATCATATATCACAATGTAATAACACAGTTTATCATTCTTGTTTCACAATAGAATATTTTTAAGAGACACACAAATAAGTTTGAAATTATGATATATGATACACTTGCTTATGAATTAAACATAGTGCAAATTGTGAGGTTTCAAGCGAGTTAATAATAAGAGTGGCGAAAACTCCTATTTATTGTCTATGCCCTCTATCAACCAAAATAAAAATCTCGCAAATGACTATTTGATAAAAATATGTAGTTGGTATCTTGTACGAATTATGAAAAGAAGTATGAATAAGCCAACATTAAATTTTAGAATATGACCTTGACTTTTGACCTTGATCCAATTTTGTCTTTGTGGAACTAATAACCTCAAACAAAAAGACCCTAGGTCAATATCATCTACAGTGAACCAGATAGAATGTACATATCACTTATATTGGGGGAATAACTCTCGGATAGAGTCTCCGGATAGCTTCGGACTAAAATGTCATTCTAGTCCTGAAAACGTTACACACAATGTTGTAAAATAAATTTGTCGTAATCTTTTACGGTTACAAATGAGTAGTGCACACAAGAAGAGCAATATTGTAACGACTTATAGTACAAACTGTAAATAACAATTTGAAATGGGTTTTTTTTCATCCAATCGGCACACCGCAGAAAAACTAAAATAGAGACATAGTGTACCGATCTAAAAGAACTCACAGTTACTTAAAAATCTCTGAAAATATCGAATCAAAGCGCATATGCATGCAAATTATGAAGCATCTATGTCGTTTCCCCCTTGAAATTAAAAGCTTCAACCAAAACGGTGCGTAGTCCCCGCCGCCTTTATCGCCATCATCGTCGAATTGAAATATATGTGTTATGCATTCTTAGAAAGTTGTCACAGAAGAGACAAAAAACCCTGCAATAAGGCCATTACCCTAGACGTATTCAATATGTTTTCAAACTCGGAAGAGTGATAGAAATGTGATATGAAATATCATAGTTTAACAAAAGAAAGTTCTAAGGTGTAGTCTAACCGATGACAATATAGATACCATTCGATATGGTAAAAGATATAAGATAAACCAAAGCCACTGCCTATTTAGATTATGGAAAGAGGAAGATAGAGACGGGAACTAATTCGTCACAAAGCAAACACTACGTCAGAGTATCATACATGTGCACGGTTCAATAAAGAATTCTGAAAATATAACCGCATTTTCAAAAAGGTATAAACAAGTGGTTTCTTATATAGCTACGTCACGAATTTAATTTTTTATAACAATTATACATTTTGTATTTATAAAAAGGATACGTTTCAGTTATTAGTTAAGTCTCTGCCAAATAAGAAAATTCGAGAGTTTCCTCAACCTGTTAAAAAAGATAAAACTGAACTGTATTTATAACTATCTTGCGATGATCTCCTAGCTTACTTTTAAAAGGGTATCATAGATAAACTCTTATATACAAAATTTCCATACGCAGACATTTTTCATTATGTTTTTCCTTTGATCTATACCAGTGCCCAGAGCAGTTTGAAATAAATGGTTATAGTAAAAAGCACCTGTCTAGAGCGAAGTGTAATGGTGGGGGTATAGTGTTATTCTATAAAAAATGGCTGAATCAATATATTGATATAATAAAATGTGAAGCAGATTGTATGATTTGGTTTAAATTTGATAAATGTATTATGCCAAATAGCAAAAATTTATATATATGTGCAATTTATATGCCTCCAGATAAGAATGTGTATTATAAAAAATATGATATAGACGTTTTTGACGTATTACAAGAACAGATCGAACATTTCTCAAACTTAGGGACTGTTGCAGTGATAGGCGACCTAAACGGGAGAGTTGGAAGAGAGAAAGACTTTATTGAAGGTGATAGTCTGAATAAACAATTAATAGATAACATACAGTTTGTTGATTATATAAGTGACAATTGTCTCCGAGATAGAATTACAGAAGACGTAAAGGCCCCTAATAGTTTCGGGCGGCGAATATTAGAACTATGTAAATCATCTGGTTTAAGAATATGTAATGGACGATATGGTGTTGATAGTGGTAAAATTACATTCCAAAATAAAAACGGTTCAAGTTTGATTGACTATTTATTAATGTCACATGATAGTATTGATTATTTGATTAAACAATTAAGTGTAAACGATTTTAATACTTACTCTTGTCATGCTCCATTGAATATTGAAATTCACATAAAGGGTTTTAAAATTGTGAATGAAAAATGTACCTGTTCAAAATTTGTATATAATACTGTTAGATGGGATGAAGGGGTCAAGGATGACATCATGAGCGAATTATTGGAAAACTCTCAAAAGTTTGATGATCTTTTGTTACACCTGACCGAACACGAGAACAAAATTGATGAGTGTGTCGACGAATTAAATAAACTTTTGATTACAATTTGTGAACAGTATACTAGAGTTGAAGTAAAAAAAGTAAACAAATGCGGCTTCTGTGTTGACAATAATATAGCTAGTACCAAAAAGCCAGTATTTAAACTTGACAAGCCATGGATTACAGAGAACTGTAAAACTTTACGTAGACAATATATATCAGCGTTAAAAGTTTTCAATGAAAAACGTATAAATGAAAACAGAATTAAATTTAACATTGCTAAACAGAAATACAAGCAAACGGAGATGAGACTCAAGAGACAGTACAAAAACCAACAAGGGAATATGTTGAATCGGTTGCGTCGAAATAACCCGAAAAAGTTTTTCCGGAAATTTAAAAGAACACGGAACAATAATCTAAATTCTATAACACTGGAACAATTTCAAGTGCATTTTCAAAAATTAGTGTCGGGAAATACGCATAACGAAAACGAAAACCAAAAAGAGTCTATACAAAATGTGTTCGAAGAATTAGACACCCCATTCACTGAGAATGAACTTAGTTATGGAATACGACAACTAAAACGAGATAAAACTCCTGGATTTGACAGCATACTAAACGAATACCTTATTACTGGTAAAGCTGCACTGGCACAAGTCCTGTGTAAACTGTTTAATAACATTTTAAATACTGGAAATTTCCCGCAGATGTGGGTTAAAAGCATAATGGTTCCTGTGTTTAAGAAGGGGGATGTGAATGATCCAAAAAACTATCGTGGTATTTCGTTGGTTTCACACATTGGAAAGCTGTTTACTTCTATCATAAATACTCGACTGTTGAAATGGTGTGAGAGAAACAACATACTAACAGATGCGCAATACGGTTTCCGTCCTGGCCTTGGAACTACAGATGCTATCTTTGCCCTTCATTCCATCATAACAAATAGTTTAAGAAAAGGGAAACGTTTGTATTGTTGTTTTATAGATTATAGTCGAGCTTTCGACAGTGTAACACATTTTAAATTGTGGCTAAAATTGATAAGATATGGTATTACAGGGAAGTTATTTAATGTAATTAAATCAATGTATATGAATTTGAAATCATGTGTTAAGATGAATGGTAAATTATCTGAATTTTTTGAATGCACTGTTGGCCTTATGCAAGGGGAATCTTTATCTCCTCTTTTGTATTCTTTATATGTAAATGACATGGAAATGGAGTTAATAAATCAAAATTGTAAACCTTATGAGCTTAAAATGTTAAATTTATATCTTCTGATGTATGCAGATGATATGGTTTTATTTAGTGAAAATATACAAGATTTACAGCATATGATTGATAGTGTCAACACTTACTCGAATGAAAACAATTTATATATTAACTTTACAAAAACAAAGATTGTAATTTTCAGAAATAGGGGTAAGCCTAAACAGGAAGAACAGTGGTTTTTAAATGGTGATACCATTGATATTTGTAATGAGTTTATGTATTTAGGCTTACTTTTTTATTACACTGGTAATTTTGTTAATACACAAAAGAGATTGTCAGAACAAGGAAAAAAAGCAGTATATAGTATGTTTAATAAAATATGACTATTATAACCATGAAACATTATTGACTTTATTTAAAACTTATGTTGCAAGTATTTTGAACTATGGCTGTGAAATTTGGGGGTTTCATAAGTCACCAGATATTGAAAGGGTTCATCTGTATTTTTTGAAACGTATACTGAAAGTAAAAAAGAGTACTGTTAATAACATGGTTTATTGTGAACTGGGTAGAATACCTATGTGTATAGAGAGAGAATACAGAATGGTAAAATATTGGATAAAATTATTATGTACTGATAATTGCATATTGAAAAACTGTTATGATGAAATGTTTAGTAGCTGTAATACAAAACCAAAGGATAAACAGAACTGGTGCTGTAAAATTAAAGATATTTTAGGAAAATATGGCTTTAACTTTATTTGGTTAAGTCAAAAGGTAGATAATGTAGATTTTTTTCTGAGACAATTAAAAGAGAGAATGGTTGATACATTTATATGCGAAGCAAATGCTTTCTTTGAAGTCTCAAACAAATGTCAATTATATAAATATATTTTTTGTACACATAATTTACAATTTTACTTAGACAAACAAGTGAATTACATATATAAACCTTATATTTGTAAGTACCGTATTTGTGCACATAATCTGAATATAGAGACAGGAAGATATTATAATATTGACAGGAAAGATAGATTATGTATTTATTGTAATACAAGTTCCATTGAAGACGAATTTCATTTTTTATTGGAATGTAATAAATATGCTGACATTAGAGAAAAATATATCAAACAATATTATTGGAGACACCCCTCTACTTATAAATTGATACAATTGTTATCTGTACAGAATATTAAAGAACTGAACAATCTTGGTAAATACTTAAAATTAGCGGAGAAACTACGCTGCTAACTTTTATTAATTTTATGAATTTCATACTCTGCGTTATACTTGAAATTGTATTGTATACAAGTAATTTAATGTATCTCAATGTAGTTAACATTTGATTATTATATGTCTGTTTATTTAATATGGTGCATGTATAATTAATTTGTCAAAAAATGAATGTATATCCTATAAGCTGTACTTGCTTTTGGAATAAAGTATTATTATTATTATTATTATACTCAAACAAAATGTCTACACATTTAAAATTAATAGTTCAGCTTTAACTAATTACAGTAGTATGTTCTTCAGACAATTAAATTCTAAAATGATATGATTTTAAATATTTTTTAATTTTTTTTCAGCTTTTTTTACACGTTTTGTAGTCCAAATGGCACATAAAAGAAATGAAGATTTGAGAATTATACTGCTAGGAGTTCGAGGTTCAGGAAAAAGTCGAACTGGAAACTGTATATTAGGATCTGGCGAAAATTTCAATTTTCGATCTTCATCAATGACTCCAGTTAAGATTGTTACTCATCATAATGGAATGCAAGTAACTGTTGTAGATTCACCAGGGGAATTCATGACGTCTTTCGCAAGAAACGATTGCTTTGACCGTTGTCTTGATTTAGTTCATCCTGGTCCGCATTTTTTTATTCTTTGTTGTAAAATGGATCGAATATCGGATGGCAACAAGAAATTCCTTTCGAATTTAGAAAAGTCTTTTGGTCATAAGATTTACGATTTCATGATAATTGCTTTTACACACTCCGATCAATGGAGAGATGACAAGTTAGAGCTCGAGGAAGAACCAGATTCTGAGTTATTTATCAAATCTTTACCAAAAGCAATGACACAACTCCTGAAAAAATGCAGCGAGAGATTCATGCTCCTAGACAACAGGCAAACTGGAGAAATGCTTGAAAGTCAATCTTTGAAACTACGCAAATTTATGCTTGAAATAAAGAGCAAAAGAGATGAAAGAAAAATGATATACAAAAAAAGCACCTCTTTATGGACGAAGTTCTGCCAATGTATCTGCTGTCGATAACATTAATGCACTATGCATAAAATACCAAAAAACCTTTAAAAAGATTGCTTTTTTTATCTGTTATAAGTAGATATAGTTAAAACAGTAGTTGTGTTTTGTTATAATCAATTTGACAATATTCATATATTACTCTTTTTTTCTCTTGATCTCAGAAACATTGGTGTCATAAAAATAGTTTGACTAATAGTGTTACATACCATGTGAAAAGAAATGGTGGTTTGATTATGTTTAATAGGATTGATGAAAATGAAAAGAGTATGACGGATGAACACAAATAACAAAAGCAGCATCATAAAACAATATTAAAACTAAACGCTAGACCATCTTCGGACGAATTCAGGTTACTAAATTAATGTATAGTTGATAAATCAAGTATTATGAAACAAAATACAATATATATTCATTATAAAATTTTTGTTTAAAAGAAAAAATGTTTAGATATTTGGAATTAACTTACTTATCGGTCGTGTATTACTGCAATCTTTTATATGTTGTTGTGTTTTATAAATAAGTTAATAAATTTATATGTTTCATCAGGAAAAAAGTACAGTCGATTCTCGTTAATTCGAAGTCAGTCGGACCATACTCACACGATAATCGGAAGTTTGACAGAGCAAGTGACACAAATCTTGCTTAGCTTGCTAAGGCCAGTGGCGTAGCTAAGCCACTTTTAAGTGTACGCCCGAACCTCGGCAAGGGGTCTGAGGGCCCCAATCGGGTCCAGGTCATCGCACCTGATGATAGTTGGTTCGAGGGGCGAAGCCCCTGAAATTAACGAGTTTTCAAGAATGAGATACCATTTCTGTCATTAAATACTCATCAATAGCAACATACCTTAGAGTCTTCATTTTTTTTATCTTTTATATTTAATTTACTCATTGTGTTGATTTGAGATATAAAGGTCATTAGTTTTAGAGAAAATGTCTAAACCAGTTACTTTAAAATATGTTTAAAAGGAACCATGTGGTAAAGCAACCACTCAACCAAGACCCCTTTTTATTTGCAAATTTCGTAAATGGACATGAAATAATTAATTTTGAAAGATCTGAAGGTGTATTATGGAACCTTGGTTCTCGCCTGGGATTGCTTCCCGCAAAAAATAAATTCCATTTATCAGTCCATTACAGGATTTAAAAAAAAAACATTTTCTTTAGATATTTTTTCTTTATCATATTTTACCAAAGTTTCATGACAATCTATGGAGGTCTACACATTTATCATGTAAAAAATAATACTTGTTAATTGCGAAAAGATATGTCCGTCAACTGAAAAATGTAAACCAAGTTCTTTTAAAATTTTGCTTCAGACATTAATCATAACAAGCTTCTGCTTAAGTTTCATAAAATTCGATGAAGGTTTGACAAATCAATTAATATGTAACAAACTAAAACCCCAGACTGTATCTACTTGTTAACTGCAAAAATGAATTCCTTTTATCAGTAAATAGGGGAAAATTAATTAATGTCCAACTTTCTGAAATTTTATGAATGTTTGACAAAGTTATTGATATCTAAAAAAAGTTTTAACAACATGCTGAACCTAAATGTTGACGCCACCCACAAAATCTTAGATCGCTATGTCTCGCTTTCGCGACTGATATGTCATAGGCTCGACAAAAAAGCAAATCTCGACTGATAATGAATACCTCTAAACTTAGGGAAAGTAGGTAGAATTCATAGTAGAGTCAGACTTGGACAGAAAATGAACAAATGTATAATATGATACCATTTGATTGAAAAGTAAATTTCGTCACTTTAATTCGCAAGTATACAAGCCATTGAAGAAACATTTACAAGGCTTATATGATTTTAACCAGTTCTTTTTAATTTATTGAGATTAAAATGTTTTTTACCCACATTCAAGTGTACGCCCGGGCGTTTTGACGTAAACGTAGCTACTCGCCTGAAGGCTTAAATAAAACCGGATGAATATGAGTAGTATAAAATTGAGAATGGAAATGGGGAATGTGCCAAAGAGACAACAACCCGACCATAGAAAAAAACAACAGCAGAAGGTCACCAACAGGTCTGAATTCATATGTTATTATAATACATTATTTTTCCGGCTGTTACTTATTTCATTTAGCATTTAGTGCAAATCTGACAGGACTAAATTGTTATCAAGTCAACATTTATCTGCCCTGAAATTTTCAGATGAATCAGACAACCAGTTGTTGGGTTGCTGCCCCTGAATTGGTAATTTTAAGGACATTTTTACTGTTTTTGGTCATTATCTTGATTATTATTATAGAAAAAGATAAACTGTTACATGTGTGAGCAGCAAAATGTTCAGCAAAGTAAGATCTACAAATAAGTCAACATGACCAAAGTGGAAAATTGAATCCTAAATTTTAATAATTTTCATAAACTTTGTAAATTTTTGCAAATTTTTACAAAATATTTTCATCTGTAACTAATGGGCCAGGTTCATAAAAGATAGCGATAATTGTAAGTAGCAAGACTGTTCAGTAAAGTAAGAACTACAAACACATCACCATCACTAAAACAAAAATTTGTAATGAGTCCATCTGTGTCCATTGTTTCAGATGCACATAGACCAAGATAAGCGACACATGCTCTTAAGAGCCTCTAGTTGGTATTAATATTGATTTTGTTATCAGTAAATAAAAAAGCAAACTAAATATTATTGTTATAAACATATGCAAAGGCATGGGTCTGAAATCTGTCTATAGATGGATCTTGACATTGCATAATGTGATTATTAATATATAAAGACAATAACTGTCATTTAAAGATAATTGCTTAATTGTCAAAACATGAATCAAATAATGGCCCTCTAACAAATAGCAACAAAAACGCGATAGATCCATTTCAATATCATTGATATTTTCATTGTCTGTTTATCAAATGTCTTTAAAAGGTAAAAATTATATACAACACATTTGTTTCCCTAATAGATGCAATGATAGCCGTGAGTGTTTTTAGTCAAACGGTTCAGCATTTGTAATGATAAACAAATACGATCGTCGTGAATTGATCAATCCTGTAGTACACCGAAAAAATATTCTACTGTCGGTGTATTCAAAGTTTAAATTCTTGTCAACAAGCTAAAAAAAGACTTCAACTTGCGCCGATATTTGGCCATTAATTTATATGCTCACACCTTTTCAATTTAAAAATTATATTTTTAGTTACATAGTGCCCTAATACGATATACAATGTATATGGGGGGTAGTAAATTCCATATAGGATGAGAGCAAAAATGGAATACATTAATGTTAGTATTATGAACCAACTTCCTTAGGTCTATTAAAAAACAAATGCCAACAATAACAAACTGTTAGTTCTAAATGTGTTGTATGGAATTAATTTCAATCGTTTATTATCCATTTAATCGTCTATTGAATACTTTAAGATTTTTCTCACCGGCCTGATGTTTGTATAAAGGGACACAACTGCACTACTAACCTAACATGGAACCTTACTAACCTTAAATGTAATAAACACGGTCTAACCGCGGTTGCTCTTAACCAATCATATTCTTAAAATGTTTAGGAGGTAAGATAATAAGCTATACGGAATATACCCCAAAATATTACAAGATGCTTTGAGAATATGTTTCTTGGAACCAATTGAAGTTTTCAGTCGCAAATTATGTTGTACAGTATTTTTAAACCACCTCCAGCTAAATAAATGTCCAAACGCACATCTATGTTGTATATGCAATGTAGCTTCACAATTGCCAAATAAAAACTATGTCTGTTAATCAGATAAATTTATATAAAACTTTCTAAAATTTTCTGTTTATAAATGTTTAAATATTAGACAAACTCAGGTTTTAACTCCCTCTGGCAGATCTGACCTTATATGAATTTGACGTTTGTACTTTTGGTCAGATAGATCTTTTACTGTTTTGGTTCTTATACATTATCGTTTCATATACACGTATAACCTTAGTCGTTTTTGGCACAACTTTTTGGAATTTTGGATCCTCAATGCTCGTCAACGTTGTACTTGTTTGGCTTTAAAACTATATGAGTGTCACTGATGAGTTTTCTGTAGACGAAACTCGCGTCTGGCGTAATAAATTATAATCCTTGTATCTTTAATGAACTATAAAATTGAGAATGGAAATGGGGAATGTGTCAAAGAGACAACAACCCGACCAAAAAAAAAAAACAACAGCAGAGGGTCACCAACAGGTCTTCAATGCAGCGAGAAATTCCTGCACCCGGAGGCGTCCCTCAGCTGGCCCCTAAACAAATATATACTAGTCCAGTGATAATGAACGCCATTCTACTGCTGCCTTTATTTATATGCATATAAATAAAGGCAGCAGTAGTATAACGCTTTTCAAAATTCATCAATCCATTTGATGAACACTTTTGTATGATTTAAAATCGCCATTAAAAAACAAAGCGATTAAAGTTCTGCAATATTCCAATGACTAAGATTTACACAGAAATTTATTCCATGTTACTAGGATTTTTGTTCATGCATTTAGAGTAAATCAATATTGGTAAATTGTTCAGTGTTGTTGATACATTAATTAAGATGAGCACACCAAACTTCCTTTAGACGATCTTGTTAGTTTGTAAAGTGTACTAACTGTATTTTGGAATGTAAAGGGTTTACTTTATACGTAATTAAAACAAAAGTAAAAAAAAATCCACAGTTATGTTTGTATACAAATATGTCTACTCCAAATATGAGAACGGTTCTGCGTCTGATATTTAGTTCATCTGTCTTTTATCTTGTGATCCACATCCGCTAGTTTAAAATATAAAACCTTTAAAATCAAACTATCAGTTTGACTCAGTAGTAGAAGTTGTAGAATAAACATGGAAATATTAGCATGTGAAGGGACATGATGTCTTAAACACACTTAAGGCCACACAGTCTTGTTGTAAATGTTCTGATTAATAAACGTTCATGTTTATACAATGCATATCTTCATGATCTTCTAGACTCGTAACTGTACCTTTGGTCTCGTCGCAACAGTAACCTCTCAAAGTTATTTTAAAATTATAGAACAGCCCGTATTTCCCTGATATTTAACATTAAAACCATGCAATTGTTGATTTTCTTATGCAAGCAATTAAATGATTATGCTTAGTGTTTCTCTTACAGTTTGTGTCAACTGATGTTATCAAATGTGCACAAATGGTTAGTTTGTCAAGATTATTTAATTTCCATATCCTCTACAGTAAATACATTTGATATCTTGTCTACAAAATCTTCTCATAGTCCAGTCATTTTACATGAATTTAATTTTTCTTTTGGATTTCTGCAGCTAATTTAGAAATTATTTGATAAATAGTTAAAATTTAACAAATTTGATATGTTTCACTACACATGTCAATGTTATTATATTATTATCAATCGGGTTCAGGACCAATCAACATCATTCTTATTATAATCCTTTGTAATTAACTCCAATTTTTCGTGTGCGTATATTTGGAGCTGGTATATTCAGTGAAAAATAAATATTTCTTGTTAAGATAGATACAAAAATTAAAATTTTATATATACGACAGACGCACTTTCCGTCTACAAAAAACTCATCAGTGACGCTCGAATCAAAAAATGTAAAACAAAGGCCAAATAAAGTACGAAGTTAAAGAGCATTGAGGACCAAACAATTCCTAAAAGTTTTGCCAAATACAGCTTAAGCAATCTATTCCTCAGGTAGAAAAGCCTTAGTATTTCAAAAATTCTAATTTGTGTTAACAGTTAATTTATATATTAGAATACATTTTTCAGCATTTATTTTAATATTTTGTTTTTGGAATTTCAACTTACAAGCTTGTAGAATATTTCATTGTGTGTAATTCTAAAATAGAAATCAAGATCTGATCTGTGTTTCTAACACTAAAGGGGGTGTTTCGCTTTCGTTCATGTAGACCTAGACCTATCCTATTCAGGTATCTCTAACCTATATGTTTCCTTTCTTGTAATAATTGGAATGATTTGAATTTGGTCTCACATATGGGGGGACTAACTATATCGATATCAATCGGGCACAGGACCAATCCATATATATACACTTTACATGTATTCTGCATTTTAAGATTAGAATATTAACTAATTCTAATCACGTGTAAATGTGGAGTGGACAAACTCCTTTTATGTTTCGCTGAATAGATAGGTAATATGCATATAAACCATTTGTATTGTTATATCCCCTTCAAAAGCATGAAATCAAACACTTAAAATAAGAAAAATAAAGTTGAAATATGAAATAAAATTAGAATGGAAATGGGGAATGTCTCAGAAAGACATCAACCTGACGTAAGAGCAGAAAATAGACGAAAGGCCACCAATGGGTCTTCAACCTGGGACTATTATTTTATATGTGCAGTGTTGCGTGCAATTGGGGTAAAAACTCTAATTCGTCAATAAAATAAGAAAGATCATATCATGGGGAACAGGTGTACTAAGTTTCAAAGTTGATCGGACTCCAACTTTATCAAAAACTTCCTTGACCAAAAACTTTAACATGAAGCGGAACAGACGGACGGACGAACGAACTGACAAACGGACGGACGGACGCTCAGACAAGAGAACATAATGCCCCTCTACTTACATAGGTGGGGCATAAAAATAATAAACAGCTGCGTCATGAGCTCGGGCGCATGATAAGCCTGACGGTTTTCAAGAATACAGTTCAATAACTTCTCAATGTGAGATTAAAAATTAATGAAAAAAAAGGTGTCATCATAATAGATACAAATCAATCAAAAACGTTTAATGAAAACTGGTCAAAGTACTTCAAGGTTATTGTATGAAAACTGGAGAATCACCCCTTTTTATAAGTAAAAATCCAATAACTCAAAAATGGGAAATCTATATATATTTGATAAGAAATTATCAAGTTGTATAATCATAAATTTTAAATGTTTGAAATCAATCCAAAAAAAATATCGCCGAAACGCTATATTAGTGTAGGATTGATTACAAACGTATAAAATTTATAAATAGCATATATAATTCAAACTTGATAATTTCTTATCAGAAGGAATCTATCTCTATATAAACATAATTATAGATTATGTGATATAATTATTGCAGGACATTAGTGAAACCAATATATTTCGATATGATTCCGAACATGAACCTTGCAATGTTCTATGAAAACAATGATAGTAATTGTGTGAAGATGAAGAGGGAAGCCGTGGACGTTAGGTTTTGCTTTATCTTAAAAGTACCGTGACATGTCTTAAAGGAATGCGAAATCACACTCATTAAAACAGTCACAATCGGGAATAAGTCATGTTCGGTAATTTAAAGATCAGACGACGAACCACAATCTAACAAGTTGTTTACATGTCTGTAGTTAGTTTGGACAAAGACACATCGTATGGATCCATCAATTCGATATAAAATTGAGAATGGAAATGGGGAATGTGTCAAAAAGACAACAACCCGACCATAGAACATACAACAGCAGAAAGTCACCAACAGGTCGTCAATGCAGCGCGAAATTCCCGCACCCGGAGGCGTCCTTCAGCTGGCCCCTAAACAAATATATAGACTTAAATATGCTTGTTTACAATTTGACTCTCTGTTGAGCGTACAGACCTGCATGTAGAGAATTTATCATTTCGTTTTGAAGAACTTCCTTTAGTATAAGCGTCACAGCACCACTACATTATTGGCTGCTTTGTTTGCCGGTACGAACACAAAGCGCTTTGCGAGTACTTGGAGTTGATATTTTATTCCAGAAAATGGGAATATCATACCCATTCATTTATTTCAGAATATTTTGGGGAAATATACGAATATAAACAGTATCTCATAATTTTATTCAAATATTTGCCTAAAGTGTTTTCATTACATCAATTTGTACATTATGTAGACAGAGCATATTGATTGACCTGACGACACTGTTTCCAATCTATTATACACGGAGGACGATATTTCTGTCCTTTCTGAAGAAAACTCCCGACCTCACGGGCTTCGACTTTGTTGAGGTCTCCTGTAAGGACATGCTCATAGGGAACATATCTAAAACTGTATGTTTCACAGTCTCATGTTGAAGGAACGTTATTTTCTATATTGACGTCTGATGTAACTGACGTATTATTAAAAATCAAACTACTGCTGGGTTTTACGTCCGTAAATCGAATTACGTACTACATAATTTTATTCGAAATTTGTAATTCACGAATGTGTATTGTAGTCCGGCCGATCGGTGAAAAAATTGCTCAAGTAATGAGCACCAAATTGTGCATGATGGTACATTTTTGTGTACAGAGCAATAATAGCTATAGACCCACCGTCAACACTCAATATGGCGTCTTATTTTAAGATGGCTGCCATACATTCTTAAATATTTTCCAGTATAGCTCAAACCACAGTGGATTTAATGCTGGAAGCACTAAAATCAACATATTTGAATGATTTGGTGTACTTAGCAAGATTTTGTTTTGATCTATCTTTGAAATTCAAAATGGCGGCTTTTTTCAAAATGGCCTTCTTGAAAAATACGCAAATATTCATCATTGAGAATTGACCTGAATATAAGCATTTTATTGATGTAAAGTGTCATTTAGTCTCTATCCCAGTTCTGTCCTTTTTGATTTTTGATCATTTCAAACACAAAGTAGTAGCTTGCATTAAAAGCTGCAGTATGTGTTGTCTTGGGTCACACATAAAAGCTGTGATTTTGAATTTATCTGCCATATAGATATTATTCAGTGCCTATCTTATTTCTTCGGTCGCAATATTTTGAAATTTGAGATATTATACTAGGAATTGAGAATCATTTAAACATATTGCAGTGAAATGGCAGGAATTGAGGACAACAAGGACAAGAACATTGAAATGACAGAAACTGAATCACTTGGGGATATGGAGAAACCCACACCTGAAGACCCTTTAACAAACGACAACTCAGAAATGACTATTAAATAATTGTACCAAGCATTTTTAGCAGATAGGAAATCTAATGCTCAAAAAACAGCTGAGAGTAACGGCAATATTAAACAAAACGAAGCGCGAATCGATAAAATATGTGTTTGTCTCATTACGATGCAAGCTGAACAGAAAGAGGCAATGCATATTGATAACGAACAGTTGGGAGCAATATATCAGCAACCTCAGCAGTCTGAAGACAGGATAGACCACAAGGCTAGTGGTAGGTGCTTTGCGGAATTGATGGTCAGACCAATATGATATTCAATGTTGTGATGAAACGGATAGACAGGCTGACAACAAATGAGGAAGGAGACACAGTTCAATTTAAAAGTGCATTTGAACAGCAGGGTACCTTCCAACAACTGGTATTTGTTGTAAGTGAAATAGTGGGCAATCGAAATATAAGAGTTAAAATTCCTACAATGGCCACATCATCTAAGCCAAAATGTGACCTGAGCAAGTTCAACGCAAGTTCACCAAAGCTACACAACGAAATCCCTGCCTTCGGTCTTACCTAAAGTTAAATGTCCTATTTTCAGGGCCCTTGGCCCTGCATGAGACAGTTCAAATTATTCAACAACTACCTCCACTTAAGAACATACAAGAAACCTCTTGCACTAAGGATATCAGCAAAAGGTTTATGTGTATTCTTAAGAACACTTACCACCTGCTATGAGTCAATACTATTTGGTTCAGAGCAGCACAACGTTACAGAAACAATTGGCTGCAAGTGGATCCTATCAAGTTTCTCCAATGCTGACTGCAGTGCCTACTTACGATATCATCCCCGTGGAGTCAATGGCAAATCATCCTACTACATTTATCACTCCAATTATGACATCTCGTCAGCTCCTGGAGCTCTAACAGGCTTTTTATAACAGCAAGCTGACTCCACTGACCGGTTCAGGAAAGGGCAGAGGAAACCAAAAAAGTGTGGCAACGGCTCTTTTTCAGACTCCTCATTGGAGATAGAATAGTCCCGATGGCAAGAAGCATTCTTCCGAGGATGTAAAGACAAATATTCTGCAAGGCATGTAATAGAGAGGAACCCAGAAACATTCAACAAGGCGTTAAAACAATCGATAACCTCAATAGCCAACCAGATGGCGATATATGGACGAAAAAGCGCCAATTATTCCCATCGGCAATTCTACTTTGTTGATGGTGCAGAATCACCGACCGACAAAGGAAATATGAGCAGTCCATTGGAAAATGAGGTGCATAACCTCACATAAATTGCCACAAAACAAGCTGATGTTATGCTTTCAACTAATCAGCATAACCATGAATTGGCTGATCAATAATACCTTGGTCCTACACATCAAAAAATCATGGAAGATCACCGGTTCAATTGAAGATCACCTGATCAATATATACGTGGAAGATCTCATGAGCAATACAATCCCGGTAAATCGCCAGATAGAAATACACTCATGTTTAATGCCTATCGACCAGCAACACCCCCCACTAAGCCAAATATCATATAGTCCCTAAGGACAACGGTTGGCATCTCCACGGACAAACTCCAGATATTCCGGTTATTACAGACAACGGTCACCTTCACCAGGATACAGAGCAAATCAAAGCGTAACCCCAACAATGGAGTCTTTAAACAGCGAAAGACCGCGCCAGTAGGCCAAAGCTCGACTCCCAAGTTTATTGGCCATGAAACATCACCTCATCACAAAATCGAACAGACGCCCACGGCCTCGTCCGATATTCTCATCAGACGACCCATTTGCAAGAGATTATCAGTACGAGGTACTATACATGACCTGAATATGATCATGATAGTGGACACTGCTGCAATGATAACATTAGTTAGAAATTAATTCCGACAGATAATGGAGATTTGGAGAACGTAACGCTACGTGGTTCGGGTGAACAGCTTGTTATTGGGAAGATCATATAGAACGACTATCGACATTGATAGAATAAACCTACATGAGGCTGTGTGCAAAGAGCCATTAACAGACGATGTTATACTTAGGCTTAATAATTTGGGACACACTGAGCGCGATGATAAATCTGAGTACTCCCATACTTACCATTAACAATTAATTTAAAGTAATGAATGCGGCATTTGTTAACAGTGGAAACGAGATTTCAACTCAGCAAGTTCACATAATACGAACCATCACACTTCCGCCAAACTCAGATATGACTGTTACCATAAAAACTATTAAAAGTGCCGACCAGGAGTGCATTTTAGGACCATGCTCGCTGACAAGTTGTGAATTGGTTTCGCACGTAGTTGGAAAAGAAAATAGTTGCATCTTAACCATTTTAAATGATGGCAATCGTCTAATCCGCCTGAAGAAAGGTACATATATTGATTACATAGAATAATTTGACGATGTAGTGAGTTCGGCAGATGAAAACGCGATAAGTGACGTAAGATGAAGCCTGAAGAGAAACGAGACAAGGTTCCCACGGCACTGCCTCAAAGTTCAGATAAGTTACCATATATTCCACCAAAATTTAACCGACCTCTATTAACGTTCAATCGACTCGTTTCACCTTATTTCATTCCAACCATTAAAACTGAAAACGTTTATTAAAGAACAACATGTAACATATCGATTAACATTTTGGATTTCACTATATTTTTTGCAGCCATACTTGCAAATGTATGTGTTATAGAAATAAACAAACTATTTTTTTATATTTTAAAATTAAGTAATAACAAATTCAAGAACATGAAGACTATTTTAAAAGAATCATTACTTTAATTTCCGAAATTATATAGAATACCTTGCGTACAGTCTTGATATTTATAACGTTTTTCTGCCATCTTGAAAATGGCAGCCGTATATTGGATTTTTCAGAGTGGTTCGTTAGCTGAAATCAAAGGATATATAACCAAGAACCACTGTGTAAAGTTTCATGCTTACCTCATCAAGTGAGCAATTCTGCTCTATATCTGCACCAATCGGCTGGACTATTGTAGCGGCCATGATCGTTGTTGCTGTATACCTAATGTATATGTTATTGTTGAAATCATGGTTACATGCATAACGGCCCTTTATGTATATTGCATAGTAGCTTGAATATTCAAAAATCATTGAACATGATCCTGCTATTTTTAGTGGCACGGTTCACTTGTTTACGTTTTAATTTTTTGACATCCTATAACATTTTTTTTAATTTCATTTAGTTTCAAGATGGTATATTTAAAGATATTATTCGAGTTGGCAATTGAATATTGAATGTTGATTCCATGGGTATATATTTTTTTTTAGATTTCCATACTGTTACTTGTGCTCATGTTTTATTAACAGTCGTACAAAGTACCAGTATGCCTTTAATTCTTTCTGTAAGTGGGCATAATATTACTCAATTACCGTCATGTAACACAGTTTCATTATATTTGATTCACATTTGCACGAGCGCGAAATCAGCTTGCAAGATACATGAAGTTATACACGCTGATAGCTGGGTACATAAACTGGCTGGATTAAACAATCCTGGTAACTCTGATATACTGACGTTTATATATAAAGCAGCACAGAGAAATTAATACATTTTATTACTAAAAAAGATCCAATCATAGCAGACATTTTACTAGAAATTGCCCATACTTTTTTTTACATATTAATAGTAATCTTAAAGATATATATGAATTGTGTTCCTGTATTTATTAAGTTGTTCAGGTTGTTTACAATTATGTGATTTGAGAGGCATCGATATAACGATTTATACTACAGATGAAAATTTAAATTTGCCAAAATATAAAACAAATGCT
The DNA here is from genome assembly GCA_019925275.1 of Mytilus edulis. Lineage (NCBI taxonomy): Eukaryota > Metazoa > Mollusca > Bivalvia > Mytilida > Mytilidae > Mytilus > Mytilus edulis. The sequence goes on from CM034354.1 coordinate 24,920,173, forward strand.
ACAGAGATGTAGGGGTGTAGTTATTTCTTGAACTAAGCTTGTGTCGTGTCCTTTTTCCATGTATGAAAGGTATCTCAAAGTAGCTAGATTTTTCTTCAAAATTAGATGAATCTATATTTAGATCTGTGTTGGTTTGGTAACTCTGATTATATTTACAAACATAGGCGTACATGTACGTCATATACGAGAGATCGGGAACAACTTCTTTAATGCATGCTTGCAGAACAGGCGTAGCTAGTAAAACATTTGGACTGCATAGTCCTCGTTCAGCAGGGGAATCGGCTGCTGCAGCGGCTGGTGTAGAGGACAGATTGTTCAATAGACATGGTCGATGGAAAAGTGACAAAGCAAAATTCAATTATACTACACAGTCCTTGATGAGAATTGACTTTCCGTTTTTAATAATATTGGAATTAACGTATGTTCTTTGTTACCTTTCTGTATTCTTTGAAGCTTTAAGGTGGTACCCAACACTTTCACTAGAATTAATTTGGCTCGTTTAATTTTCATAAAATTTTGACAAAGTATTTACTTTGACCCTTTGACAAAAATATAAAAATTTTAAAATTTTGAACCAACCGTTTTGTCAGAAAAATTACACTGATTATAAAACAATTTGACAAACACCAATTTTGATAATTGAGAAGCTGAATATTCCTTTTACAACACAACGTAATTAAAACGTTTAGCTGACTTTACAGAGTTATCTCCTTGTAGTGTTAGGTATCACCTTAATGCACACTGTCGTGCGGGCTGTTTTGTTTTGGGTTAATAATCTAATGTTCGTTTGAATTTATTATTTGGAACATCAATATATTCATAAAGCTATATTCACTAATATGCTAACATTAGCCACGTATTTGTTTATAATAGATACACGTGTTGAATAAACATAATTGGTCCATGTTTTCTTTTCATTAGCGTTCAAATTATATGAAAGTGTCAAACACTAAATTCGTCAATTTTCATTTTTCCGGATTTAGTATTCAATGTTTAGTAGGTTCAATGTTTTAATATGCTTATGTAGACGAAAGTATTAACCTGGTACCTTTGATAGTTATTTACACCATTGGATCGATGACAGTGCTGGTCTTTTTGCACGAGGAACTCGTAGGGATGGTTTTTATTTTACACAAATACCATTCTACTAATTCTTGATATTTAGACAATCGTTGCCAACTACAAAACATATGCACCAATATATCAAATGAAAACATGAGTACTAAAACAAGTGCAAATAACAAAATATTGACTTAAATTTGATAAAGGTAAGACACATTATTTTATAAAATTAAGAATGGAAATGTGTAATGTTTCAAAGAGACAACAACCCAACCTAAGAGCAGAAAACAGAAGAAGGTCACAAATTGATCTTCAAAACAGTGAGAAAATCCCACATCCGGAAGCGGACTCCGGAAGCCCACTTAACAAAAATGTGTACTAGTTCAGTAAAAATAAATTTCATTTAAATGAATTTTAATTAAAAAGACATACAAGGAAAGAGACTCTTGACTGATCCTGGCAAGGCTCTTGACTGATCCTGACTGTAAATTAGACAACAGTATGAAGATGTTCAAACGAAAAACTCCTGCAGATGTTGACTTACATTTCTTTTTTATTGACTAGTTGAGGACTAACTGAAATACTGCTACTTGACCACAGTAAGGTATTTCAGTGTTAAGCAATCGATTCCAGTAGTGGGGTTCAAATCATTATATGGAAGACTGTTGTATTAATGTCGTTTAATTCTTTTGCAAGTGCATTTCTTGAAATGTTCTCTGCAAACGCAGGAATGACCTTTTAACATGTACATCGGCAAAGACAGTAAACTAAATGCTCTCAAGAGACTGTGTCGCTCACCTTGGTCTATGTGCATATGAAACAAAGGACACAGATGGATTCATGACAAAATTGTGTTTTGGTGATTGTGATGTGTTCGTAGATCTTACTTTACTGAACATTATTGCTCCTCACAATTATCTCTATCTATAATGAACTTGTCCTAATAGTTACAGAGAAAAATACTTTGTAAAATATTTAAAAATAAAAAAAGTTCTGAAATTTTTAAAAAATTGACTATTAAGGGCAATAACTCCTTAAGGCGTTAATTGACCATTTTTGGTCATGTTGACTTATTTGAAGATCTTACTTTGCTGTACATTATTGCTGTTTACAGTCTATCTTTATCTATAATAAAATTGAAGATAATAACCAAAAGCTGCAAAATTTTCAAAAAAATACCAATTAGGTAGCGACCTAACAACAGGTTGCCTGATTGGTCTGAAAATTTCAGGGAAGATAGCTCGTAACCTAATAAACCATTGTCTTCTGTGAGAATTGCTGTAAATGCTATGGTGCTATTAGGGATATGAGCAAAAACGGCATTTTACACCTATGTACTATTTTGAGCCAAGTTGGCCATCTTGGTTCGTAAGCGGGGTCATCGGACACATTGTTTTAAACAAGATACCCTAATGGTGATTTGAACAGGTTTTGTTAAATTTGTTTCAGTAGTTTTAAGGAGAAGATTTTTGTGAAAGATTACAAAAAATTACGAAAAATTATTAAAAATTGACTCTCGGACAATAACTCATTAAGGGGTCAATTTACCATATTGGTCATGTTTACTTATTTGAAGATCTTACTTTGCTGAACATTATTGCTGTTTACAGTTTATATCTATCTATGATAATATTCAAAATAATAACCCAAAACGGCAAAATTTCAAAAAAATACCATTTCAGAAGCAGCAACCCAACAACCGGTTGTCCGATTCATCTGAACATTTGAGGGCAGATAGATCTTGACCAGAATTACTATGCTACTTTGTCAGATTTGATTTAAATGGTTTGATTTCAGAGATACAAGACAACATCTACATTTTACCCTCATTGTTCTATTTTTAGCCATGGCAGCCATCTTGGTTGGTTGGCCGGGTCACAGGATACATTTTTTAACCAAGATACCCAAATGATGATTGTGGCCAAGTTTGGTTAAATTTGGCTCAGTAGTTTCAGAGGGTAAGATTTTTGTAAAAGTTAGCGACGACGGACGCCATTTGATGGAAAAAGCTCACTTGGGCCAGGTGAGCGTATAAGGAATAAAATAATGTCTTTATATATATGTGTTATAAGGTTGCAAAAGAGAGACAAATACCAAGGGTTTTTTGAAAAACAATGGTCCAATATCAACAAACTACAATATGGCAACATATGCAAACACTAGAAGAAAATTTTATTTGTCGGTTTCGCAGTCATATTTTATATTTCACATTGCAATTTAAATTTTTTATCATCATACGTTCTATAAAACGTTCGAGAATGTCAAAGCAATGAGGGTTGTTGTCATCAATCTTCTTGAACTAAAAAATATTTTATCAAAGTTGCATGGCAGTGATTTGTGAAGTTGTAAACTGCTATCTACATAATTAATACTCCCAGACCTTGTCCCCTGTCTTGTATCAAACTAGATTTGTTATAATCTTTACACTTTTGAAACAATTTGATATCAATTTAAACGTCAAAAAGACTTATTGGATTTGCATTCGCTCATATGTAAGATGATATTCATCGAATGAGAAAAATGAATCATACTACAGTATAACGATTTCGATTTGAAAGACATCAGCAGATAATTTTTATAGTGCATTTTTTATTATGAATATACGAGGCCTTTAAATTCAATCATTTGTGCAAGACCCCAGTGTTGGATTTCGGTGATTTTAGTTCAATATGACGATTCTTGATCATTGACATATATGTCATCATAAGGTTGATGTGAATTATTATTATCTGATATCTGTCTTAATGTATTAACATATAATGCAAGGCTTTCATGTAAACAATTTAAATGATGATGTGTTAGTCTGTTAACTATAATTATAGGACAAGTATGTTGAGTCACGCATACTTTGTTTAAATCCTTAACTAATACTTAAATCACAAACAAAAATTATTTTAGTACAAACTCCTAGTTCAAATGTAGAGGTACATAGATAGAAGAATAAAGGTACACATCTATTTTAAAAAATATCTGTAACCTTTCTTCTTTGCATGTCATATTTGATTTTGAAAACAAATGATTTTTTATGTTATGATTGAGACCGTTCAGTAATGGAAATGCCATAAACTTTTTGCCCGTGACTATCAGACAAGTTAAATCTTGACAGGTACGAATTTGAAGTTTACCTACGTGTGACTGTTACTTCCCAGCTGATATGTAAACCATTGCTATGATTTTCTCCAAACTAATCTATACAAATAAGCATCCCAGCTTTGTATTGATAGATAAAGTGATATCGATTTCAACGTACCAATTATATATGAAATAATTTTGATGTAAAAATCTGTTAAATGGAGAGATATGTATTTCACTAAAACATACAGGTGAAATAGCTTTCAGACCAAGACCTGTACAAATATTCACAGGAGATACCTCTTCAGAAACGATCATAAGTAAACCGATTGATAAATGAGGTCTGGTAGGGCCATATCAACAAACCCAAAACATTAGTTAGTTATAAAAAAAAGAAAAAGAGAAATATGAAGAAACTTCCCAAACGGAATTGTATAGTTATCCACGGTCGTCTAAAGAAAACATTTAATTTGATCAACTTTATTTAATGTATTTAATTTGCAGTATTTGTAGTATATAGGTTCGAACTACTTCATTACATAAAATTTGATTCCAAAAACCTAATATCGAATATGCAAACACAAAATATATATTCAAACTATGTAATAAATCTCAATTTATGCGAATGATGGCGTATTTTTCCCTGGTTTTCTTTATTAATTGTTTCAACTTCACTTTTAGTAATTTTTTGTAAATAATAGTCAATCTTATAGAGTAGGAATTATGTTCTTATAAGCATTAACGACTTTTTAAATTTCATTTTAAAATCATACTAAAGAGTCATTTACAGGTACATAATATCATGACTCGAAAACATGGGTTTTAAACTATGCGAAGACTTTGATGGCATTTTACCAGTTTTATTATTCAATAGTTGGACAGTTTTCCAGTATTGTGGATGCTTTTTTTCTAATATACGTCAAATTCATAAAATAAGGACATGGAAATAGGCGTGACAATGATGCTTTATACACCAACCTACTCATTCTTGATATTTGACAAATCGTTGTCAATTATGAACCAAAAAGTGCCATTCAAACACAAATAATGTAAAAAGTAAGAGAGCAAACATATAAATACATGTTATTTATCTACATACTATAATTTGCATTTTTTGTATTATTTGTATATGTAAAGCCATCAATGTATTTTGATTGAAATAACAAAGATACACGGCATAATTTAGGTAGTCGATTGATTTTTATTAAAGAAATGTTCTATATCAGTTAGAATCATAAGAATATATCAAGATTTAAATTATCTGTTTCTATAACGGGGTACTAGCTGTCAAATTCATGATCACCGATTCTCGTATTTGATTTTTAACATATTAAAATGTATATCAAAATTATATTTAGTCAGAAATTACCAGTTAATAACGCATTTACTAGACAATATGTATCACAGCTTCGCGTGTATATCAGTGTATACGCCATCTAATTAAATATCGAGATGAACTCCGTAATCTGCCGATGGTAAGTCACTAAACCGGATATAAATAACATCATAAATAGATTGGAGAACTCGCGCATTTAGATGTGTCTGTCGATGTCTTTGTCGGTTTTATTAAATGTTATAGGTTAAAACCCCAAAAAATGATTATCGTTTTTACCTGTATAGGAAAGGTTTTGTGGATCGAGTTAGACAATGAAATGGTTCACATTTGTTTTACTTTTAATGTTGACATTCTTTTTGTTCATTTAACGACTGAACGTGACTTATTCATGCATATCCAATCTGTAGCCAATAGGTTAAATTGAAGATCACTTGAATATGGATTCAATGAGGTCGAATTATTCAAATGCAAGTGAATAATTCACAGCGATGTTTCCTTGATTTTTGGGACAAAAGTGAATAAATTGGCTGCTAAATGTTAATTATTTCTCTATGTTACTTTTATTAATGATTGAACCAAACAATAGTTATCAAAAGTACCAGGATTATAGTCTAGTACGCCAGACGCGCGTTTCGTCTACAAAAGACTCATCAGTGACGCTCATATAAAAATATTTATTAAGCCAAACAAGTACAAAGTTGAGCATTGAGGATTCAAAATTCCAAAAAGTTGTGCCAAATACGGCTAACTTAAGGTAGTCTTTGCCTGGGATAAGACAATCCTTATTTTTTTCATATATCGTAACTAATGCGCATGCCCCTTAAGAGCAAGATTTGCCGATAATTTTGTCTAAATATCTTACGATTTAAACCTCAGCAATACAATATTACAATTGTGTTTGTGAAATATAACCAATTCGAAAACAATTAACATCTTTTAAAAACCAGGTTGATAATGGTATACCTTATATTCAACACAGTTTCTGTTCGTCCATAAAAAGTTTACCCGTGTGCTCAAATTAAACAACTAGAAATTCATAATCAAAAAGAGAGATGAAGAGCATTACAAATCTGACGTTTATATGATATTTTGGATTAGCAATTTGACATTGGCAAGTGGTTAATAAAAACTCAAACAGAATACCAAGCTGAGGATTGTCTTTTAAACCTGACGAGTTTAAACAAGACTCATATGAGGTGCAAAAAACAAAAATGTGAACAATTACAACCCAATTGTTCAGAAAACAATTGATGATTTTTCGACCCATAGATATCAATTTTGATATAGATTTACGAAAATTCAGTATGAAATACCATATCCACCGTCAAATGATAGCTTATTGTACACTGATTCCAAAAATGTATTGTTTCTATAGAATTTTTTCTAAATAAGGGAGATAAAATGTCACTTCCTATTTTAGTTGACATTTAACTTGATACTGATTCCAAAATTCTTTTACATTAGATAAGTACAAAAATAGCTACTTCCGGTTTACACAAGGTCACTTCCTGTTGGCTTTTCAATGGTCCAGTGTCTTCTAACGTAGTGTAAAAAGTTCCATCGTTTCATCGTTTATAATACATACATATGAGGTAAAAGCAAAGTTCAAAATCTAGAACATCAATGCAACCTACAACCTTTCAATTTTAAATTCATAAACCAAAGGCTTCAAGTCAAAAGACCATAGGTCTAAATTATATATGGTTAATGAGTTATATCACTATATACCTAATTTTTAAGAAGGGAGAACAATTTATTAATAGCGCACCCTTTTAACCAAAATTCATGTGTTACGACATGTCACGACTTACATTTAAGTGAAAATACGTTATTGATATTTTATACGAATTTTGAAAATAATTGAAAATAAACCTAAATCTAAATTTGAAATATGAACTTGACCTCTGACAGTTACCTAATTTTCTTATTTTGAACCAAAGACCTTTTATCTGCAACTTTGTACTTTGTTTTGCCTTTTTAACATATTTTTTCGAGTTTCATTGATGAATCTTTTGTAGACGAGACACGCGTCTTGCACAGATATAAAATTTTAACCCTGGTATCTAAAATGTTTACGACATGACACAATTTAAACAATTTTAATCAAAGTGTTTCTGTCACCCTTTGCTGGAGTTTTCTCTCCTTATGTATTTGAAATTAGTATATTTAGTCAGGATAAGATATAGTTTTGACATGATATGACTGCCACTTTATTTGAACTTAAAACAAAGTCGCCATTAAGGCTTGAAATTCAAGAATGTATCATGGAAAGTAATGGAGCTATGAGTAAGTGGTTTTATTCCTTTTAGTCATGTACATTTCAGTTTAACTTACGATCAATTTTATAAGCAAGATATTGTGTGAAATGGACCAAAGAACTTTAACAAGTTTACATAAATGTGTCGTCAAAGGAAAGTTTTTTGGTATTTTTTTTTTTTTTTTTACAAATTTGTAATGAATCACCAGACTATGTTTGTTTTGAAATTCTGTAAAATACTGTCCTTTACTAACTAATAATATCCTTCTGTGATTGTGAATTATTAATCAGATAGAACCCATTATTCGATTTTCTTTATTTGAAAAGATTATGTAATACTGAAGCCCACTTATGTCGTTTAAATATTATTCAGTAAGTCTTTATAAGACGCACTCGATTCCTTAGCAGATATCTTTATTAGTTTTAATGTTTGAACAGGTGAAAATAACTATCTTTAGTTCAATTCTCAATGTTTGTTTGGAACTTTCATTAAACAAAGGTTTTGCCAATTGAGAAGCCAAGTTGGCTTTTTGTTTTGTCTATTTTCAATTGACGCAGTACCAACGTTTCCTCTTGTCAATATTATTAAGTAGTATTTTCTATTTATTCTGTATCTTTGTTTAATTTACGGTAACATCAAACAATTTTATATTTACATAGTGCAGTTTCGAACTTATGCCTGGTTTACTCAATTTTTAAACGTCACCTTTCACTTTCTTGATATATAAACATACGTTTTACCTTTCTCTGCTGATGTTTACAGTTTTTTCTTATGTTTTAAATGTAATACTACACTAATACATTATGCTAAGGCTAAGGAGGAGGGTTTGGCGCCTGCTATCATGCTACCCCTTTGCATTCTGTATGTGTTTGTATCAAGTACGGATCCTGTAATTCAGTAGTTGTCGTATTATTTATTATATTACACATTTGTTTCTGTTAATTAATTGTTACATGAATTAGGTCAACAATTTGCCCACGTTGGCCTCTGTACGTCTATTGACTGGAGACTTGTCACATAATTTGCCAACAAAAATTACTTACACGAAACAATATTTTATTATAAATTAAACCATTATAAAGTTTCAAATAAGCCATCAAATGTAAATACCAAATTCCCAAATTAATCACGTTTACAAAGAAGTCTTGCTGCACAAACACAATGGAGTTGACGGTTTGTGAGTTAATAATTCATAGAGGTGTTGGTCCGTGTAAAAACATTGTTACAAATGTCTCTAACAGTTGCGTAGAGTTCGCCGCAGGGCACTTTGAATTATAATATAAAACAAGTAAAATGCACATTTATAAGTACATAATTGCTTACTGTAGAAATTTGTAACTTGACTTTCCTGTCATATAGTTCGTAAGCAAAAACATCAATACTCGATTTATTTATAATAAGAATTGTAATGGTCAAATAATTTTTAACGACAAATTTAACAAATGTATATACGAACCATAAATTGTACCAGATATAAAACGTGAAAATTAACACATATATTTATAGAGTTACATTAAATGTATGTTTCACTATAATACGTTATTCTGATTGGCTAACTGTACATCACGTGTTATTCCTTAAGCAGTTGTATCACACAATAAAACTGTTCATTCGTGATGACACGAGGTCCCACAATAAAGTGCAGAGGTAAACAAAATAAATACTTTATAAAAGGCGTGTTTTCATGATCCTATAGGTAAAAATGTAATTATAAGTATTGAATGCTTTTTTTTTTGTAACTTCATAGGGTTGTAAAAGCGTTGACCGTGCGCACATTTTCAGTATGAAGTGTTTCCGCGCTTCATGCAAAATGTACTTCGGTCAACGCTTTTACACCCCAATAAGTTTACAAAAAAGAGCATTCAATTCTTAAATATAACTTCGTGTGTGAACCAACCATCATGGCTCTTTACATGGTAAATTCTGATGTAAGACACGTTTACTATATTCCAATTAAAGAGAAATAACTCAGGTGGTGAAGTACAACCTTTTTACCTGAACTTGATTTGTTGGTAAGGCATTGTTTAGTTCTATTAATAAATATCAAACCTGCAAATTTAAGACTTAATTTCATGTGAAATCAAATTACCTCTGTCAACGGTTGGACCAATTTCGCCAGTTTGATCTTCAACAATTGTTTCTCCATTCTGTTCATCTCAGATTATCAAATCCTGTTATATGTTTGTTACACACTAGAACTTTATCTCCAAATGACCCTTTAACCTTGTACACTTTTTATTCAATTTCTAGATTGTACCATAAACATACATTGTTTTTCTACAACAAAACGGTAATGCTAGAGTAATGATAGCTCTCCTTTGACAAAGTAAAACGCTTTAAGTGTAGCGGATAAAAAGTAAGAAATATTTCAAGGGAGCTTGAATATATCGTGATTTTACCACGGGTTGTCCCTTTATGGAAAATATTTTACCCTGAGCGATAGCGAGGGGTTAAATATCGGCATAAAGGGACAACCCGTGGTAAAATCTAGATATATTCAAGCCCCCATGAATTTTTCGATTCTTATAGGACAAATACAGCAGTTCTTTTGGATCGAACCGCTCTAGGTGGAGGCAAATATTTGCCGTTCACATAAATAAACGCACGTAAAATAACGGAGCAAACAGAATAAGTGACATGCTCAAAACTATTTACAATAACGTAAGTAAGAGATAGTTTTGGATGAATTTAAATGATAATTAAATTTTACGTATATGTTTTATATGTATATAAAAAACCGCTTTTACAACATTTTAGCATCGTTTGTTTATGTGTTCTTGTTGTGATGATTTTCGGTTTCAAAAGCGTGTATTTTCCTGTAAAATGCTGATATACTACGTCATCGTTGTATGACGTCGGGTAACTCATTCTTAAAAAATCATATGACGTGGGAGTACGATCGGAACAGCCCAGGCAGAAAATGTAACAAAATGTTGACAGCCGTCCCCTGTTGTGAAATTTTTACTACCTATTATGATTGTTTTGCTTTGTTTACACATTGTTGTCACTTTAATGAAATTGTATGCGACTGTCAGCCGATGAGATGTTTAGTAAGCTATAAACCCAAGTTTGATACGGCATTTTCTAGATAAGTAAATGACTTTACCATGTAAGGAAAATTACAGTAGTTTGATATTTATATGCCAATTTTCTTTTGATAAGCTACTTTCCAATTTGAATTTACTTTCGAGTTTATCTTTTATGAAGTGTTGTCTCATTGGTTATCATACCACATCTTACTGTTTCTATATTTTCTTCTTTAAAAACGAAAAAAATGGATTTGTCATTCAAACAAAATATTTATTTAAGTACATCATTCAAAGTAACACAATATGTTAACTAGACCACTCATACTAAGTTGACAAATGAGGATAGTTTGAGGACTCTTAAGAAATTTGTGTCTCTTAAGGCTAATTCATATATTGTTGAACAACGTGATAACATATCCAATGAAGTTGTAGAACAATGAATGGCTGTAAACCAGGAAGAACATATTCGCTGCTTCCTACTTTGCTACTTTATTCAGTATTGGGAGGCTGATTAAAAACGTGACTACGTAATTGAAAATGGATTAACAAGTTGAACTTGTAAATATTCTACAGACGGAACATGTTCAAAGTAGTGAACATATTCAAGATAATGTTTTGAATACTAAACTCTCTGAATTTCATAAGGCGAGTAGAAAAAGAGATAAATTAGTTCTATCCTTTATTATTGTGCAGTTATTTTGTGTTTTACTGGCTGTTGCTGTCAATTTTGTATATTTGAATGGTAAGCATATTTCTAAACGTATTTGTTATTTCAGAAAACATTCGTTGAATATGTTCATAATCATTTTTAAAGTAGCGTGAAGGTCTATGTAAAGATATATAGAGATACACAAGAATATATAACATTTAATTTTGACTTACTGATTGGGACTTGTAACAACCCAGGAAACACTATGACACATGTGGAGCAGGATCTGCCTACCCTTCCAGTACACCTGAGATCACCCCAATTTTTTTGGTGGGGTTCATTTTTCTAAATCATAAGTTTTCTGTGTAATGTTGTGCGTACCATTGTTTGACAGTTTGTATTTTTTCTGTTTATTGATGGCGCTGTATGAGTTTGAATATCCCTCATATATCTTTCGCACCGCTTTTTTTTGAATATCAATCGCATCGGCCCTTAACAATACAATCCAATCGTCGTCGATAGCGTACGCTTTTACAGATTGTAATAGTGACATTATCAACATTTATACATCGACTGTCAAGCAAATAAACAGTTAAAAGAGAGAGATAGCATATGTCAGCAATTTGAGATAAACCTAACTTCCTCAATAACATGAATAAGTTGGAGTTCCAAATTGCCATAGGTCTTTTATATCGTGTTAAAATTTTGCAGATACTATCAAATATTTGTTTTTCAACAGCAGGATGGTCTTTGAAGGTAAAACAAACCAAAAACTAAATAAAAATTTATAAGAAAGACAATCAAAATACATTACCCTATAATAACCTATATATGTATGGACTATTTTAACGATTTTTCTGTTAAAAGTTTCAACAAGTCTTCAATTCAAACATGAGTAAGCCAACGGAAAAAAAGTAAGTGTACAAGCCTCTGGGTTAGTGATTTGCTTGCTATATTGATGACAAAATGGTGGTCTTCGGCTGTTTTCTGCTGTTTGTGGGTGGTGTGGTTGTTGTCTCCATGACACATTCCCCATGTCCATTCTCAATTTCATGAATTCATAATTCAGTTATATTACTACATTTATATAAATAAACTGAAAGTGACAAATATAGCATGTATAACACAAGGTTCAATAAACACAGCAGGAGCAGACGAGTATCATTATATTTCTGTTATTTCCACATGTTTGGCACAAAACAGCAAATTTTATTGGAGAGTATTTTGATCATTAAAGCTACACAACGCTATTGTTTTATGCCAGCAACATGCAACTAGAAAATGACATTTAAAATGTTAAATAACACTACAAGGAGCTACAAAATTAGCACTTTATTAAAACGTTTAACAAATTGCTATATAGCCAATGACATTTTATGTACATTATACATCTTCGGTTTTCAAATATTTGACTTTGAGCGTTCCTGGTGAAGGTAAATCCAGAAAAGCGCTTCGGACGCAAGAAATTATTAAACGTGTTGTTTCTATTGTTTACCTTTAAAGTTTGTGTTTAATTTTTGAAGTTTTCATTTCTAAGAGAATTGAACGAGTAATCTTAAATTTTCTGAAGGTGATAGGTAATATCTGAAAGGTAGTGATGACATTTTTCAGTCATTTATGTTGTATTAATTATTAATCTTTTCCAGATAATATAGAAAAAAGTATCGGACTACGAAAGCAGATACAACAATACACAATTTATACTTCAAAACTTACAAGTTTAGACAAACAATGTTAATTATCATGTAAGTTAATTTACACTTTCTAGTTTAGCCAAACAAGGTCAATAATCAAATAAGTTGATGTAGATTTTTTACACTGAACTAGTACACATTTTTGTTTAGGGTTGTTAGAAAGCCCGCCTCCGTGTGGTATTTTCTGCTCTTAGGGTTATTTCATTAAATTGATTAATTTTCGCAAATATTAATGTACAAAGAAAACAGACAATTCTCGCAACAAACTTCAGAAAAAAAAATCATATAAAAAGAAATGTGATTCAGAATACAGAACAAAAACCACTTGTTTTAAATCACTATATCATGTATAAGGTAAAGATCGAAACAAAATTTTTTGAGATAGCACGTTAAAGAAGATGAAATACAGGCATAGATTTATTAAAAATGTAATAAAAATAATCCAAAAAATATTGTTTAGCTAATAAGTTGTTACATTGACGAATACCTCGCTTAATTTGAAAATAATGACGTCTTACCATTTTTCCTCGGTCATATATATAATAAATATAATTTTATTAAAAATGACAGGGGTATGAGAGAAGAGAGAGAAGGGCTACAGTGGAAACGCGGGTACTGACAGTAATCCAGGTAACACTGGTGAAAAAGGAGAGAAAGGTGGGAGAGGCGACAATGGACTAATAGGACCAAATGGCGTATCGGGGAATAAAGACGAAAAAGGAAACATAGGTTCCATAGAACCAAAAGGTCAAAATAGAGATAAAGGAACAATTGGTGAACAGGGTCTAACAGGGATAAATGGTCAAAACGGAGAGAAAGGCATCAAAGGACCAATAGGAGATAAAGGGGTAACAGGCAAAAAGGCACCAAATGGTGATAAAGGTACAGCTGGTGAAAAGGGAGCAAAAGGAAAAAAAGGACCAATGGGAAATAAAGGCGAAAAAGAAACAATCGGAGATAAACATCAAAATGGTGCAAAAGGTATAGACGCAGACAAAGGAACAGTCGGTGCTAAAGGTACAGAGGGTCAAAAAGGTTCAAAGGGCGAAATAGGATCACCTGGCATTATAGGTCCTACAGGAAACAAAGGTGAAAATGGTGCAAAGGGATTCAACTATGTTAAAGGTCCAAATGGACAACCTGGCTTGGAAGGAGCACAAGGCCAAAAGGGAGACATGGGTACTACAGGACAGACAGGTTCTGTTGGCGACAATGGCAAAAAAGGTACAATTAAACATAAATCTATTACGGCTTAGAACAATCAAGTTTTAACATTTGTATTAACGTAATTAAAGTAACAAGTAAATTACTAATATTTTGAATAGTAGTAATCACTCTGGATATCAACTGTTCTATACTTCAAGGTCATAAATATCTCGAGAACAGTTGATTATGGTATTCACGCCATACTTTCACACACGAGAACTAAGAGGTACCTAGCAATTTTGTCTCCGGCAATGCACTTCCCATTTGATATGCGATTTGAAATTTTTTTTCGGAGTTAGGTATTTATGTTATTTTCACAAAAATACTTCACTCCGAGGAAAATTCAAAACGAAAAGACATATACAAATGGCAAAATTAAAAGATTAAACACATAAAACGAACTAACAACAACTGTCATATTCCTGACTTTGTACAGCCATTTTCAAATATAGAAAATGGTAGATTGAACCTGGTTTTATAAGTCAAATTCTCTCACTTGTATGACAGTCGCATCAAATTCCATTCAATTGACAAAGATTTGTGAACAAAACAGACACGAAAGGTAACATTGTCAAATAGTGTTACAGCAGTCATCACCGTGTCACAATCTCAATCAGAACAAAACAAATATTTAACAAAGAAGCACAACAAAACATATATCAAATAAGTGTATAATATTCTAAATGAGATGTCCTGGCATGTTGGAGTATGTTGCATGTTTCGGAAGTTGATTTCATCCATTTGAATAAAAATGGAGTTAATAAATTGCATATGTGAAAGAAAATGTTTGCTTCAATTTATGATACGAATTCATCATTTAATATATCTGGATTGTAGGAGCAGGCAGAGAAAAGGGTGAAAGGGAAATTCAGGTATGTCATTGATTAATACAATATTTCAGAACTTTAAACACTTAGATTATTTCTTTGTGCGATGAGTGGTTCGGGATTTATCTTCATTAAAATGCATGCAAAGGACCAGACCCCAAAACAGCACAATTTTCTTATTTATCTCAAAGTATAATTAGATGCAGTTATGTTTCTGGTGCGTCATTTTGTATATCCAAATTGTGGAGCAATCGGCAAAACGAACTATTCAACATTTTTGATCTCGGTTGCTTTTATAGCTTACTATGAGGTTTGGGCATTGCTCACTGTTGAAAGCCGTACGGTGACCTATAACTGCTAATGTCTGTGTCATTTGGTGTCCTGTGGAGAGTTGTCTCATTGGCAATCATACCACATATCCTTTTTAAAACCTTAAAATGCATTAAATAGTTAATAATATGCGTGTTGACATTACAGTCTAATTACGACAATGTATGTTTTCACAGCTAAGAAAATGACCTGTGGATCTGGTTGGAGTCATTTTATGGGAAGTTGTTATAACTTTCAACTAAATTCAAAAAAGACATGGAATGATGCAAAAGTAAGTTTAATGAAATAAATATCAAAAAAAAAAACTTTGCAAAAATGTATCGTTAATGTCTACGTTTATTTAAAGCCATATATCCTCATGGACAACATTTGAAAGTTACCTGGTAAGGGTCGGTTTTTATTACTTTCAATTGATTAAAAGACAATGAATGAAGCAAAAGTAAGTTTAAATAGATATAGGAAGATGTGGTGTGAGTGCCAATGAGACAACTCTCCATACAAATAACAATTTAAAAAGTTAACCATTATAGGTTAAAGTACGGCCTTCAACACGGAGCCTTGGCTCACACCGAACAACAAGCTATAAAGGGCCCCAAAATTACTAGTGTAAAACCATTCAAACGGGAAAACCAACGGTCTAATCTATATAAACAAAACGAGAAACGAGAAACACGTATATATTACATAAACAAACGACAACTACTGTACATCAGATTCCTGACTTAGGACAGGTGCAAACATTTGCAGCGGGATTAAACGTTTTAATGGATCCAAACCTTCTCCCTTTTTCTGAAACAATAGCATAACATCACAACAAAGAAAAACATACGATAAAATATCAATTGGCAGACTTAACTCAATCAAAAAACGTATGATTAAACAATGAACGAATAAATTTGATCTGCGATATCTGAATACAAATGCACAGTTAATTAAATATTAGAGACAAACATTCATGACCAAAAAGCTAACAAACAAATTCAAACACAGGACATGACTGAGAAATATTAAACCAATCAATGTTCACTTTAGAAAAAAACCGGTTTTTTTATAATCTTGAAGTTTATACAAATGTTGTAAGAATAAGTGAAAAATTGAAGATATTACAAATAATGAAAGCTGGCGTACAGACAAGATCCATATAAATAAAAAATAACAAACAAGTATTATAAACAGTATCAACAGGTCGAATTAACAAGAAAATACGATTTGAGAGTACTCGCAGTTACTGACAGCTAGTTAAAAGCCAAAAACAATAAATAATAAAAAATCATGCATCAGAGACTAAAATCGACTAAAACACATCACAGGGATTTAGTATTTTAACGTCATTAAATGCATTATATACCAATTCAAAATGTGTAGTCTCGTTTCCTTTAAGGCATTCATCATCAGGGACAACATTTGAAATCTTTTTTTTTTACGGTTAAAAAAATACATAAAAAACTAGCATTATTCTTTGACTATAAAGCTCGTGTCCTCTCATTACATAATTCAAACTTTGGTCATTGCTTTAAACGCACCTGTCCCATAAATTATGAAATAAGGATCCGAGAGACACTATTAAGACTGTTTCTTATATCTTGACAAAAATCTAGAAATGATAAACACACTTTTACTACCAACGAGATGTGTCCAGCTTCCCAATTGTGAACTTTCTATTTCTACTTTGCACAATTACATCCGTTACTGCACACATGTTTATCAGTAAATGTGAATTTCTAGAGCTTGCGTTATAAATGGAAGCTATGAAGCAATGTATTATTCAGTTGGAAAGTCTGTTTAATATCATCAATTTTATTTTAAAAAAATAAACAACAAACAAACAAACAAACAGAAAACACCAGGGATGACAGAGTATTGATTTTTATATACAGTAAAAAAAAAAAACATACTGAACTTCATTAATGTTAGACAAACATTTCGAACCCCAACAAACTTCTATGTGTTTCTGAATGGTAGGCAGTTTCTACTACAAATGTTCATGTTATTCTATTCTAAGTTATGTGAACATATAATTAGACTAATATTTATGTAGGCTTTATCTATATTGTTTAAGATAGACTGTGTGGGGAAAGGCGGTCACTTGTAAAAATTGAGGATATTGCTGAGAACTGTTTTTTGAAATCAGTAGTCAATGGTGAGTTTATCTCAAATTATCAATATCCTTCTAGGGGCCTCGGTGGCCGAGTTGTTCAAGTAGTTACTACTGTAATCACTAGCCAGTCAACACTGAGGTTGTGAGTTCGAATCCCGCTCGTGCAGGTTCACTCGACTCCAATCATAATTGATTATGAATGTCAGTTTTCCTATCGAAGGTCAGTGATTTTCCCAGGGCACTCCGGCTTCCAGCAACAATAAAAACTGACCGCCACGAAATAGCCTAAATGCGGTGCTAAAGTGGCGTAAACACAGCAAAAAAAAAATCAAAAAATCAAATCAAAAATCAATACCCTTCGTATGAACAAAAGCATGTTATGTTTGTTATCATTAAACTGCTATATGTCTTTTTATGTTAACTTTGTGTATGCTCATTCTGTAAATTCGTCCCTCGCAAAGAACACATTTAATTAGTGTTGACATCACTATGTTAGCAGCGCCGTGTTAGTATGACTGCATGAATACTATCTATCCCTAAAAATCCACCTCCACGATATTAGCAATTTTGTATTTCTACAACGCTGTTATTGTTGCTGTAACATTAAGTAAAACTTCCCTAATATCGTCTTAACCCTCGGAAATTCGCATTTTATAGATAAATAACATTAAAATAAGTTATTTTCTTATAAATTTCAAAGTAAGATGTCGAAAACGTATCCCCAATGGAGTAGCTTTACGAGGGACCGCATCGACTCTAAAATACATTGAAGCTATAAATAATACCCAAACAAAATAACTAAACAAAATATCTAAAAATAGCTGACGAATACAAATCCAGCAAGTTTTGTCCCATTAGAACCTTCATGATGTCAAGCAATTTTGATTTTTTTTTCTTTAATCGACAAATGCCAAAGAACCACTATATTTATCATTTGAATGTGTATCTCACCAACTTGCATCTTTTTATAACAAATTTATTTTGGACGAAGGGTGTGGTTAATGATCTTAAGAAGATTACAAAACATACAACTGCATACAAACTCATCATACTAGTGACAATGTTAACATCATATATCTCAGGTTCAACAACTAAATGTTCATCTCTTTATCGAACATGTCATGTCGATTTTTAACAGTTAAATATATATTCCTTTTTATCGAAAATATCGGGTGTTAACTGTTAAATATATATATATATATATGTTTACATTGAACATCTCGGGTTTTAATAGTTAAATGTATATCTCTTTATCATCATTTGATTTTTAACAGTAATATATATATTAATGAAAGGATATATATATATATATATATATATCCTTTCATTAAACATCACGGGTTTTAACAGTCAAATTGTATCCCTTCATTCAACGTCTCGGGGTTTAACAGCTAAATATATCCCTGCATCGCACATGTTATCGAGGACATGATATTTTAACTTTGTTTAATTGCATTTTAGGCGGAAGTGTATGGATTGGAGCACATGATTCAACTCGAGAATCTCGTTTTATATGGGTGTCTGACAATACGCCAGTTACATTTACTGATTGGAGTACTAACCAGCCGGATAATTGGAGAAATGGTGAAGACTGTGTTCATTTTCTGAGTGGACCAAATAGATGGAATGACGCCGAATGTTTGCACAAAATGGGATACATTTGTGAAAAGCATTAAATGCAAAAACAATTTGATGCTATAGCCAGAAATTAGTTGAATTTATAGAAAGTTGTTCATTATGTATATTTCTTTCGTTTTTTCTCCTCTTCAAAACGAAATACTTACCATTGATGAGTAAAATTTGAGATCACATATAATTCAAATGCAAATGTTCCAAAACAAAACCATCAGATATCGTCCTCCTTGTCCTTTTCCTTCACCTTCTCTTCCTTGTCGTCGTTTACGTATAGGGTTTTTAGGAAGTCATGTAGGGAAGACACATTTGAAACAGCAATCATGCTGCATATATCAATTTTAAGTGTACTGCTGCTCTATTTTGAATGCGCATTGTGTATGATGGGGACATCACAGTAATAGACCTCAGTGTTGCTGTTAGATTTGTTAAACTCTAGTAATTTGTGGGACCTTGACAGCTTGCTGCTCGGTGTGAGCTAGTCGATGGAGTGTTGTCTCATTGACACTCATATCCCATCTTCTAATTTCTTTATACAATGTAACACTTGTCCATTAGAATTCACAGTCAGTCAGGGTACAAACATAAAACTAAAGTATAAGGTCATAACTATAACCAAAATTTCATTTCTCCCCAAGCAAATATAAATTGATTTTTTGTTCTTGTTTTGTACTGTTTCCCCTCTGTCTCAAGTAAAGGGAAGGGTTTGGTGACAGCAAACATTGTTAACCCTACAATCCTGAAGTGCTTGTGCCAAGTTTTTTGTTTCATGTCAGGGACTGTAAAAGCCGACTTTCAGGTATTGTTTTTTCCGAATTATTGAAGGCCGTTTTTGTTTGTTTGTGTAATGACTTAAATCCACTCCGATGGAACTTTGGTGGATAGGTGTCTTATTGACAATCTAACTATTTTTATATTGTAGTATACTATACAATATAACGAACAGATCTAGACCAGGTCTCTTTTTTTCTAATTAATGTGTTACAGTGAAACCTGTTTAAACTAAACCTCTTCGGAACTTGAGATTGTGTTAGGTTTTGGCCGATATGCGGTTTTATCAGGTTCACAACGCATACAATTTAATATAACGGTGCTTTAAAACATTTTTGGTTTATACAGGTTTTCGGCTTATGCAGGATTCGGTTTAGCCAGGTTTCACTGTATTAAATTGTTTTCACTTAATTCATTGGTTCAGTTGCAAGTTTCTCTTTCTTGGATTAAAAAAAAATATGGGGTAATCTACATCGAATTTATCTATTTTTCATCACGATAATAATAGTTCATATGATTTTAAATTTCAAATAGTTCTCATATTTAGTAAGTAGAACATTGAGTCACCCGACACATATGCAATACAGTGGTTTCGGTGTTTATTAAAAAAGATTTTTGTGAAAGCCTTCAAAACTAACAAGTATTCTTAGATATCATTGGAAAAAAAGTGACTGCCTTCTCAGAAATATGTGTCTCTGACCTAACACAAAAAGGGTGGGAAAAAAGTTAACAGATAATCATGACACACTAACTTGTCTATACCCTACATACAGCAAACATCAGAGTCAAACATACATTTTAATTGAAAAAAATCTGCCAAAGAGTCAATGTTTACTAAAAAAAAGTAAAATCACAAAATTACTGAACCCCTAATCAATTGGCAACATCAAACACATTAACCGAATGGATAACAATGTCATATTCCTGAATTGGTACAGGCATTTTCTTATGCCGAAAATGGTGGATTGAACCTGGTTTTATATGTCAAAAATAGCGGTACAGCAGTTAACATTGTGTTCTAATCTTAATCAGAAGGGGAATATAACCAACGACCAATGGGAGTAACACTAGAAGTCCTAGTAGTTGTTAACAATTGGGTTCGAAGAGTTGATGCGTACAAGGGTCGTGCGTACAAGGGTCGAAATTATTATATTTGTTTGGCAGGATATTGCTTTTATTAATAAAGTGTATGCCATTATATAATACCATACTCAAATCGATACACATTTTGTAGATAAAAATATAGCAATCAGCTTAATTTTGAAAGAGAGGAAATTCAGATGATTTATTACCCATAATGCAGAGGGAAAAAAATCTAAATTTGAAATATTTGTCGGATAGAATGGGATCAAATTGAATCAGTCGTTGTATATTGAACTAAAAAGCAATCACATATTGAAGACTCATTATTGATGTGCAAACTTTGCTAAACATATCAATGCAGTATACACCTTCAATTGGAGTAAATATTTATCGATATCACCACGAAATTACCTATAACCATATAATATATATAATTGTAGATTCACTTTGAAAATACACATCAACTACTCTCAACTATCTCCTGAATCGTTTTGTTTTTATTTTTATAAAGTAGATACTTTACAATTTGCACGTTGATGGGAAATATCAAAGTCTGATTAAAACAGGGGTAATTACTGTATGATTTGTAACACGTGTATGTTATTACATTAAACGTTTTAAATTTCAGAAGTGATGATGAATCTAAGGTTCTAACACGCTATTTCAAATTTGACCCTTGGTTATTCTTGTATATCCTGTCTGGTCAGATAGTATTTCACTCGTTTTAGAAGATAAACATCCTTGTGGTGCATTAGTTTTGTATAGAGAAATATTTAAACAGTTATAATTAAGAAATAGTTCACGGGGCTTGAATATATCGTGATTTTACCAAGGTCTGGCACTTTATGCAAAATATTTTACCCTGAGCGTAAGCGAGGGGTAAAATATCGGCATAAAGAGACAACCCGTGGTAAAATCTATATATATTCAAGCCCCCATGAATTATTTCGATTCTAATAGGACAAATACGGCATTTATTTGGGAGTAGCGCTCTAGGTGAAGGCATTATTTGCCGGTTCCATAAATAATCGCACTATTAATTTGACGTGAAAGAACGGAGCAAACCGAATTTAAGTGACATGATTAAACTGTTTAAAATAACATATTCAGATAGGTTTGGATGAATTTAAATGATAATTTTACTTAAATGTGTTATATGATTACAAAAATGGCTTATATAACACATGTTAGCATTGTTTGTTTACATTTCCTAGTTGTGATGATTTTCGGTTTCACAAGCGTGTCGTTTCCTGTAAAATGCTTATAGTCTGACGTCAACGTTCTATGACGTCGTGTAGCTCATTCATAAAAAAGCATATGACGTGGGAGTACGACGGGAACAGTCCAAACAATATATTCGTATTTTTTCCACGGGGGTGAACTCAAGAGTTTGAAGGACGTCATGTTAGAATGTAAGCTTACTTCGAAGGGAAATATTGTCGATTGTTTATTTTTGTTTGTACCTATTTTTAAGCATTTCGGAAAAAAAGTGGCAGTGACCATGGTGACATGATGTTTATTATCTAACTCTAAATATAGATCATGCACTTGAATGTAAATGATTTTATAATCACATTCTTAAGGACTTCACTGTAATATATGTAATATGGTTAAAAAGTCATTGCCTCTTCTCACATAATTGTGTAAACTGTTGAACTTTAACGAAATTTCGATTTCGAGCTAAATAAATTTATTTAAGGTAATGCGGGGTTTAAAACACTTTGATATTAGAGTAGTTGTCGAATGACTATCAGCTCATGGAAATTTGAAATTATATGAATTTGGCAATTATTTCTATGATCTGATTGGTCTAATATCTCTTCAAATGTTTCGGTTTTTAAATATCTTTAGTCGGCCTTCAGATAAATGATTTATAACAAATTTTTTAATGACGATATTGTTTGGAAACATATTTGAACCTCCTCAGTAAAAGCTGTCCATAGATGGATTTACTTTTATTTCTAGGTGCTGTTTTGGTTATATAGCTTTTCAACTTTTTCGGTTCTTATACATGCTTGGCTTTCAAATATTCTGCTCGTAGTGTTCCCGATGAAGATAAATTCAGGAAAGCGCTACGGACGCATGAAATGTATAAAGTGTTGTTTAAATTTTTCCAACATATCTTTCTTTTTCGTATCTTAATATGCCGATTCTTCAGTTATAAAAACATGAAAAAAATCAAAGTCATAGAATTGAATTAGAATCACAATCACTACTTAATCTTACGTGAGGACCTGTATGGGCTTAACAGAAAAGTGAACATAGGACCAAAAGATAAAGATAAGAGAAAAAAATCCGAAAAATAATACATATATAATGATTAGTGGCTAAAATATAAAATAAAGTGAATAAATCCACCCCTTCCCTCCCAAAAAAAAACACAAAAAAAAGAAAATACAGAAAAAATGGAAAAAAGAATAAAGAATATAGAAATCCCCATCCAGAATCTCGTAGCTTAGTTTATTTACCTTTTGCTGTTTATGAAATATATGCGGGTGTATGCAATTTGTTGTTTTGTTGACAACAGAGAAGTTAGATGTCTTTTTCCTTTCCAGAGTGGGAATATGAAGACAAGCTGGACCATCCTCGATGTTTCATCTATTGTTTATTTTACCCCATTGCTAATCTCCTGTGTAATCTTTTGATTAAAAAACCCCCACCGATATATTAGAAAAAAACATACATATTCTTAGTGATATAAAACATAAAGTAAATAAAACAATAATGCACCGTACAATTTTTTTACGACCGGGCAAAACAGAAAGTACAGATTAACAGCTTTCGAATGATATATAATACAGCCGTGTGTTATGTGGGTGCATTAAAGTCGTTAACTAAGCGTCTTTTTTTAAAATAAATCACTCGCCTATAAAGTAAATAAAACAATAATGAGCATGAACAACCTTATTATATAAAAGTAGTATTGTTTGTTTATGCATCAGTTAAAGTAATCCGTTATAATAATGTTTAATTTCATATTTTTATGTTATGGCTAATCAAGTGATGCTTTTATAGGTATACTATGATTATTATTGCAGTTTTTTATCGACCTTGACTGACAATACAACCCTTGTACACTGGTATACTATATAAGTAAAGATATACAGTTTGTGAACTGCATTAACCAGACGGTCACAGAAGCATCATGTTGTTTTCTTTCTTTCTTTTGCTTACTTGTACCCAGCTTTGCCTAGGAACGTCACCACGTGAATATGATGATGATGAGGATGTATGTATGAACAAATTAACATAGTGGGCTAATTGAGAGTTGTCTCATTAGCAATCATGCCATGTAGTCTTATTTTTATTATTTATTAAGACAAGGGATACTATTTATAACGGATTTTTACTCTTTAATTGAGTATTGAGTTTATTGTAAAGGTTAGTGCCATCAATTTTTTTACATAGGGGATACCCCAGAAAGTAGAATAATTCTTTTCAACAAGTTATGCATTTGTTGTTGTGAATTTCATTATTAAAGTATTTTAAAAATTAAGCTTAAACAAAAATATTATAAAATAAGAATTATAGAAGCTAAGAATTTGTTAGTAACAGTAGTTTTCAGAGTATTAAATATAACACCGGCTCAATA
The DNA here is from genome assembly GCA_019925275.1 of Mytilus edulis. Lineage (NCBI taxonomy): Eukaryota > Metazoa > Mollusca > Bivalvia > Mytilida > Mytilidae > Mytilus > Mytilus edulis. The sequence goes on from CM034354.1 coordinate 24,944,812, forward strand.
AAACGCCAATGAAGAGGTTTGTATAAACAATTCATCTTTATGGGCGAATTTATTTAGAAAATAACTAGTATAAATAAGAGATTTTAATTTAGAAATGTTTGACCACAAAGTACCATTGATCCTAAGGGTTGTACATAGCTTTGCCTAGATACTTCACACGTCAATATGATGACAATGAGGATGTATGTATAAACAATTTTCTTTAAGGATGTCAGCTGACATAAATTATCATTGATATGGTCCTAATTATAAATTTACTGTTTACAAAACTTTTGAATTTTTGAAATACTAAGGATTTTTCTACATCAGGAATAGATTACCTGAGCTGTATTTGGCAAAACAAATACGGTCATGCAATTGAGATTTGCGACCACTTATATTTGTTTGTCAGGTGCAGTACACCATGATTTGAAATTTTAGATGGTTACAACCGGTTTCAATGAGTGTGAAGCTAAAGGCAAAATCTTTGGTTAGCTTCCTTGTTAGCTGAACTGTGAAGTCATTGTTAGTTTAGGTAAACTACCCTCCCTTAAGCGTAGACAAGTCCAGCATTTAACTAGTCTATCTATCTGTTGAACAGGAGGGTAGTTTACCTGACCTAATAATGACTTAACGGTACAGCTAACAAGCAAGCTAACCAAAGATATTACCTTTGGCTTCACACTCAATAAAATCGGCTGTAACTATAACTATGTTTTTATTTAACAAATTGTAGCATTTTTTATTGCTAGATTTGTTTGTCCAGCATTTAAAATATATTTCATCTATAAATGAATCCAAAATGCACTATATAAAGTAATGCAAGGCAAAACATTAATTTAAATATTTTCAAACACCACTGCTATGAAACAAAATATGTAAAGATATTATACAACACATAAGGTCTCTCTTCTTAATATAATTTTCAGTTTGAGAATATCAACTTTAAGTACAAAAACATGTTGGTCATCAACTTTATTATTTTGGCTTTTTACGTTCTTGATTCGAATGTCACTGATACATGTACTTGTTTTGAAGACGAAATTGGCGTCTTTTTTTCGAAGAGGGTGTCCTCCGCACAAAATATTCTCCCTGATATCTATAACGAGGTTATTTATTATTCTTTCACAGGACTACACACCACCAGTATACAAGCCTTCGCCATCAAGATATCGACCAGGTTGGTACCAGTTATTGTTTGTATGTACATTGAACGACAAATATATGTGACGTATAAAATTTTCTGACGATATTATCATACTTTAATGATAAAATGTAAGATTTTGATTGGTTAATGCGCGGTAAATAGTTATAAATGTAGATGTAGATGTGGTGGAGGATACTTTGGTCCCCGATATGAAGGTTAGAAATTAATTTCCTGTTATAAAACTGATTTTTTGAGAAAAAAAAACGAAGGATTTTCTTTTCCCAGGAATATATTACCTTAACCGTATTTAGCACAACTATTTGGAATTTTGAGTCCTCAATGTTCTTCAACTTTGTATTTGTTTGGCTTTACAACTATTTTGATCTGAGCGTCACTGATAAGTCTTATGAAGACGAAACGCGCGTCTGACGTATTGAATTATTAACTATTATCATACTTTTATGTTAAAATGCAATGTTTTGTTAATGCAAAGGAAATAATTATAAATGTAGATGTGATGGAGGATATAAAAAGGAAGATGTGGTATGATTGTCAATGAGACAACTATCCACAAAAGACCAAAATGACACAGAAATTAACAACTATAGGTCACCGTACGGCCTTCAACAATGAGCAAAGCCCATACCGCATAGTGAGCTATAAAAGGCCCCGATAAGACAATGTAAAACAATTCAAACAAGAAAACTAACGGCCTCATTTATGTAAAAAAAATAACGAAAAACAAATATGTAACACATAAACAAACGACAACCACTGAATTACAGGCTCCTGACTTTGTACAGACACACACATAAATAATGTGGCGGGGTTTATGTTAGCGGGATCCCAACCCTCCCCTAACCTGGGACAGTGGTAAAACAGTACAACATAAGAACGAACTATAAAAATCAGTTGAAACTCATCAGATGGACAAAAATACAAGTGGACGTGGCCTATATATATATGGCGGTAAAACATTTAAATATAATTTAACTTGATGTTTTTATTTCTTATCATTAGTACATGCTTGCAAACCAAATCCATGTAAAAACAATGGAAGATGGTATCCCGATGGCAAAACAGGATATAAATGTAGATGTGTCGGAGGATACTCAGGACCTACATGTCAAGATATGATATACATGTGCATGCTTAGAATGACATAGTTTTTGTTTGACTTATTACTTTGGCAAAGTATGAACAAATTGTATCATTTTTATTTTAGACTCCCATACCACCTTTAGTGTTCTATACAATCTGAAACAGGATTATCACACAATAAATAATAATGCTTTGCTTGCATAACTTGTATACAACACGAAGCCGCAACTATAAATTTGATATTGTATTTAATGAATACGGTCCTATTTTCAGAAAACGCCTGTAAACCAAACCCCTGTAGAAATGGTGGAAATTGTTCAGCAGACAAATTTGGAGACTACACATGCGATTGTCGTTCCAGATATTATGGTCCAGAATGCGAGAGTAAGGAGGTTATATCACATAGTAACGGAAATTAGGGACTTTCTTTATAGCTTTGCTGCTCTCAAGGAAGCTATTAAAACAACAGTTTTAAGTTGCAAAGTGTAAATCATCCCTTATCAAATTTTACGTATGCCTTTTCGAGTTGGTTTGCCGTTATTGAATATCTGTATTTTCGCAACTACAATTCTGTCCCCTTTTCCCAGAATGTGATCAACAGAATTAAACTTATCCTGGGTTTGTACTTACATGATCAAAACGACGGGTTCAGCTTGCGATCACTATCGGTTTTAGTTAACATTTAGGGGTTAGAAATTAATACGTGAAAAAATAGACGAACGGAGATAGATAAAGCAGAACTATTTCTATCTAAAGTCAACTTTGCATCATAGAACTGAAACAATAATTTCCAAAATAAATAATGTAATTGATCAACAGGAAATTTCAAATTGTTTGAAAAAACTCATATTAGTATCGAATAAGCTCATCATAGATACCAGGAATAATTTTAATATTTACGTCAGACGCGCGTTTCGTTTACAAAAGACTCATCAGTGACGCTCGAATCAAAAATGTTATAAAAGGCCAAATAAAGATCGAAGTTGAAGAGCATTGAGGACAAAAAAAATCCTTAAGGTTTTGCCAAATACAGCTTACTTAAAAGTAATCCATTGCTGAGGTAAAAAAAACCTTAGTTTTTCAAAAATTTAAAGTTTTGTTAACAGTAAATTTATAATTATTAACATATCAATGATAACTCAAGTCAACACAGAAGTCGAAACACTGACTGAGGTAATTGCATTCAATTCAAGAGGAACAAATTATCAGAATAAGCGTCTCCTACTATGTATATAACACAAGCACAAAACTAAATGTACGATGTTGTTAATTTTTTTAACCAGGTACCTGCTGTTGGCTATCACTCGTTTTGTTTCTATGTCCTATGTTTTCGCCAATTTATTTGTATTGTAGTCCAGTCATGTAATGTTGTCATTTTAATGTTGTAATTAACATTGCCATCAAAGCGGGAGGTTTGTCATGCCACAAAACCAGGTTCAACCCACCATTTTTATCTTAAAACCTGTACCAAGTCAGGGAAATGGTTCGTTTCTGTGTGTGCTACATTTTGATGTTGTGTTTCTGTTGTATCGTAGTTTTCTTATATTTGATGCGTTTCCCTCAGTTTTAGTTTGAAACTCGGATTTGTTTTTCTCTCTATTCATCTATGAATTTCGAACAGCGGTATACTACTGCTGCCTTTATTTGTATCTAATTTTATGAACATTCATAGATATATGATTTTTACTTCTCATTTATAGAATATATATGTGCCCCAAATCCATGTAAAAACGGCGGGAAATGTTCATCTAATGGCAGCGGTGGTTACACATGTAAATGTACCGGAGGATACTATGGTCCTACATGTAAAGGTAAGGTGTAATATGTATTATCACACCTCTCATAAGTAATGACGTCATGCTTGGTTAAACGCCGTCACGGGATGACATCCGATGGGTTCAAATTGTGTTAGTAGATTTCAAATAGAGTTCATGACGTCACGTTTAGTATTACTAGTGACTTATTGTATATCATTACTTATATTTATATATAACTTAACAAGACAAGTACCGTATGCAATACATTTGTTAGTCAATTCACCTATGACCCCACAAAGATCTATTAATGGAAAGTGAAATCCATGAAAAGATTTGAATTGTAATTACCCTTTATGGATCAGTAGGGGGTCAGTAGCAAACCAAAAAACTTATTATATACATTGTGTATTTATATTTGACTTTGAAATACTTACTTCTCTCCACTGTTAGTTCTTTTCAATTCATTGTAATCAAGTCATATTGATAAACATGTGTAAATGTATTCATTTCTTTATGAACGACGGGGAAATTTCGAAATATCACAAGCAAATGAGGGTATCAATTGAGATGAATCTTTACTTTTGGTAAAACGGTAATTGCAATTTAGTAAAAATAAACGGATAAAAAAAAAGTGCAAACTCCAGAACAGTAACACTAACGAGACTTTTGCTTTACACGGAGTGTAATTATGCCAATTTGATGTGTTCAAACTTGGCTTTCAGGGATCTGGAAATGCTCAATTTTTCTCTTTGTTCTGAATTTTTTTTCGGGATCGTAAGATTATTATACACTTTTAAAGAGTTGAAAGCTCAAGATGTAATTGGCTGATTAAAAATGAACCCCAACAAAAATGCATGTTTTCCTCAATGCATTAACATTGATACCAATGAAAAATATATGAATCAACAGTATCCCATATATCGTCGCTGGGCTTCTAAAATATTTCGTATATGACTTTTTTGGCTAAAAATACATTTTGACACCAATGGTCTGGGCGGGAGGAAATCTTTGCTATTACAATTATAGCATACAGTTAGACCAATCAAAATGTGTGAAATAAGACATATTGCAAAATTGCCAATGTTAGTTGTTTGTAAAATTTGCTTCCAAAATGTTTCATGAAAACTTGAAAATCGTTGTAGAATGGCTTTGGGAAAAAAAAATTGTACATTTCTTTATTTCAGTGAAAATAATTTAAGGATAATTCTTGGATAATCCAGAAATGTCAAAGTTTTTATTTCACTGCTATTTACAAAAATGTTCAAGTTCACAAACGACATTTTGGAAGCATGCATTTTGTCATATTTTTCAAAGCCTGTTTGTGAGATATTTTTTTCTTGAAAAAATTGTAATTTACAACATTTTAGAACCCCAGCGACGGTATATATTGTTTTATCTACTATATGTTCAAACACTATGTCGTATTAACAATGTAATTGATTTTGATACTTTTTTTTAAAATCTGCATTATTTTCTTAGTCAATACTACAGTACTTTCACCTTTAATTGTTAACTTTGTATACATTGCGTCTTGGATAGAAATTTGTTTCATTGGCACTCAAACAACATCTTCTCATGTATATACTAGTAGTACATGCTTGTAACCCCAATCCATGTGACTTGGAGTTTATTATTTCGTGGTCATTCATAACAAGTATTCTTATATACATAGTTAATGCCTGTAAACCCAATCCATGCAAGAACAGTGGCAGATGTGTCAACAAAGGCAGTAGTTACAACTGTATCTGTAAGGGAGGTTATTATGGACCTAAATGTGGAGGTAAGATAATAAGTAATGTGTAATCATGTGCAGTATGTGTAATCATATGCAGTATGTGTGATCATGTGCAGTATGTGTAATCATATGCAGGTTATGTAATCATGTGCAGTATGTGTAAATATATCAATATCAATATTCAAATGCTTGTATCCTAGGTTATAGTCAAAGAATTGAAAATTATTTACGTAATGAAATGCATAACTTTAATGAATAAGAATACCCAAGGTGGAAAGGGAATAAAAAATTGTAGTAAAAATTTAATTTAAACTAGAAAAAACAATAAAACAATAAAGTCCAAAATTAATCAAACCATTATGCATATGTTTAACAATGATGAAAGAAATGTTTCCTTCTAACTAATTAACCAATGCCTTATTATATCCACTTAATAATAAAAGAATTTGGTTAAATGACAGTTATCTGTAATTCGACACACTCGAACCACATGCAAGCGTGCAAAACACAGCCAGTGCATGTTTGTTATAGTTTTTTTCTCTATTTTGCTTAAAGCCGTTAAAAAACCGTTTGAGATATGATGACAAGATTATGCTTAATTTAAATGCGTATAAAATTCTTTATTGTATTTTATAAGTTTCACTCTTTTGACAGTGTTGTCAACTTTGTTTTGTGCATTTCACAATTCATCAATCATTTTAAATTTATGTTCATCTCAGCGTTTCATTAAACATTACATAATGACGTTTATTGTTTGCTTTGCTTTCCTCTCATTTTCGTATTGCGATGTCATTCAAAAAGATGCCTGATGATTGTATTCAGATCTTTAAAAAAGAAGAAGAATTAAGTTTAGACTGCGTATCGTGCATTCTAATGCAACAACGTTTGTAACGTTCATTTTGATTGAATAACTTCACTTTTTTACATGGCATCAATTGACAATTGATGCTATGGGATGTACGCGCAAGCGCAGAAGGCATATGACATATTTTAATTACATGCTTTAACGTTGTTTTCTGTCAGTTTCATTAGAATGGAGATAACAATATTGTATTTTAAGCTCCGACGGCATCAATTGGGGATTTGATGGTCGCAAATACCCGTTTACTGTCTCTGCTAACGCGTCGCCAGTAAACTTAATTTGCGACCATCAAATCCCCAATTGATGCCGTCGGAGCTTAAAATACAATACAGTTATCTCCTAAACAATATAACAGCATCTATTAAAATATCTCGTTGATACCTTTTTCATCAGTCTCGATGGTTTCCATGTGACTTGGAATTTTATTGTTTCGTGGTCATTCATAACAAAATATTCTTATATATATATAGTTAATGTCTGTAAACCCAATCCATGCAAGAACAGTGGCAGATGTGTCAACAAAGGCAGTAGTTACAACTGTATCTGTAAAGGAGGTTATTCTGGACCTACATGTGGAGGTAAGATAATGAGTAATGTGTAATCATGTGCAGTAAGTGTAATCATATGCAGTATGTGTAATCATGTGCAGTATGTGTAATCATATGCAGGTTATGTAATCATGTGCAGTATGTGTAAATAATACATCAATCTAAATTACTCAATATCAATATTCAAATGCTTGTATCCTAGGTTATAGTCAAAGAATTGAAAATTATTTACGTAATGAAATGCATAACTTTAATGAATAAGAATACCCAAGGTGGAAAGGGAATAAAAAATTGAAGTAAAAATTTTAATTTAAACTAGAAAAAAACAATAAAACAATAAAGTCCAAAATTAATCAAACCATTATGCATATGTTTAACAATGATGAAAGAAATGTCTTTCTTCTAACTAATTAACCAATGCCTTATTATATCCACTTAATAATAAAAGAATTTGGTTAAATGACAGTTATTTGTAATTCGACACACTCGAACCACATGCAAGCGTGCAAAACACAGCCAGTGCATGTCTGTTCTAGTTTTTTTCTCTATTTTGCTTAAAGCCGTTAAAAAACTGTTTGAGATATGATGACAAGCTTATGCTTAATTTAAATGCGTATAAAAGTCTTTATTGTATTTTATAAGTTTCACTTTTTTGACAGTGTTGTCAACTTTGTTTTGTGCATTTCACAATTCATCAATCATTTTAAATTTATGTTCATCTCAGCGTTTCATTAAACATTACATAATGACGTTTATTGTTTGCTTTGCTTTCCTCTCATTTTCTTATTGCGAGGTCATTTAAAAAGATGTCTGATGATTGTATTCAGATCTTTAGAAAAGAAGAAGAATTAAGTTTAGACTGCGTATCGTGCAACAATATAACAGCATCTATTAAAATTACTCGTTGATACCTTTTTCATCAGTCTCGATGGTTTCCATGCGACTTGGAATTTTATTGTTTCGGGGTCATTCATAACAAAATATTCTTATATATATATAGTTAATGTCTGTAAACCCAATCCATGCAAGAACAGTGGCAGATGTGTCATCAAAGGCAGTAGTTACAACTGTATCTGTAAAGGAGGTTATTCTGGACCTACATGTGGAGGTAAGATAATGAGTAATGTGTAATCATGTGCAGTAAGTGTAATCATATGCAGTATGTGTAATCATGTGCAGTATGTGTAATCATATGCAGGTTATGTAATCATGTGCAGTATGTGTAAATAATACATCAATCTAAATTACTCAATATCAATATTCAAATGCTTGTATCCTACGTTATAGTCAAAGATTGAAAATAATTTACGTAATGAAATGCATAACTTTAATGAATAAGAATACCCAAGGTGGAAAGGGAATAACAAATTGTAGTAAAAATTTAAATTTTAAACTAGAAAAAACAATAAAACAATAAAGTCCAAAATTAATCAAACCATTATGCATATGTTTAACAATGATGAAAGAAATGTTTCCTTCTAACTAATTAACCAATGCCTTATTATATCTACTTAATAATAAAAGAATTTGGTTAAATGACAGTTATTTGTAATTCGACACACTCGAACCACATGCAAGCGTGCAAAACACAGCCAGTGCATGTTTGTTCTAGTTTTTTTCTCTATTTTGCTTAAAGCCGTTAAAAAACCGTTTGAGATATGATGACAAGCTTATGCTAAATTTAAATGCGTATAAAAGTCTTTATTGAATTTTATAAGTTTCACTCTTTTGACAGTGTTGTCAACTTTGTTTTGTGCATTTCACAATTCATCAATCATTTTAAATTTATGTTCATCTCAGCGTTTCATTAAACATTACATAATGACGTTTATTGTTTGCTTTGCTTTCCTCTCATTTTCTTTTTGCGATGTCATTTAAAAAGATGCCTGATGATTGTATTCAGATCTTTAGAAAAGAAGAAGAATTAAGTTTAGACTGCGTATCGTGCAACAATATAACAGAATCTATTAAAATATCTCGTTGATACCTTTTTCATCAGTCTCGATGGTTTCCATGTGACTTGGTAATTTTATTGTTTGTGGTCATTCATAACAAAATGATTCTTATATATATAGTTAATGTCTGTAAACCCAATCCATGCAAGAACAGTGGCAGATGTGTCATCAAAGGCAGTAGTTACAACAGTATCTGTAAAGGAGTTATTCTGACCTACATGTGGAGGTAAGATAATGAGTAATGTTAATCATGTGCAGTAAGTGTAATCATATGCAGTATGTGTAATCATGTGCAGTATGTGTAATCATATGCGTTATGTAATATGTGCAGTATGTGTAAATAATACATCAATCTAAATTACTCAATATCAATATTCAAATGCTTGTATCCTACGTTATAGTCAAAGATTGAAAATAATTTACGTAATGAAATGCATAACTTTAATGAAAAGAATACCAAGGTGGAAGGGAATAAAAATTGTAGTAAAATTTTAAATTTTAAACTAGAAAAAACAATAAAACAATAAAGTCCAAAATTAATCAAACCATTATGCATATGTTTAACAATGATGAAAGAAATGTTTCCTTCTAACTAATTAACCAATGCCTTATTATATCTACTTAATAATAAAAGAATTTGGTTAAATGACAGTTATTTGTAATTCGACACACTCGAACCACATGCAAGCGTGCAAAACACAGCCAGTGCATGTTTGTTCTAGTTTTTTTCTCTATTTTGCTTAAAGCCGTTAAAAAACCGTTTGAGATATGATGACAAGCTTATGCTAAATTTAAATGCGTATAAAAGTCTTTATTGAATTTTATAAGTTTCACTCTTTTGACAGTGTTGTCAACTTTGTTTTGTGCATTTCACAATTCATCAATCATTTTAAATTTATGTTCATCTCAGCGTTTCATTAAACATTACATAATGACGTTTATTGTTTGCTTTGCTTTCCTCTCATTTTCTTTTTGCGATGTCATTTAAAAAGATGTCCTGATGATTAGTATTCAGATCTTTAGAAAAGAAGAAGAATTAAGTTTAGACTGCGTATCGTGCAACAATATAACAGCATCTATTAAAATATCTCGTTGATACCTTTTTCATCAGTCTCGATGGTTTCCATGTGACTTGGAATTTTATTGTTTCGTGGTCATTCATAACAAAATATTCTTATATATATATATAGTTAATGTCTGTAAACCCAATCCATGCAAGAACAGTGGCAGATGTGTCATCAAAGGCAGTAGTTACAACTGTATCTGTAAAGGAGGTTATTCTGGACCTACATGTGGAGGTAAGATAATGAGTAATGTGTAATCATGTGCAGTAAGTGTAATCATATGCAGTATGTGTAATCATGTGCAGTATGTGTAATCATATGCAGGTTATGTAATCATGTGCAGTATGTGTAAATAATACATCAATCTAAATTACTCAATATCAATATTCAAATGCTTGTATCCTAGTTATAGTCAAAATTGAAAATTATTTACGTAATGAAATGCATAACTTTAATGAATAAGAATACCCAAGGTGGAAAGGGAATAACAAATTGTAGTAAAAATTTAAATTTAAACTAGAAAAAACAATAAAACAATAAAGTCCAAAATTAATCAAACCATTATGCATATGTTTAACAATGATGAAAGAAATGTTTCCTTCTAACTAATTAACCAATGCCTTATTATATCTACTTAATAATAAAAGAATTTGGTTAAATGACAGTTATTTGTAATTCGACACACTCGAACCACATGCAAGCGTGCAAAACACAGCCAGTGCATGTTTGTTCTAGTTTTTTTCTCTATTTTGCTTAAAGCCGTTAAAAAACGTTTGAGATATGATGACAAGCTTATGCTTAAATTTAAATGCGTATAAAAGTCTTTATTGAATTTTATAAGTTTCACTCTTTTGACAGTGTTGTCAACTTTGTTTTGTGCATTTCACAATTCATCAATCATTTTAAATTTATGTTCATCTCAGCGTTTCATTAAACATTACATAATGACGTTTATTGTTTGCTTTGCTTTCCTCTCATTTTCTTATTGCGATGTCATTTAAAAAGATGCCTGATGATTGTATTCAGATCTTTAGAAAAGAAGAAGAATTAAGTTTAGACTGCGTATCGTGCAACAATATAACAGCATCTATTAAAATATCTCGTTGATACCTTTTTCATCAGTCTCGATGGTTTCCATGTGACTTGGAATTTTATTGTTTCGTGGTCATTCATAACAAAATATTCTTTATATATATATATAGTTAATGTCTGTAAACCCAATCCATGCAAGAACAGTGGCAGATGTGTCATCAAAGGCAGTAGTTACAACTGTATCTGTAAAGGAGGTTATTCTGGACCTACATGTGGAGGTAAGATAATGAGTAATGTGTAATCATGTGCAGTAAGTGTAATCATATGCAGTATGTGTAATCATGTGCAGTATGTGTAATCATATGCAGGTTATGTAATCATGTGCAGTATGTGTAAATAATACATCAATCTAAATTACTCAATATCAATATTCAAATGCTTGTATCCTAGGTTTAGTCAAATGATGAAATTATTTACGTAATGAAATGCATAACTTTAATGAATAAGAATACCCAAGGTGGAAAGGGAATAACAAATTGAGTAAAATTTATTTAAACTAGAAAAAACAATAAAACAATAAGCCCAAAATTAATCAAACCATTATGCATATGTTAAACAATGATGAAAGAAATGTTTCCTTCTAACTAATTAACCAATGCCTTATTATATCTACTTAATAATAAAAGAATTTGGTTAAAGACAGTTATTTGTAATTCGACACACTCGAACCACATGCAAGCGTGCAAAACACAGCCAGTGCATGTTTGTTCTAGTTTTTTTCTCTATTTTGCTTAAAGCCGTTAAAAAACTGTTTGAGATATGATGACAAGCTTATGTTAATTTAAATGCGTATAAAAGTCTTTATTGTAATTTTATAAGTTTCACTCTTTTGACAGTGTTGTAACTTTGTTTTGTGCATTTCACAATTCATCAATCATTTTAAATTTATGTTCATCTCAGCGTTTCATTAAATATTACATAATGACGTTTATTGTTTGCTTTGCTTTCCTCTCATTTCTTATTGCGATGTCATTTAAAAAGATGCTGATGATTGTATTCAGATCTTTAGAAAAGAAGAAGAATTAAGTTTAGACTGCGTATCGTGCAACAATATAACAGCATCTATTAAAATATCTCGTTGATACCTTTTTCATCAGTCTCGATGGTTTCCATGTGACTTGGAATTTTATTGTTTCGTGGTCATTCATAACAAAATATTCTTATATATATATATATAGTTAATGTCTGTAAACTCAATCCATGCAAGAACAGTGGCAGATGTGTCATAAAGGCAGTAGTTACAACTGTATCTGTAAAGGAGGTTATTCTGGACCTACATGTGGAGGTAAGATAATGAGTAATGTGTAATCATGTGCAGTAAGTGTAATCATATGCAGTATGTGTAATCATGTGCAGTATGTGTAATCATATGCAGGTTATGTAATCATGTGCAGTATGTGTAAATAATACATCAATCTAAATTACTCAATATCAATATTGAAATAGATATAGGAAGATGTGGTGTGAGTGCCAATGAGGCAACTCTCCATAAAAATAACAATTTAAAAAGTAAACCATTATAGGTTAAAGTACGGCCTTCAACACGGAGCCTTGGCTCACACCGAACAACAAGCTATAAAGGGCCCCAAAATTACTAGTGTAAAACCATTCAAACGGGAAAACCAACGGTCTAATCTATATAAACAAAACGAGAAACGAGAAACACGTATATATTACATAAACAAACGACAACTACTGTACATCAGATTCCTGACTTAGGACAGGTGCAAACATTTGCAGCGGGATTAAACGTTTTAATGGATCCAAACCTTCTCCCTTTTTCTGAAACAATAGCATAACATCACAACAAAGAAAAACATACGATAAAATATCAATTGGCAGACTTAACTCAATCAAAAAACGTATGATTAAACAATGAACGAATAAATTTGATCTGCGATATCTGAATACAAATACACAGTTAATTAAATATTAGAGACAAACATTCATGACCAAAAAGCTAACAAACAAATTCAAACTTAGGACATGACTGAGAAATATGTAACCAATCAATGTTCACTTTAGAAAAAAACCGGTTTTCTTATAATCTTGAAGTTGATACAAATGTTGTTAGAATAAGTGAAAAATTGAAGATATTACAAATAATCAAAGCTGGTGTACAGACAAGATAAATGCTTGTATCCTACGTTATAGTCAAAGATTGAAAATTATTTACGTAATGAAATGCATAACTTTAATGAATAAGAATACCCAAGGTGGAAAGGGAATAAAAAATTGTAGTAAAATTTTTAATTTAAACTAGAAAAAACAATAAAACAATAAAGTCCAAAATTAATCAAACCAGTATGCATATATTTAACAATGATGAAAGAAATGTTTCCTTCTAACTAAGTAACCAATGCCTTATTATATCCACTTAATAATAAAAGAAATTGGTGAAATGACAGTTATTTGTAATTCGACACACTCGAACCACATGCAAGCGTGCAAAACACAGCCAGTGCATGTTTGTTCTAGTTTTTTTCTCTATTTTGCTTAAAGCCGTTAAAAAACCGTTTGAGATATGATGACAAGATTATGCTAAATTAAAATGCGTATAAAAGTCTTTATTGAATTTTATAAGTTTCACTCATTTGACAGTGTTGTCAACTTTGTTTTGTGCATTTCACAATTCATCAATCATTTTAAATTTATGTTCATCTCAGCGTTTCATTAAACATTACATAATGACGTTTATTGTTTGCTTTGCTTTCCTCTCATTTTCTTATTGCGATGTCATTTTAAAAGATGCCTGATGATTGTATTCACATCTTTAGAAAAGAAGAAGAATTAAGTTTAGACTGCGTATCGTGCAACAATATAACAGCATCTATTAAAATATCTCGTTGATACCTTTTTCATCAGTCTCGATGGTTTCCATGTGACTTGGAATTTTATTGTTTCGTGGTCATTCATAATAAAATATTGTTATATATATAGTTAATGTCTGTAATCCCTATCCATGCAAGAACAGTGGCAGATGTGTCATCAAAGGCAGTAGTTACAACTGTATCTGTAAAGGAGGTTATTCTGGACCTACATGTGGAGGTAAGATAATGAGTAATGTGTAATCATGTGCAGTAAGTGTAATCATATGCAGTATGTGTAATAATGTGCAGTATGTGTAATCAAATGCAGGTTATGTAATCATGTGCAGTATGTGTAAATAATACATCAATCTAAATTACTCAATATCAATATTCAAATGCTTGTATCCTACGTTATAGTCAAAGATTGAAAATTATTTACGTAATGAAATGCATAACTTTAATGAATAAGAATACCCAAGGTGGAAAGGGAATAAAAAATTGTAGTAAAAATTTTAATTTAAACTAGAAAAAACAATAAAACAATAAAGTCCAAAATTAATCAAACCATTATGCATATGTTTAACAATGATGAAAGAAATGTTTCCTTCTAACTAATTAACCAATGCCTTATTATATCCATTTAATAATAAAAGAATTTGGTTAAATAACAGTTATTTGTAATTCGACACACTCGAACCACATGCAAGCGTGCAAAACACTGCCAGTGCATGTTTGTTCTAGTTTTTTTTCTCTATTTTGCTTAAAGCCGTTAAAAAACCGTTTGAGATATGATGACAAGCTTATGCTTAATTTAAATGCGTATAAAAGTCTTTATTGTATTTTATAAGTTTCACTTTTTTGACAGCGTTGTCAACTTTGTTTTGTGCATTTCACAATTCATCAATCATTTTAAATTTATGTTCATCTCAGCATTTCATTAAACATTACATAATGACGTTTATTGTTTGCTTTGCTTTCCTCTCATTTTCTTATTGCGAGGTCATTTAAAAAGATGTCTGATGATTATATTCAGATCTTTAGAAAAGAAGAAGAATTAAGTTTAGACTGCGTATCGTGCAACAATATAACAGCATCTATTAAAATATCTCGTTGATACCTTTTTCATAAGTCTCGATGGTTTCCATGTGACTTGGAATTTTATTGTTTCGTGGTCATTCATAACAAAATATTGTTATATATATAGTTAATGTCTGTAAACCCAATCCATGCAAGAACAGTGGCAGATGTGTCAACAAAGGCAGTAGTTACAACTGTATCTGTAAAGGAGGTTATTCTGGACCTACATGTGGAGGTAAGATAATAAGTAATGTGTAATCATGGGCAGTAAGTGTAATCATATGCTGTATGTGTAATCATGTGAAGTATGTGTAATCATATGCAGGTTATGTAATCATGTGCAGCATGTGTAAATAATACATCAATCTAAATTACTCAATATCAATATTCAAATGCTTGTAAACTACGTTATAGTCAAAGATTGAAAATTATTTACGTAATGAAATGCATAACTTTAATGAATAAGAATACCCAAGGTGGAAAGGGAATAACAAATTGTAGTAAAAATTTAACTTTAAACTAGAAAAAACAATAAAACAATAAAGTCCAAAATTAATCAAACCATTATGCATATGTTTAACAATGATGAAAGAAATGTTTCCTTCTAACTAATTAACCAATGCCTTTTTATATCCACTTAATAATAAAAGAATTTGGTTAAATGACAGTTATTTGTAATTCGACACACTCCAACCACATGCAAGCGTGCAAACACAGCCAGTGCATGTGTGTTCTAATTTTTTTTCTCTATTTTTCTTAAAGCCGTTAAAAAACCGTTTGAAATATGATGACAAGCTCATGCTAAAATTAAATGCGTATAAGATTCTTTATTGTATTTTATAAGTTTCACTCTTTTGACAGTGTTGTCAACTTTGTTTTGTGCATTTCACATTTCATCAATCATTTTAAATTTATTTTTATCTCAGCGTTTCATTCAACATTGCATAATGTCGTTTATTGTTTGCTTTGCTTTCCTCTCATTTTCTTATTGCTATTGTCATTTAAAAAGATGCCTGATGATTGTATTCACATCTTTAGAAAAGAAGAAGAATTAAGTTTAGACTGCGTATCGTGCAACAATATAACAGCATCTATTAAAAGATCTCGTTGATACCATTTTCCCCAGTATCGATGGTTGAATTTAATTATTTAACTCGCTCGGCAATCCTCGCGTTTTAAAATTGAAAATTTATCATTTTTGAGTGGAAAAATATCGCATCGTACTCAATGCAGTGGTAGATAAAATTTAGAATGGAAACGGGGAATCTGTCAAAGAGATAACAACCCGGCCATAGAGCAGACAACAACCAAAGGCCACCAATGCAACGTGAAACTCCCGCACCCGGATGAGTCCTTCAGCTGACCCTTAAACAAATAGAGTCTTTATTTATAATTCAACAGAACATGTTTGTAAACCTAATCCATGCCAGAATAGAGGTCGTTGTGTTCCCGAAGGACGTGATGGTTACAGATGTAAATGCGTAGGTGGATATTCCGGTCCTACTTGTGATGGTGAGATACCAGTTTACACATATAAATATGTTCATGAATTAGTCGTTTTAGAATCTAATGAATTGTGGGTAATATTTACACAAGCGTACACCAAAACGTTATGATTGGTTTGAAACGTTCCTTACAAGTGAAATTCAAGCAATGAAGTAACGTTGTTTTTATTTTGGCGGACGAACAATGAGATTACCCATAATCCTTTAGATTCTGAAATAGCGAAGTGATTTATATGTTAATATGAAAACTAAACCTCGAAAATAAACAAGAACAATTAAACGAGAAAAAGACTATGTGCGTTTGGCAGAAATAAAAGTTCGGTTTTAGTCGCTATCTTATATAATTTTGTATCTTAATTCCATTGATGCTTACTCATACTTTATGTTTAATTCTGATTCTCATGACTATATTTTATTTCATACACGCTTTCTGTAATAATGTTATCGATAAAAGAAAATCATTGGAAAATACGGTTTCATCTTCCTTCGAGGGGTACAGCTATCATTTTAGTGGAATTTTTGTAGTCATATAGCTCTTCAACTCTTTTTGTTTTTGTACATCTCTTGCTTTCAAATATTTGGCTTTTGTTATAACCTGTTGAGGGCAAATGTATACAAGCGCTACAGAGGCATGATTTAAAAAAAAACTGTTATTTTCATTTTTAGAAAATGTATGTAAACCCAATCCATGTCAAAACAAAGGCAGATGCTACCCTGACAACAGTGATAATGGGTTTAAATGTAGATGTTTAGGAGGATACACAGGTCCTACATGTGAAGGTAAAATATCATCATACGTTATGTTCAAATTCAAGCTTTCGGTTTGTTAATGTGAGGGAAATAGTTATAAATGTAGATGTAGTGGAGGATACAAAGGTCCCACATGAGAAGGTAAAATATTATCATACGTTATGTCAAAATGCAAGTTTTTGGTTGATTAATGTGAGGGAAATAGCAATATATGTAGATGTGTAGGAGGATACAAAGGTCCCACATGTGAAAGTTAGATATTATCCCTCTTCATTTAAAAATGCAAGCTTTTGATTGGTTAATGTGAGGGAAATAGCAATATATGTAGATGTGTAGGAGGATACAAAGGTCTCACATGTGAAGGTTAAATATTCATGATATTATCATACTCCATGCTTAAATAAGAGATTTTGTTTGGTTGATACGAGAAAAATGGTTATCAATGTAAATGTTCCAAGGGATACTCAGATATTACATTAAGAGATCACTTATTATAATACGGTTCTTGTTACAATGACAGATTATGACAAAATTATCAGTAGTTATTCCAATGCATAAAAAGTTAAATATTTTTTACTGAACTCAGAGTAAAATAAAAAACGGAAAGTTCCTAATCAAATGGCAAAATAAAATGATAAAATACATCAAACGAATGGACAACAACTGTCATATTCCTGTTGGTACAGGCATTTTCAAATGTAGAAAATGATGGATTGAACCTGGTTTTATAGCGCTAAACTTCTCACTTGTATGACAGTTGCATATAAGCTCTGAAATTATACAATCTTTTTCACTACGTCACAAACCTCTTGAAGTTTTCTGGCGTGCTATCAACAATATATATTGTGAATACATTGTTTTATACTTATGACCTTTGTTTTGCTACATTCGACACAGACAGGAATTTGTCTAGATGAATGCTTTCCCCCCGGACTGCATTAAATAGCGACACGATGTTTACCGTCTCCTTGATTACTTTGTTCAATTCGCCTTTTCAGAATCCAATTCCTCATGGATAATATTTTCAAAAGTGTATACCAAAACATCGTGATTGGTTAAAAATGTCATAAACAATGGAAAGGTTACCAATGACGTGCCATTATTTTAATTTCTGGGGTACGAACAATGAAATTACCAATGATTCTTTAGATTCTGAAAAGGTGAATTGTAACATGAAAGTCTGTTCCTTTGTATTGTCAAATTGTAGAGATGAAAGTTCAATTTAGAATCAATTACTTTCATTTTTGATTTTTCCATGTATCTTTATGTTCATCAATATATGATATATATATCACATCGTAATGTGGAATTGTCATTTTTAAGATTAATCAAACCCATGTAACACAAAACCTTGCAAAAACGGAGGAAAATGTAATTATAATGGAAATACTTATACCTGTAAATGTGATTACGGATATCGTGGAAGACATTGTACTGCTAAAGCATGCAAGTAAAGAAGTATTTAAATTCAACATCTATATCAGGGTGGGGTTGATTAAATTGATAGTAAATGACAAAACATACAGCAGAAAAGGCCAGAAATAAAGAAGTATAAATAAAAATTAGGAAAAAGTACGGCGAGAAATACCAAGGATGATTAATCTATAATTCAGTTTGAAAATATTCAGTTCAAAATAAACATTACCAACCTTATAAAGGCTAAATAAGAACAAGCTGATACTTTAATTTCTGTTTGAAGATAAACCAAACCCTTGTGTTGTTTCAAAGCCATGCAAAAACAGAGGAAAGTGTATTTGGAATGGAAAAAATTATAGATGCAAATGCGCATATGGATACAGCGGCAGGCACTGCACTAAAAAATAATGTTTGTATAAGAGTAAAAAAATCAAATATTATAGTCTCAGAAATATGCTTGGATTTAAATTGAAACTGATTTCGCGCAGCTTTTCCTGCATTTCATGAAATGTGAAGTTACTCGAGCAAATTTTACCAAATTCATATATATTTAAACAGATGTAAAAATTGTTCGTGTATAGATCGCTATTAATAATATGTTTGCGATTCTTGAGTTCAGTTATCTTATTGTCTTATATTGTCGCATATTGATTTAAGAATAATTAAATAACATTTAATCACTTTCCATTTGTTTTATGAAAAACATCAATGCTATGCAACTTCGTACTTTATTTGACCTTCTGACTGTGATTTTTTCGAGCTTTACTTATGTGTTTAAGACAAAAGGCGAGTGTGACGAATTGATTGATAAGGCTGGTATCTTTGATGTGTTTCTTTTATATTCATCAGATGATTGTATATGACGAATTGTTTCACTTTTTAATTTGTAGATAACCCATGTGCTTCAAGACCTTGCAAAAATAGAGGAAAGTGTACTGTTAAAGGTACCGGATATGTGTGTACATGTGCAAAAGGATATAGTGGCAGACATTGTGCCCTTACATCACGTACGTATCAAATAGTGTGCTCTTATGTCATGTGCGTATCAAATATTGTGCTCATATACCGCTGACGAATCATATATTGTCCATCAAAGGTAGTGCTCTTATGTCACGTTCGTATTAAATATTGTGCTCTTATCTTACGTACGTATAAAATGTTGGCTTGTATATCAAGGACGAATCAAATATTGCTCTTATATAACATATAAACATACATTGGGCTCTTAAACTACGTACGATTTAATCAACGCGACGTCTTCAACAATGGATGGCTGTGTGATTTTTTGTTTTAAAAGTTTATCCAGGACGGAAACATGATAATTTGAAAGCAATAGGAATCTTTCACTTCAGATATCAAAACAAGTACACATGATAAACAGTTATTATTTTTATTTGAACAAGTTATAATGTCTTTACAACTTAAGAATATATTGTTTGTCCCATATTTATATTAACTGATATATTTTTATTTTGCAGCACCATCCTACGACGATGATGACGAGTATTAAGTTAATCTAGAAATTTAAAATTGTTTTTCATTATTAAAGGATATTTGATATTCATATATAAATTGTTATCTTTATTCTTATGATCAAATGATATTGATACACCCAAAATGTTTAAGCATAAGTTTATGAAATAAACACCAAGAAACATAAAACGCTCTATATATGAAAAACCCCAAAACCCAAAGAAAGCAAATAGCGGACAGTATCCCACCAAATGACAATATTAAAAGTTTAAACACATCAAACAAATGGAAAACACTGTCATATTCATAAATTCATACAGGCATTTCTCCATGTAGAAAATTGTGGATTGAACCACGTCTTACATGTACATTGTATCCGAACCTCTCACTTGTATAACAACCGTACAAAATATTACCATGTTGACAATAATGTGTGATCAAAACAAACAGAAACAACAGAAACAATGTCAAAAAAACCAAACACAACCCAAATCACTATAAAAATATAGTAGCATTACAGCAATGGAAAAAAAAACGGCGTATGCTTTTTTACTATAAACATCAACTGTATAGATAAAGTGATGATACAAGAGTTGTAGTTCTGTGGTATAACAGTAGGGATGTACGTTTAGATCAAGATTTGAATACAACATGACTACAAAGAATTTCCTGGTTTAAGTTGTGTTTTGTATACATCTGTTTGTCTTTAGGTCTTCTTCAGTGTGCCATATTGTTGTCTGTTTATTTTTGACCTATAAACTTTGGTATCTTTTGTCTCATTTAAAAAACCTTTTATAGCCGTATATCTTATGAAATGATTCGCGATTGGTCTAATTCCGTGTGTTGCTTGCGACAGATTCTAAAACAACAGCTGATACACAAAGTGAGATATTTTCATTTCATTATGTTCTGCATAATTTATGTGTTAACAAAATTCTAAAATTCCCAACTTTTAATTTGTACGCCATACATCCGTGTCGGCTACAAAAGACTCGCCAGTGACGCTCTAATTATAAAAGTTAAAAGGCCAAAATCAAGTACAACGTTTTGCCAAACACATCTAAAGTAATTTGTTATTGTAATAGAATATGAATTGTAACCCTTTTCGGCATTGAGAAATCTCAGAAGCATCGAAAGGATCGTACTGAAAGGAGTAAGCTATCACGCACAAAGCATTTTTATGAGTCTTTTGTAGACGAAACGCGCCGTCTGGTGTAAATAATTTTTTTTTAATTCTGGTATCTATGATGAGTTTATTAACAACCACTGGGTCGATGACACTGCTAGCGGCGATTTATTTCCCCGAGATTATCACCGGCCCAGTAGTCAGCACTTCTATATTGACTTCAGTTATCATTGATATGTTTTCAAAATTATGAATTAACTGTTAAAAAAGCTTTGAATTTTTGAAATACTAAGGCTTTTCTACCTCAGGAATAGATTACCTTAGCTGTATTTGGCAAAACTTTTAGGAATTTTTGGTCCTCAATGCTCTTCAACTCCGTACTTTGTTTGACCTTTAAACATTTTTGAATCGAGCGTCACTGATTTGTAATAGGAGGGTCTGGATAGGGTCTACAAAAAAGAGAATAATCGACAATAATTAAGTGTAGAATAAAGGGCAAACATAAAGAGAATAAAAAACCAATAGACATAAAACACAGTACTCAGAATATAGGGCTGTTAAAGTATTGGTATCTATCGTCCCTCTTTTGTAATATGGAATAACAGGCAACACTTATACAGAAGAGAAATCATACCCTTGTAACCTGTTAATGTTCCAAAATAAATAAAATAGTTTTGGATTTATCATTTTAATTTATCGAGCAATTTTCAAAATGCGCATCTTGTACATAAAAAAATATAGCCGTAATTTTTTTCCCCCTACGAATTAATTACGAATGAATTAATGTAATATTTATTCAGAAGGAATATCTGTATAATGAAATGAGGATACAATAAAATTAAGAGATAACTGTATTGTATTTGAAGCTTTAAGGACGTCCATCGTTAGTTTTACTGTCGCAAATTTAGTTTACCTGGCGATGGACGTCCGCAAAGCTTCAAATACAATACAGTTTTCTCTATTATAATGCAAAACAAGTTCATAATTAAATTTCAATCATTTAATTTAGTGTAAAATCTTCAATAAAGGAACATCCGCGAAAATATGTTAACTTCTTTGGTCCCTACACTAGGTGACGTCATAGGTATGCTTCCGGCGTCAAACATAAACACCGGGCGTTGGCTGGCTTTTGTGCCGCTTCAGAATGTAATTAAATTTGATAAAAAGAAGATTTTAAGCTACAACAAGTGAGTTTTTTGGCTTATTATTGTAGAAATTACATGTCAATACATTCAGCAATTCAAAATGTCGGCTTCCTTAGTTACAGACAAGGAGATAGAGAATTTTACGCTAACTGTCATCCAATCAGAACCATTGATACAAAATAATTGCATTAGAATATTCAAATGGACGTTTGTTTCATATACGAAACAAATATACAAGACATTGAGTATAGTGCGGTTTTTAAAACAAGATTCATTCACAGGTAATGTTAATTTCTAAATTTCTTTTGTGTTTTAATCGATATTCAAAGTCTTATTTGTCAACCTAAGCGTGGAGTATATTAGTATATAATAACTTCATCACTAATCAATTATATGTTCCATCAATATATTCCAATTCTAAACTAAATGAAAAGAGAACGTTTGGTTGATTGAGAAAACTTGAGAGATATTCATAAATGCAATACTCGAACACCCACTTAAAATTTAGAATGGATTTTTCCAGATTTTCTAAAATTGTATGAAAAAGGTGATTATATGGTGAAAATATATTTCAAGTAAAATGTTATTATTGCAACTAAGGAAAAGTTTCTTCGAGTAATATCGAATTATCTCGCTTGACTCGAAAATATTGATAAAGTATAAAACTTCGTGTAACTAAATGATCCCTTATTGTCATATTAATACTTATATGTTAGCGTTGACCTCCAGCGTGATCCATCACAGTGGAAATAAAAAAATCGAAGAAAAAATTCAAAGACTGCCATTTTGACTGTACATGCATGGACAACTTAATCTTTTATTTGTTCTATATTTTGTAACACGAAACTATATATTTTTATTTCATTATGTTCTGCATATGTGCAAAAAACTCTAAAATTCCCGACTTTAAATTTGTACGCCAGACATCCGAGTCGGTTACAAAAGACTCGCCAGTGACGCTACAATTGTATATGTTGGCAATAACCGCTTCTAGTATGTTACAACGTCGACTAATTCACGTATGGCATGCTATTTATAAAACAATATTATGAGTTTATTTGGTGTGTGTTTTGTGCAAGAGCTTTGTGCATCTTTAATGTATCTATTATCTTTGAAGACCGTATTGTAAATTGACCGGTTTTTTTGCTAACAAAACTCATCGCTTAATAGTTAGATAAATATGGTGTATGTTGTCTAACTGAAGAGAACATTTCACCTCATTTTTACTATTTACTGAAAAAATATAATTCTAAGGCGACAATTACATGGGAACAGTGGTTGCAAACCAGAGACATTTATCTTAGAATCGAAAAATCAATGCTGCTATCGGAGTGATATTTGTGCAATGAATTTCAGAGCTTATATGTCATATTTGCTGTACAATACTTCACTTATTATGTTTACGAGGTTATCACTCTGAAAAAGAATTGCCAAACTATCTCATGCCATAAAGGTGTTACTTTGATACATGATAAAGAAAGTTAAAAACGTTTTGTATTCAATGTAAAACTGTGTTTTGAAATATAATTGTAAAAATAATTTATTCTGCCAGAATGATTAAGAAATGTTCTTAAGCTGCTATGAATATGGAGATATGTTATCCAACTGGTTTACAGGAAACATGGCTAGATCCATACGTAACAAATTAACAACAAACAATAAGGAGTTCACAATAAGCCAACAGTAATAAAAAGAAGAAAAGTACACAAACATAAGATAAGAAAATTGCACAAACATAAGATAAGAAAATTGCACTAACAAAAGATACAGATATAACAGGACGAAAGCAAGAACAACTTAGCTACGGTTAGCAGTTTTAGGTCCCTTAGCGACATCCATTGTGTTGTTCAAGACAATTAAAAGGCGATGATAGGTATCAATCGGCAATGTCAATACTTTAAAAAGGAAACGGTGTTGTGTTATCGACGATTGAATGATCTTTGTTATATGTGAACGAAATATCATATAACAGTTTATTAAATCATAATGGCGTCAGTGAAACAAGTAATGTTTACAAAAGAGAGACTACGATACCAGTTAAAATTTCAATCTTAAGAATCGAAAATAGACTAACAACGTAATGGTTAAAAAGAAAAAAAAAAACCAAACAAACAGACACACAATAGTACACAAAACACACCAATATTTTTTTTATGATTTTACTTGTATTATTTGTTCACCAGGCCAAGCAAGAAAACACATACATTGTATTATGTTCTAATTCATTACTTCAAGCGAACATACATTATTTACAAAACAAACGATACAAAAATGACCTTTGTATGGGATCAACTCGCCTTACAGTGTGCAGCAAAGCTTTTATTTTATTAAAGACAAATGAAACATAATAAGTGCTCGTCTGTAACTGTCTACCTAGGCCGCTACAGGTAACAAACACAAAAACAAATCGACAAAAATAAAAACAATTTTAATTATGTACGCAAATAAATCAAATGAAAGATTCGGATCCTTTACACATTATTATTCACATTAATCAAAAATAACACAAGAAAATACATTTAGTCGGGTGGGAAACTTTATTGCACCAAAAGCGAACCTCGAATGACAACATCCTAAATTCAAACAACTGCCAAAAGTTATTATCTTTTACAACTTAAGTATATATTTATATTCACATTGTTTTCTCTATATTTATATTAATTGATATATTTTTATTTTGCAGCACCATCCCACAACGATGATGACGAGTACTAAGTAAAACCTAGATATTTAAAATTGTTATATTTGATATTCATGTATAAATTGAGATCTTTCATTTAAGTATCGGGAAATATTATGGAATGAACATCAAGAAATATAACATGTTCTATATATGAAAAAAAAAAAAAACCCCAAAGAAAACTATAATCGCACAGCCTCCCACCAAATGTCAAAATTAAATGTTAAAACACATCAAACAAATGAAATGCACTGCCAAATTCATGTCTTTTTTTTCATGTAGAAAAGGGTTAATTTAACCAGGTCTATGAGCTTACTTGTATGAAAACCACTCCAAAACACAAAATTGACAACAATGTGTGACTACAACAAACAGTAGCAACAGACAAAAATGACGATAACACGACCACCCCCCCCAAAAAAAAGACCCAAACGAAAAATCCCAAACAAAACGGCATGTAGTATATTAGCTATATACAGCAGCTGTTCAGATTATGAAGTGAGAAAAAGAAAATTGATGTTTGAAAAAAAAAGCAAATGGAAAGCATGATAAAAAAGTGAATTGGAAGAGCCATTTCATTTGTTTTTTTTAATTTACCATGTGTTCCCATTTGTTAAAACTTCCCCTTTTACATCTGCTACAATTTGATGTATTAAATTCGTACTATAGATCCCCTGCCGTCCAAAAATGTTTGCAAAATATAATTTTCCAAACACAAGTTAAGCATGGCATTGAAAAAGTAATCAATCTACTCAATTTAGTTGCAATGAATTGTTGGCTACTTTCAATGCACTATCACCGACACACACTGTGAAATTAGTTGTACAACTTTCAACTTTATAGTGTCTGGCTCTCATGCAAAATGATTTTGTCAGTAAATGTGTTTCAGGTGTAAAACCATTAATTCATAGTCCCATTGCTTTCTATGTTAATTCTTCAATTTGAAACATTTATGGCTACTTTGTATTAAGTTCAAATACAGTGGCAGTTATTTCATGTCTAAACTGTACCTTTTCCTGACTTGTGCAGCAAAAAATCAACATACCTTTAATTGCATATTTGAGAGAACTGTTTCCCGGAAGGTTGATAGTACAAAAACAGGAACTTCTGATCTGAACAACAGTCCAAATGTGCCCTCCAATCAAAATTCCACGTACTTCTTTATCATTTAATGAAAACTTTCATCAAGGATTCTACAGTGATCACAAGTACACAAGCTTACCTAAAATACCCAAATATACCCGCTATTGACAACGATACAGCTATGCGTATGAACTGTTTTGTTTAAAATATGTACTACTTTCTTCTATGTTCTTTCCGACCGGGCCCGAATTAGTGGTTCTATAACTATTTATTGAAAAATCTATAACAGAATCTTCTATTTGCAAGCTTAAACTACAAAAATATTGGCTTCAAGTTACAAATTTGTTTTTCTTTCTTAAAAAAAGATCATGCATGTTGCCGTTTTGGCGTTACAGGCTGCCCAGAAAAATGGATGTAAGTACAAATGCAGATTTATCGCATCAGGATGTGCTAACATTTTATCAGGACCAGATTAAAAGTATAGACATTACATTCAGTAATGTGGATTTATTATTATGCGTTGGATACCAATTTTCGTGGATTTCGTGGTTACAGGTAAACACTGAAATTAAATGTTCAACGAATAACAAATTTTCAATAGGCTTGTATGTAGACTTCTGCAAAACCACGAAATTTTATATCCACGAACATGCAAGTTTTCCTAAATTTACGAAAATTGGTACCCACGAAAATAAGTGAATCCACAGTATTCTAAAACAAATGTGTTTTAAAAAGCGGGGGCGGTAAAAAGTTAATATATTTTGTTTACTTTTCTTCAGCGATGATGTCCGTTTGTTGCTAATTTTATTTCAAAATATACTTAGAAAACATTTGAGAATGGACAAAAACCCGACCAAAGAGTAGACAACAGCCGAAGGCCACCAATGGGTGTCAACAAAACGATAAAATCCAGCACTCCGGAGGTGGTCCTATAGCTGGCCCCTAAATAAAATTGTATACAAATTCAGTGAAAATTATCTTCAAAATTTACTTCAAAACATATAAATTAATTGAAATTAAAAACAAACAAACAAACATGCAAGACTATCAAAGACCTCTATACCAGTCCGAGTCCAATGTCAGAATAGGTAATAAAAGAAACTTAACAAAGTGACAAAGATACTTCAATAAACAAATGACTAATAACAGTTACTGACATGCCACATCTTGACATAAATTAAACTGAATGAAAGATTATGTCTTCATCCTATGAAAATTAAGCATACTCCCTCCCGTTAGGGGTTTATTATTATACCATCATAGAATAAGAAGAACAGCTGGATTTAAAATAAATATAAAGTTGAGAAAGGAAATAGAGAATGTGTCAAAGAGACAACAACCCGATCATAGTGTTTATTTCCAATGAAATGTTCAGCTGAGTGAATTGATATTAAAACCAATATATGTTGACGTTACAATTGATTGCAATGAACATTTAAACTTAGCAACTCGAGTTGTTTCTCTTTAATCGTACGTTTGTTTTAATTATAGTTATACTCCCATTATTTTTCTTTTAAGAAGCAGTATGTCGCGAAACTCACAAGTATTTTGCTACGTATGTTAATATGTTTATGTGTTTTAAACATTTTATACTCGAATAAGATCTAAACAAATGTTAAGATATTCTTTACGACATCTTCTGAACAACATATACGACTATTAATTTGCAAACCATATTGTCAACCTTTAAATTGCGTTCATACTCCATTTTCACATTATAACGATCAAGAATACAGTCAGCTTGGTCATGTTATGAATGTTAGTACCCTTTTCTGACTGTTATTTAAATTATTAAATTTCCATATTTGTCCTATAGTTGCAAAATCATACCATATGGAATCTTATCATGATATCCGTTAATTTCTTTATATTCTACAAACGATGTATTGCTCCTGCGTTGCATTTTAAAACAGCAGATTCAATCAAAAATAAACTTCCTCTGTTTCCGTTAGACTAATTAATGAATTTTAATCTTTGGTCAGTTTGCTTCTTGTCCGTCATAGTAAACAAGCTGCAAATTTCGAATCGAAAAGTTCTTCAACAAATGCTGTTTAAAATTAAGTATGGAAATGTTAGTTTACTTTTAGTCCAATATCACAGTTATAATTTTCAAAATACACCCAAAAAAAAAAGATATGGAAAATAAAGCTAGGTCTAGTGACATATCACTTAGAAAGTGAACAAAACATAGTTGGACATCGATTATGAAACAGTTTAGTTGGTAAACAATTTTGATATTGTAAATGGGATGCTGATTTTGTATTTTGCTGACAACAAACTTCTTGTATGATCATGTTCGTTTGTTTCAATGTTTTTTTTTTATAATTTTAATGCAAAATTAAAGCAAAGTGAGTCCCTTTAGGATGTATGACGTTAACGGTTTTATAAAATTTTCTACTTTGTCTTTGTATCGTTACTGACCATTTGATAGATCATTCAGTTTCTCAATTTGGTATGGTACATTATTTATTTTGTGGCTGCTAGTCATTTATTTAGAACACCATCTATCGCCCAGCAGGTGCTAGTCGATTTGCAATATCTATATAATAATAATAAATATTGAATTTCTTGGTTTTAATGAACTTGAATTGGATTATTTTATATATAATCTTAAAATATTAAATTATCCGATGATCCAAGATTTACGGATAAGCTTATGTTTACATTTAAATAGTTGGGTCTTCGTCCAGATATATTTTCTGATACACACATACAATGTATAATTTCTTTACAAAAATGCGAAATCATAAACAAACAATTCTTGTCTTTTGTATAAACGTTTAATATTACAAAAAAGATCTTTAAGTTTTACTGATTTAAAAAATCTCACCCATGTTTAATTTCAAAAGTTGTCATAATAATTAATAAATTTGAAGTAAAAACGTTCATCCATGAATTTGTGCATCGGATAATGTATTTAAATTTGATCTTTAATTGAATGACATTCTAACAATGCATGCACCTTAACCTGTTATATTAATCACGTGACGCTAGTGCATTAGACAAATGATACTCTTGATCTGCGGATGGTGACTTTTATTGAAAGAAGTCTGATGTAAACAACGTGTAAAATTTCTTTATAGTATTGTATTTATAAAATCATTATGTTTAAATTGACATATTTTCTTTACAAGATAGAGACGAATAACTCCGATATTTGAGAAAAGATTATATCAAAATTAGATAAAAAGTCATATAGAATGTGTGGATTATTTATGGAAAGGGGTTAAAATATATAAAAATAATTTTGCTAAAAGATACAGCTAATCTCTAAGGATAATTAAACAAATTGTTATAAACCAATGATCCTTGCAGACTGAAAATCATACGCATATTTGACACTTACCTGCTCAAATTCAGGAAATAGCGTTAGTTTCTTAAACAATTGAATGACCTTGCTGTAATTTTGCATGCACATTATCATTCGAGTGTCATATTTTTTCTAAAAGGTATATTTCAATTGCACTATATATTGCTTATAAAGAGACAGTCAACACATATACTGAGTCTAGTCAAGAAGTCCGATGTCCTCATTTTATATAGATACATACATTTTATAATCATACCTTCCCACACGTGCTTGTTCAGGGACAATTTGTATTTATTTCATATTTATGTTATTGCTAGGCACTTTACGTACTATATTTCAAGAATGGTTTGGTATGTTGAGACCTGAACAATGAGTTTTAAAAGGCCCATTAAATGACAAAAGTTCAATGGTCATAACCAGTTCTATAATTTATACTAAGAAGAAAGTATTTTAACGAATTCTTTTTACGCAATGTATACACAAGTTTTATATAATTAGAAGATTAGATTCATATAAGAAATCTTTAAACATTTGAATCTGAGATTTTATCAAGCATTTTTTATTTATCTAGTTTTATTAATTTGATTATAAATATTTCGTCATTAGAATCATTTCTAAAACTCATTAAAACGTTTAAATAATTTCAATACGAAATATATAAGTGTTGATTGTCAAGTTCTAAAAACTTTTAAGGCATGCATTTTTGGATAAACGTTCTTTAAAATGTTGTTTTTAGCGAACTTAGCATGAAGAAATTATAATTGAATTTATAACCCTCTAAATTTTCAAAAGTGAACGCTTCTAAGAAGAGACCATGATTCATATACTTTTTTGCTAAAAAAAATAGAACTTATCGATTTCAAAAATTTATGTCTTTTAAGATGTGTTAAGTCAGATTTTCTGACCCCAACCAACAGTCTTTAAAGATAATTTTTTATCCACATCTACTCAATGGATTTTTTAATGTGTACATAAACCACACACGTTGTGTATTTGATGCTCTTATACTCTAAATTTTTAACAACACTTACTTGGCGTTATGCGGGAGATTGACGTCACAGATTTGACCAAGATCTGTGAAATTGTAATTTGATATAGACAAATCTCCGCCCTTCTCTGGACAGTGTTATATAAGAGAATAACAACAATGACAAGCTGTGTTATATAATCAATATTTAATATAAGTATTATCACTATAAAGAATGATTTTCATTTGTATTTTAAAAAGAAATATACAATAAAATGAGCTAGAACATTAAAATTATGCAATAAAAGACATGTTTATAAAAGATCAAGACAATACTCTTCCCGAAAATAGACTATCCCACATGATTTTTGAGTATTCTGGAATTGGGAAATTTCACATACACTTAAAATTGGTAAAAATGCCTAAGACACTTAACAGAAGACAGATTCAGAGACATGTTCTTCTTGTTTGTAGTTAGAACCTGTCGGAGGCTTTCAAAGATACTTTCATACTCTTATACATAGTTTTGTTCATTTTGATTACATTTGTTCACTTTAGATTTTCTCTTTTTTATATCTTTTCCCTTTCTCTGTTTACTTCCATGTTATATACATAACTTTTGTTGCAATACACATGATACAATGAGATAAGACAACACTATCTCTCTTGAACAGCTGGACACTGGTATCAACAGATGATCGACATATTAGCCCCTCCTAAATGGCTATATATATTAAGATTGATTATCATGTGCTATTATTTACATAAGCTCCTTATCAACTTACTCCCTTTTGTGATATGATAATGACTTTGGGATTTTTACAAACTGTGAAGAATAATATTTTATTTTCAAATTATGTGATAAAAAAATTATTAAAAAATCACTTTAAGACTGTAGTGCTACCTTAAAGAAATACAATTTCGGTAAATCTTTCTAATTGTCGAGAAGAAAATTGATTTAAAAATAATTAGTAATAATAATAGAAAAATTGTCAAAAAATCCCATTATAGACAAAAAACAACCCATTACATAAGTTTACGCACTATGCCATTTATTCTATTAGTTCTATAAATTTAAATTTAAATTTAAATGATCCACTTTCTGTGAAGAAATCTAATACGAGTTGGGGATGTAAATTATCATTAACATTTCATTTAAAAGAGGGACGAAAAATACCAAAGGGACAGTCAAACTCATAAATCTAAAACAAACTGACAACGCCATGGCTAAAAATGAAAAAGACAAACAGACAAACAATAGTTCACATGAGACAACATAGAAAACTAAAGATAAACAACAAGAACCCCACCAAAAACTAAGGGTGATCCCAGGTGCTCCGGAAGGGTAATCAGATCCTGCTCCACATGTGGCACCCGTCGTGTTGCTTATGTGATAACAAATCCGGTAAATAATATAATTCGGTAGGTCACATTCATGAAAGGGAAGGGGATTGTAGTTACGACTTAAGGAACATATCCGATATCTTTTGTGAAACGGTTATTCCATAACGGTCAACCAACTCGTGATGGCGTCCGTAAAATTTACGAAGGGAGGAGTTCAACTTCACTATTTGGAACTCTTGGTTTAATAGCTTCCTTGTGAGCAGCAACCCTCTATCAAGAAAATCATGATAGGAAATGCAAGCACGGGAATATCGTATCAATTTGGAGATATATACTCCGTATGCAGGTGCTGCTTGAATGTTGCTACTTAGACATTAAAAGTTCAGAATTGGAAAGCTGAAATCATCTCTTTTGTCGTAAAGTTTTGTTTTCAACCGACCCTCAATGTCAATTTCTAGATTTAAGTCAAGATATGAGGCCGACTTAACTGTATCTGTAGTATCCTTTATCTCTAGTTCGATGGGATAGATGCATTCGATATAGTCACCAAATTATTTAGTGAAAGAACATCATCTATATAGCGGAAAGTAGTGTTAAAGGATATTGCTAACTTCTTATCTTTCTTTCTAAGACGTTATTGCGTGAAGTCAGCCTCATAATAATAAAGAAACAAGTCGGCAAGTAGAGGGGGACAGTTTGTTCCCATTGGAATGCCGACAGTATGTTGAAAAACACGCCCTCCGAACGTAACAAATATGTTGTCAATCAAGAAATCAAGTATTTTTTGTTTGAATCAGAGTGATCCTAAACAAAGTAGGGTTTATCCCTTTTAATGTTAGTCGCATCAGAATAATTAAGATTTGAACACGTCTTATTAAATCATGCATCTAATTCAAACATCTATAACGACAACTTTTAAAAAAACTGGTTATATAACTATTAAAAAATGGTCAAGATATGTTTATAGAGAGCGTCCTTGATAACTGCTCTTTAAAGTTTAATATATTTTATATAGGAAACGTTGTAAACAATCTTATAATTGTAAACAATCTCATAACGTACACGATATTGAGATGTCTTTAAACAGTTTTAGTCTATATTTTATTGCACACTGTCTGATATGATATACGTGTCGGACT
Source organism: Mytilus edulis (assembly GCA_019925275.1). Taxonomy (NCBI): domain Eukaryota; kingdom Metazoa; phylum Mollusca; class Bivalvia; order Mytilida; family Mytilidae; genus Mytilus; species Mytilus edulis. The sequence goes on from CM034354.1 coordinate 24,977,877, forward strand.
TACCCTCCATGTTCATGTTTTTTTTTCATATAACAAATCACTACTTTGTGCTAATAATTATCTTTCATATTGTATGTATTTAAAGTGTAGAATAAACAACACGAACCCCACCATAAACTAGGGTGATCTCAGGTGCTCCAGAAGGGTAAGCAAATCGTGTTCCTCATGTGGCATCCGTCGTGTTGCTTATGTAATAACAAATCCGGTAAATCTAATCCGGAAGTTAAGAGTGACGTCACCCATATTCACAGAAATTGACATACATATGGGCATAAAATACACCTTAAATATTGAAAATGAGTCTTGAGAGTTTACGTTTTGCATCTCAAAAGTCGAATTAAATTTGATCATTTTTTTGTCCTTTTTTCTATTGTATCTAAAAATTCGATGGTAGAAATTCAAGATCAAGCTGACGATCTACTCAATTAAAAGATCATTGAAAAGTAGACGATGCACTTAAAAAAAGATCATTCAAATTCAATAAAACAAATCATGGTGCATTGATTTATAAACCAATGTTATTCTTTAAATAATATGAAAGTATACTTTGGAGAAAAGTTAGAGGATTATTATTAGGCCATTGAACATATCAGAATATTCAAACTTATTGATTTTCTTTGGAAATACTTCAATGGGACAATACTTATGGAAGTGTCCGTAGTCATATCAAATAGTTTTGTTCTTTTCAATTTGTTTCAAACTCTGTACTTAAATGGTCGGTTTCAACGTATTTGTTTGTGTTTTTTTATTCTTTTAATTCAATATTTGAAAACTTTCAAGAAAGTTTTGTGTAATAAGATCTATTATAGAAATTTGTTATTAGTTCTTTCAAATTGCTTTCTTTTACAACAAAAATGAAATGGAAATACAACAGGGATCCCATTTAAAGAAAATCTACTTTTGAACTGGTCCGCTGTAATTTATAAATCTTAACATTACATTCACACAGTTTTAAAGCATTTGATAATCAAACACATGGTTTCCAAATTTTGATGTTAAAAAAATCCTTTGAATAAATGCTGTGCAGCTAGAAAACTTTCAAGAAGAATCTTGTTATAAAAATAGATTTTGAAGCATACAATATTTAACGGTTGGTTTCGCTTCTGATTAAATGTTCTATTAAAAACACATTATATCCCCTTAAAAAATCAATACATTTTTGTTTTCCTTTCTATTCTTTGCTTGTTCAATTAAAAAAGGATATGAATAGTTATAGGAGGATGTGGTGTGAGGGCCAATGAGACAACTCTCCGTCCAAATAACAATTTATAAAAGTAAACCATTGTAGGTCAATGTATGGCCTTCAACATGGAGCCTTGGCTCACACCTAACAACAAGCTATAAAGGGTCCCAAAATTACTAGTGTAAAACCATTCAAACGGGAAAACCAACGACCTAATCTATATAAAAAAACGAGAAAATGAATGACTTTTTATGATTAAGATAATTTTTTTTTTTATAATTCATAAAAATCTAACCGATAATTAAATTTACTAAAAAGGTTCATATGTGAAGTTTTAAAATTCATCCATGAAACTGAACACCCTATTTTTTATTGAAATTAAATTCATAATTGCATAACATTCCTACACCGCATGCACATTAACCTGTTATATTTATCACGTGACGATACAATCTATACAAATGATACTCTTGCTTGTTGGATCGTGACTATCATTGAAAACAGTCTGATGTAAACAAAAAGGCTTCAATGTTAATAATTTCATTATATTCTTGTAAAGGTAACGTCATCATGTTCTCACACGAATGACTTTGATATTTAAAGTAAGATGATATCAAAATTAAATATCAAGTCATGTTGAATGTTAATTATGTGTGGATTACTTATGGAAAGGGGTTAAAATGTAAACTTATCTTGCTAAATCATGAAATGATACAGTTGATGTCAAATGACTATAACACAGATCTTTATAAACGGTTGACAATTAAAAACAACCAATATACATTTGTGTACCATGGAAAAATAAGAAGACTACAGAAACAAAATCGGATCTTATTATATATCAATCTATTATGAGTTTAGATGCTGAAATATTTTAATTGGTATGGGAAGACGACTTTTTACGTCATTGTAATTCAGCTTTGTTCAACTTTCCGCAAAGACTTATTTTCGTGATTGAGAGTGTCACTGAAAAAAACCCTCTTTTATTACTGATCTTCTGTTGAATATTAATTCTCTTTCTTATCAAACAATATTGCATTTAGATGTCAAAACAATTATAATACTACATACAATTCAATTAAATTAGCTGATGCAATCTTTTTGTCCGCTGTGTTCTTGTTTCTTATACATCAACGGTCATAACCATCCCTTTATTGTATTCAAAATGATTTTTTTGAACGAAATTTATGCACAAGTCTTACACACACGAACTGAAGTTAAGATTAGATAATAATCCCTTAAACATGTTAATCGGAGATTTTATTGAGATCAAAATAAAATTAAGATAGGTTATTTTTGAAAGAAATCCATATGTTCTGATTGTCAAGCCTAAAAATCTTTCAATCTATGCTTTTGAGATGAACTGTAAAACGTTGTACCAAGCAAACTTTGCATAACGAAATTCAATTTACTCATTAAACTGGTAGTTTTCTAAAATGAACGTTTCTGAGCAGAGACAATGATTCGTATGCATTTTCGCTCAAAATAGAAATTATCTAATATTCTAAAATGCTATGTCTGTTAAAAAAAGTTCCCCGCAATTGTTTATGTCGAAAAACTCGACGAAAAGAAAAGATAGCCAATTATCAACGTTGACACACAATGCCTTATGTGCTATTATTTTCAATGAAACCCTTTTGTTGACAAATCTAACACTATTTAGGGATGTACAATATTCTTAAAATTTGTTTAAAGTAAGGCATTTGCAAAGATGTTATTTTGGCAAGCGTTCAATTTTGTTTGTTAAGATTTATAAATAGTTTTTGTTATATCATGGATCTTATTCTAATTTCAATCTATAAAGATTAATTTTGGGAAACCGGTCGTTCAACAATACAAAAATAGGTCAATTTAGTTTTATATAGAATGTCCTTGGTGAATGTTCTTACAAGTAAAATATATGTTATAAGGAATAATGACTCTCAAACAGTCTAACACGTCCACTTGTATTTTTTGTTCATCTGATGAGTTAAGCCCTCTTCAACTGATTTTTATAATTCGTTCTTATGTTGTACTGTTATACTACTGTCCCAGGTTAGGGGGAGGTTGAGATACCGCTTACATGTTTAACCCCGCAATATATTGTATGTAACTGTCTGTCCCAAGTCAGGAGCCTGTATTTCAGTGGTTGTCGTTTGTTTATGTGTTACATATTTGTTTTTCGTTCATCTTTTGTACATAAATAACGCCATTAGTTTTATCGTATGAATTGTTTTACATTGTCATTTCGGACCCTTTTATAGCTGACTATGAGGTATTGTCTTTGCTCATTGTTGAAGTCCACATGGTGACATATAGTTGCTAATTTCTTTGTCATTTTGGTCTCGTGTGGAGAGTTGTCTCATTGACATTCATACCACATCTTCTTTTTTTATATTTACAACATTCAATTTTGTTTGTTAAGATTTGAATATGTCTTGTTATATCATGCAATCATGTTATTCAAATTTCAATTTCAATAAAGGAAAACATGTAGTCAAAAAATACAAAAAATGTTCCTTGTTCATAGTTCTTAAAAGTAAAATATATTTCATAAACCATTTACAATATTGACAAATTTCACTTTGATATGTCTTTATACAGTTTTGTAAATCTATTCTGGAAATTACTGTGTGCACTTTACTGCAATCTTTTAGAACATTTCTGCACAAGTCTTATATAATGCACACACGAACTGAAGATAAAAAGTTAATAAGAATCCTTTAAACATGTTAATCTGATAATTTATCAAGAAATTGTTATTCATCTAGTTTATACCTTCTATTATTCATATGTCGTCATTAAGCTCAAAATAAAATTCATACAAGCTATTTTAGGATAACAATACATATGTTCTGATTGTTAGTTTTTTAAGAACTTTAAATATCTGCATCTTTAGATGAACCTTCTGTAAAATGTTGTATTTAAATTCATGCAATCCACTACTCTGGAAAATTTCCTAAGTAAACGCTTCTGAGAAGCGACCATGATTTATAGACAATTTCGCTCAAAATAGAACTATTCTATTGTTTAAAATCTATGTCAGTTCGGCGAATCTTTCTCATTGTTGTAAAAATGTAATCGCAATGCTCCTTATGATATTAGTTTCAATGATCCCCATTTGAGACAAATCTTAAACGAGTTTTGGATGTACAGCGTTCTTAACCTTTATTAAAAGTTAGACACATGCCTAGATAGAATATCTAATTTCTTTGTCAACCGTTTAATTTTGTTTGTTAAGATTTGAAAACGTCTTATGAAGTCATGCATCTTAATTACACTTCAGTTTATAACGATACATTTTCAAACCAGTTGCAAAACTATACAAAAATGGGTCAAGATATTTTTCTAGATTGCGTCCTTGATAAATGTTTTTAAAAGTACCAAAGAATTTTATTTAGAAAAAAATCGTAAACAATCTAATAACGTACACAATTTGGACAAGTTTAAGCTTGAGATGTAGCTATACACTTTTGTTAAAGTATCTATTTTTACACTGTCTGTAATTATACACTAACCCTCCATGTTCATCTTTATTCACTTCAAACATATATATCCTTGTAAACACACTATAATGGTCATGTAAGACATTTTGAATAGTATTTTATAGTTCATTGTTTTATTCATTTCAAAATAATTTGTTTTATTAAATATCATCATTTTTGTTTTAAATTTAGATATATCACACATTGTTAATCTTCATGTAATCGTGTCGATAACACCATGTTTCAAATGTTTTTATAGTAGGACCATTTAAACATCTAATTAATATTAAAACAATCTTCCTATAATCTTTAATGTAAAATATATGAACATAAATTAGTAAGACAATTCGGCTATATGATTAATAATGGAACCCTAATCGGACTTGTTTAAATATTTGACACATCACTATCATGTGCTAATAGATATCTTTTATGTTAGATATATTTACCACATATTAAAGTAAAAATACTTACACAACGAGAAGAATGATTATCACGGTAAGATTAATATATATCTTTAAAAAAAAAGTTTTTGTCTGTTTGCTTCTTTTCAGTTATAGTAATAGACACAGTTGTAGACACTGTGTACGACGAGTTTTATGACACAAAATATTAAGTTCAAATCCAGTTTAATTTATATATATTTCGAGAATAAAGGTTAAATATTGTCCGTTAAGCAAGCTCCATGTTATTTATTGAAATTAGATCTGTATTTGAATTTCTTACAATGTCTACACATGGTGACGGTAGTAAATTTATCTTCGCTGCTTGATCGTGATACAATTGAAAAGGTTTCAGTTTCTTTTGTATATTTTATATTGAAATAATCATTATCCTATTAAGATATTTTATATTTTTTAAATGATACAGGAGAGTAACTGTGTATTATGAAAACAAACAAATGATTTCAAAATTAGATCCATTATAAATTTTTTGAGGTAATTATTCATTTTTACTATGTATACACTTTCCAATCAAACAATAAATATAATTTATATGTCCAGAAAACACATTGCTATATACCATAGACACACATAATTACGGACTAGATATAATCTTTAAAGGAGTGACTTCGGTAAGGGCCATATTTGGCCCCTATTATAAAGTTTAATATTACAAGAATAAAAATGATTCAAGATGATTTAGAGACGTGTAAGAAAGTCAAATAGAACTATTTTTGTCAAAGTTTAATTTTAACGCATTTTAATTTTTTAAATAAAAAAGGTCAAAATATGAGATTTTGGTGAAATTTGACAAAATCGGCTGAATTTCAACCAAATTTAGGACCAGGAAACATCGAGCTCAGGCGTCGACAAACTTAATATTCAAATAAGGCATGAGCCATTTCTTAGTCAATTGGGAACTGCTTCACCTTATTGTTGCAATGACAAAATTGATGGTATAGGTATTCTATCTAGTCCTTCGTGAATGTGATGAATAATTTCAACTCGACTCATCGACGTAGACGAAGTCATAGTCATCGTCATTATCCATCACCTTCTCTGCATGATGTCTCTCTTAATGACTTGCTGCCATTTATTCAAAAGCCGTTAGGTATTCATCACATTCGTACGAAACTTTATTCATTACCCCTTTCAAAACTTCCTTCTCTGTTCAATTTATATTTGGAATCAACTATTACAAACCCTCATGCAAACCAATACAAACTTGAAGCTATAGTTCCGGATATTGCAAGTCATAGACTTTTCAAGCCAGTCCGCATTGGAAAAGATAAAAAAGAAAAAAAGATCTTTCCTTAATCTTTCCTTTGCCAACAAAGGTCTCGATGGCGTCAACTTAGGCAATATCCTTCATCATAAACTAGTTCAATCGAAAATACCTCCTTATTTCAAAGACCAGTCTGTACCAATCATGTCCTATACCTATACCAAACCTATTGCAACTAAAATTTTCAATTACAAACACGTTTCGCAGGATCTCGATATTGAAGACTTCAAGTCTAAACTTCCAGATTACACTTGTGCTAGTTCCCAATTCACATATAATCCTGCTGGCCACGTTATTACCAGTGATCTCAACATTGTTAATAACACTTTTCTACGAAATGTGTAATCGAAAGGTCCGAAATATCGTGAGCCTTATGGGGTTCGTGTTGTTTATTCTGTATACGGGGTATATATCTCCCAATTGATACGATATTCCCGTGCTTGCATTTCCTATCATGATTTTCTTGATAGAGGGTTACTGCTCACAAGGAAGCTATTAAATCAAGAGTTCCAAATGGTGCAGTTGGTTGACCGTTATGGAATAACCGTTTCACAAATGATATCGGATATGTTCCTTACGTCGTAACTACAATCCCCTTCCCTTTCATGAATGTGACCTACCGAATTAGACTATTTATCGGATTTGTTATCACATAAGCAATACGACGGGTGCCACATGTGGACCAGGATCTACTTACCCTTCCGAAGCACCTGAGATCACCCCTAGTTTTTGGTGGGGTTCGTGTTGTTTATTCTTTAGTTATCTATGTTGTGTCATGAGTACTATTGTTTTTCTGTTTGTCTTTTTCATTTTTCGCCATGGCGTTGTCAGTTTGTTTTAGATTTATGAGTTTGACTGTCCCTTTGGTATCTTTCGTCCCTCTTTTAATACATCAGTTGGAAATACAACTTAAAAACTTTGATGGATTCAGTCGAGGATTATGCCAGGCAATGGGCTAAGCGCGAGAAGGAAGACGTAGACACTCTTTCCGAATTGATAAAGGGAGTGAGGTCGTTGATACAAATCAGACTTAAGAAACTGAATGAGTCTATCAATGCCCATTCTACGTCAATCTTTAAAGACCCAAATGTTGCAAAACACCTATCCTACCTCCATAACAAATATGTTGTTGTCCCCGCAGATAAAGCCCCAAACAACATCGTTTTTGTGTGTAAAACTCATTACATTAACTGCTTGATAAACGAATTAGGTATTGACAATTCACTTGGAAACTCAACGTATACCCTCACGACACTTACCAAAGAGGAAATCCTGGATAATCATAGGTCTGTTCTATGTTCCTGTGGAATTTCACCCAAAGATGAAGAACTGGATCTTCCATCACTGTAGTGAATACCTAAACTACATAAGTGTCCTTACAAACAACTCCACTATAGATGATGTTCTTTCACTAAATAATTCAAAATTTAGTGACGATGTGGCACGCATCTATCCCATCGAACTAGAGATAAAGGATGCTACAGATACAGTTAAGTCGGCCTCATATCTTGACTTACATCTGGAAATTGACAAAATTGTGAACTTTCCATTTTTAAGTAGCAATATTCCAGCAGCACCTGCATACGGGTATATATCTTCCAATTGATACGATATTCCCGTGCTTGCATGTCCTATCATGATTTTCTCGATAGAGCGTTGCTGCTCACAATGAAGCTATTAAACCAAGAGTTTCAAATGGTGAAGTTGGAATCATCCATTCGTAAATTTAACGGACGCCATCACGAGTTGGATGACCGTTATGGAATAACCGTTTCACAAATGACATCGGATATGTTCCTTATGTCGTAACTACAATCCCCTCCCCTTTCATGAATGTGACCTACCAAATTAGACTATTTATTGGATTTGTTATCACATAAGCAATACGACGGGTGCCACATGTAGAGCAGGATCTGCTTACCCTTCCGGAGCACCTGAGATCACCCCTAGTTTTTGGTGGGGTTCGTGTTGTTTTTTCTTAAGTTTTCTATGTTGTGTCATGTGTACTACTTTCTTTGTTTGTTTGTTTTATTCATTTTTATCCATGGCGTTGTCAGTTTGTTTCAGATTTATGAGTTTGACTGTCACTTTGGTATCTTTTGTCCCTCTTCTCCTTCACAAACATTATTTTAAAAGATCTTTATTGACGATGTATGCGCTCTGTTTTTGTTGTCCAATAATCTACGGAAATTTAGCCATTTTTATTGATTTTTTCGTGGAAAATCAATCTGAGTACAACTTGTGACGTCATCCTAAAACACAGGAACGTAAATTTTCAACAAAATGACTTATTTCCTATCTAGTCATTGTAATACTTATAATTTCTTGATTCATACAAGGAACGAAGTCATATAATTATTAAAGGTTCATCTCAATTGTTTTTATAAAGATTAGGTCATATTCTTATTAATCATTGTTCACCAACAGACAACTTATGAGTTTGATGCATTTCCGTCAAAAACTCTGGTTTTAGTGAACGTCATTTGTGAGTTTAGGGCGTCGTCACTTCCATTCAAATGTTGAGCGAGTGGTTGGAAAATCATAATACTATATTGTATGAATTATTCGGCAAATTGAATTCTCAAAATTGACAATCAGCACTGCTGTCATTAAGTACCTACAGAACAACTATAATTTCTAGTTTATCCTGCACGATGAACGTTAATAGTGCAGGGATAAAGGCGATCTCCTCTATCTGGTAAATGACGTCATAAAGGCGCGTATAATTGACGAGTTTTTTTCCGGTGACGGATCAACTCGAAAGTGGTCTATTATGACTTTCAAACTGCGGTCCTTCCTTGGAAAAATAAAGAATGACTTATTGTTTTCGTTAAAATTGTATGAATTGACATTTATAATAAACATCATCAGAAATGCAGAATATGCATATAATTTGAAATAATACAATAACAATAAAATGTCTGTTTGAGATTTAAATAACACAATAATTTTTTATCATAAAAAATACATAGAGGGCAATTTAAAGGGATAAGGAGAAAATTCCATACACGCATTGACCAGAAGAAAATGATAATATGTGCCTAGAAAATCAGCCTATCAATGTAAGAGTAGATCTGATTCGTAACATGTTCTAACGCCTGGTATTTCTTAATCATAAGAAATTCGATGGACAAGGTATAATTTGCAGTTGTCACTACATAAAGGCAGACATATACATATATTTATTTACAGTGATTGTATGCTTTTAAAAATAGATTAACATCCTGTAAATATACTGAAGAGATGAGTAGATGGTCATTTCTGTCTACTAAAACGAATATTTCGTGTATTGTATAAAAGATCCTTGTTTAATTCCTACTAGAAGGTAAAACCTTACGAAACAAAAGCTTATTTTTTTGCGTATGGGCCTGTATTAAATTTTCCCTCCGGTTTATATAGTCCGTTCATCCTATTTCGACTCTTCAAAATGAAACCGTCTATCCTAAATTAAAGTAAATTATATAACCTTCCAAATACTGTTTTGATCGCAAACATCACTAAAGAGGCATTGATTGTCGAAATCCGGATATGGTGTACAGTTTTTGCACCTCATGTTTGTGGTATACCATCTTAACGCAAGTTTATTGTTTTCTGTTTGGTATTGAATTAATATAAAGATCCATTTTTTTACATCTTGTGATCAATTTATTTTGTAACGTCAATGATAGTCATCAATATTAGTTTAATACAAAATAGAAAACATTAAAATTGCGGCAAGGATGGTAAACCACAACATGAGGTATTATTTTTTTTACGCCAAAAAATGTGCAAGGTAAATATTTTTCTTGAATGCAAATTAAATTTACTTAAGGATGTACTTAGGTGAGATATTGGAATAAGTGTAAAATGTTCGGACTCCTTTGTGTTTTTCCATACGAAACAAAGTAAAATAGTGTTCCCCATAACACCTATCTTTTAACATAAGAATTAATAGCCCATAAAAGGTCATTTGAGAAAATTTAAGCAGATTCTTGATTTTCTTTCTTTTGATTTCAGACCAAAGTTATACCAATGCAAGTATAAGGTAAAATTCGAGTCATCCTTTCCCTGCCATATTTGATATATCAAATATCTCGAAAAGGAGCCCCATGGCCTATCAATATTTAATATATGTTTATCCGTAACTTATACTCTTCCAGCTAAGTATATCAATTTTGAATTCTTGGTTTATTTAATTAGTTGCAATATTCATGTTGTCCGTATTAAGTACCTAATAGGTGATATTTAAAGGTGTCACAATTGAGCCCAGGAGAATGTGATTTCAAAAATTTCAATTTTAACATATCTGTTTTGATCTGTGTCATAATTATTTCATATAGTCAATCAACCAGTGATGGAGTCCGTAAAACTTTCAACTTCTAGCCATTAACTTATTGTAAACAGGTTCCTTGTTAACACCAATCGTTTTAAAAAGCCGGACGAAAGTATTTATTGACTGAGGAATACAATTTGTTGTAACTGAAATGTATTTATTGATTGTAACTGTAATTAAAAAGGATAATCCCTCGCTCTATTATTATAAAATTTACATTCATACTCACAATGAAGAAACATATAGTTTGTGCTGCGTTACCTTACATCTTATCTATAACACATTATTTTGATATTTCCCAAATTAAAAGAAAGTCCTTACACCACTAAAACTAGAAATACTAAATGAAGTCATGCATCAATTATAAACATTTAATTTACACCAACATTGAAACAAATTATTGAATACAACCAACCTAGAGATCATTTGCGCCTTGAGCACTTTACAATATTCTAAGTTTGTAAGAGAATGATAATCCCTTACTTCATGATAAGTACTAGCTATCGCCACGACTGGAAGAAGGGATTATCATTTTCTTACATATACCAAATAATTAATAATGTAAAATACAGTTAAATGACAACTCTGAATGTAAAAAAATGTTAATCAATGCTAGTGAAAACTGTTTGCTAAAGAAGTTGACCATACGACTATATAAAATACTATACAACATTGAAAGTCAATTACAGGTAAATAAAAAACATCAAGTTTGAAATACAATTAGCAACAAGTTGTGAGATATAAACATCGTAAGATGGTGCCAAAACAGCATCACCATCCAAAAATGGAAAATGAACAATAGGGAACGAAAAATAGTAAACTTTAGTGCGGAGTTTCCCGTGTACATGGTGTAATACCGAAATATCTAAATCTAGAAAAGGATAGTTATTACTGTTTACATTCGATTTGTTTAAAATAAGTTCCTTTGGGTGAACTTCGACAGTATATTTATATTAATAGTTAGCGTTGTTGAACTAATCAATTAAATGCAATTTAGACGGGTCTTTACCGAGTTCGATCATTAACTGTGATTAATAACAGTACGAAAACAAGTCTGCTACTAAAGGGGCGCAGTTAGTGCCCATATGAATACCTTCAACCTGTCGATACACTTTCTTGCCGAATAATACATAGATATTATCATGTTCATTTCAAAATTAACAAATCTTTAGTTTGGCACACGATGGGTGATATCATTAAGATCGTAACTTTCAAGAATCTTTTCTATGCGAGAGTGTTTCATTAACGTTAATGGTAATCGGCTCATAACAATATTTTTCACAAACTCCAAAACTTGTTATGTTTAGCATATGGCAAGATTTACAGAATTAAAGGTCAAATTATAATTTATATTATATTTTTAATATAGTGTTTTCCTCAGTTTAAGTTGGTAATCCGGATTTGTTTTTTTTTTGTCAATCGATTTATGAATTTCGAACAGCGTATACTACTGTTGCCTTTATTTAAACAGGTTTAGTTAGATAGCAATTGTCTCATCATGTTTGTTTATATATTTTAGAGACGATAATTGAAATAAGGCATAAAGCTAAAAATCTAATCAATAAGCGAACGCCTAGGTATTAAGTTACATGTATTGCCTGAATTATTCAAGCTTTAAGCATATTTCTATAAATTTGATGATGAATGTTTTCCAAATAAATGTACATTATTTAAAATATTCTTGATGATTAATATTCAAAAAATCATATTCCAAAGGTTGATATAAACTGATTTTTAATTAAAGTAAAATAACAAATATACCGAACTTTGAGGAGAATTATTAACGGAAAGTGAAACCAGTGAAAGCAAATGACAAAATCAAAAGCTCAAACACATCAAACGAATAAATACAACTGTCATATTCACTGTTATTCCTGATTTGGTACACAAATTTTCTTATTTTGAAAATGGTGGATTAACCCTTGTTTTACAGCTAGGAAAACATCTCACTTTTATAACAGTCACATATAATTCTATCGTATTGACATAATAGCTGAAAATGTCAAATTATAGGTATGCAGTCAATAATGTGGTAAAATAACTATAAAAACAAATAACTAGTTTTTTCATCTTTTTAGATTTAAAAAAAAATTAATGTCACCAGTCTGATGAATTGAACACTTCCTATTAGAGATCCTACTTCATACATATTTTTTTTTAAAGAACTATTGTATTTTTAACAACAATGCCAGGTATAAAAATATAAGATCTGAAAATCTTTTTAATTCTCGATAATTTTTATTTGAAAATGAATATTAATTTTGAAAGAAAAATGTAAAATTGTAAAGACAAGTTTAAAGCAATGTCAATCGGTAGAAAACTTTTTCTGTAAGTTGACGCATAATGCTGTATTTATGCCACTCTCTTTTTATGGGAATATCTAACACGAATTAGGCATATACAGTTCTCTTAATATAACACATACCTAGATTATGTATACTATTTTTTATGGTCACTTGTTCAATTTTATTTTTGCAACATTTGAAAAGTTCATGTTTCAAGTGCATTTTATTCAAATTCGATTTCGACTGTTGGATTCATGTCGGGTATTTTAGCAAAATGTTAGTTATCTGAAGGATTTCTCTGACAAAAGAGTTATTCTAAATTCAGTTTTTCTTATATTGATAGTATTATTTTAGATATACTTATAATAATGTTTTGTATATATTACTCAACTAAATATAATAGTTTTAATAGCCTTAACGATAGTTTTGCATACAACTATAGAATAATTGTGAACATAGTTTTATTTATATTCTTACAGATATTATTAGTATGATGTATATTTAAGGAGGCTCGAGGGTATAAAAATTTCAGAAAAAAAATAAACATTTGTTTTTCATAACAAATTTTATTTATTACCTTTTGTAGTTGTTACTTTATCATATGGTACAAAAATCATTCAAAGCTATCAATTCGTGTTAGCCCCAGATGACTTTTAAAATGTATACATCATTGAAAAAGTTCCAAATTATCTCCCTTTGGTGGAAAAATGCCTTTTTTTGGCTTTAAAATTGAAATATCTTTTTTAACTCATCGGTGACCTATCTTTTTTAATATAATTTCCATATAAGATGTACTTAAACTAAATTATTGTAAAATTTGAGCGATTTCTGTAATAACTTTCTTTTTTTATTTCGATATCATCTTTATTTCTCCTATTACTTCAACAGAAAAAAACCACCTTTACAAAAATGTATGCTTCTTTCGAAGGCAGATTGTGAGCGCAAATGAACGGTGACCCCACTTTTTTATTGTATTTTTCTATTAACTATAAGATAAAGTTCATTTATAGAAAAATATAGAGAAATCCTATATAAATGATTTAGACCCGCGAACCCCCTTAAGTAAGAATAATTTAGGTATTTGGTCAACGAGTTTTTATACTTAAACACTACTGTAAAGGAGTAGGTCCGGTAAGACCCCTTTTTGGCCCCAAAATATAGCAGTTTTACAAAATTGTTAAAATGTAAACGTTTAGTTATTTATTGGACAGGAGAATGCTTCTGCTACATAAATATGGGCTGTTTTTGACAATACAATGCACATATATCGGGTACTAGCACCATTAAGTCATGCTAAATTACTGAAATCTTCACAATTCTAGAATTGTAGCTAAATTTTAGACGGTTTTCGTGTAAAACGAGAGTGGCCTCATTCGTGTTCATCCTTAATATTGAAATGTAAGTTGTATTTTATGATAATACATAACATATATAAAGGTTTAGAATGAACACGGATGCGGCCACTTTCATTTTTGACAAAAACCATCTGAAAAGTGACATTTTTCGGCATATTTGGTAGATTTTTCATACTTAAGCTTGAATCGGATCGTTTTTAATGACTAAATCAGTTAAAATCTTTCACAGAAACTAATTGATTCAAATGAAATTGACACTTAAGTGTTTAAAAAGTGGTCAAAATCTTTCGTCAGATGAACCTGAAATTTGAGGCCAAAATCGGTCCTTACCGGACCTACTCCTTTGAGACTGTTTTTGTGTTCGTTCCAAGACAACTCTGTAAATTATTTTGTATTATCATGTTGTGCAGCTATTGCATAATGTTAGAATTAGATTATGTGTGCTAAAACTAAAATTGCAACAGATATATCGTAATACGATTTAAGATATTCTCTTCAGGCAATATTGGCTAGAAGATACCAAATCAATTAAAGGTGTATGCATATGTGAAACCTTCAAAACGTTTGGCCACTTTCGTTCCCTAAAAACTGTCCTTCGAAAAACTGCAATATGTTTTTTTCATTGTTCAATTGAAAGACCAGACCTCTGTTGTTTATGCACACATTATTATGCCGTCAGCGGTTTATGCAGTCTCTGCGATCTAAAAACCGTTTATGAGAGTTATTCCTCTTTTAGCCAAAGGAGAGAGTTACAATATTTCGATAGGTTGATTTGCCAAGAGAAAATGAAATGGTCTCCAGATTATAGACGTGTTCTTGAATTGGATGTATGAATACAATCTGTGTATATAAATGTGAATTAGGTGTAGCAAAAAAACCACGCCAAACGGCAAATGATAAATTTTATGAATAACAAATTATATACATCAATCAGAATACACACAAAAATGACTGACCAGTAACAAAACCGAATCTGGATATTCGACAACAAGATGGGTCAATCTAATTATAATATAATAATAATTTCCTTAAATTCATGCATGTATGAACTAATCTTTTCTTTAGAAGCAAACTATACTTGAGTAAGTTTTTTAATTGTATTTACATATCCACAAATCATTAAGAAAGTACGTGAATTACCAATCATGTCATCAAAATTCCATGTATCTATAGCAATATGTACAATTCGTTCACTTATATGGATATTACACTGACGTATGTTGAATGTGTATGAATCTAATAAATGTTTTAAAATCTGCAGACTGTATGTAATGTTACGAACAACTACGTCCAAGTAATATACGAAAAAACAAGAAATATTTTTTTAGCAACTAGCTGCTTTTGATCATAAATAAGCTTCTGTCCAGGATATTTTAAGAAAGTGATTAAAATTTTAAAAACCTAAACCACAGAGTGCATTTAATCTTAACTGGCAAAAAAAAAACTAACTCCTTTATAAGTAAAACATGTTAGATACGGATAAACCGGACTTTTTTCTAATATACTTTGATACTAAATTACGATCATAAATAAGCGTCTGTCCAAGACTGGTAGAAATTCAGGATGTTTAAAGAAAGTAGTTCAAATTTAAAAAAAAAATAACCACAGAGATACGACGAAATGTACGATGGCTGTTTCTCGCAGGCTCGACAAAACCAATCTTTTTAAATCCACGCTTGGAGGTGGCCTTTTTTAGTCGGTCGATGTTTGCCATTTATACTATACTAAAGATCAATCTCATAAACGATCAATCTCTTTTTGCTCGTTTAAACGGAGTCTTAGATTTCGAATAGTTTTAAGTAATTTTAAAATATCGTCATAATGAAAAAAGAATAACTTTCTTAACTGAAATTAAAACTGTATCGAAAGCATAATTCTGTCTTGTCTTTAAGAAATACTTTGACTTAAATAACAAATCTACGAACACATGCTTAATTTGAGATATTCAGCAGACTTATTAAAAAATTTCAAGAATCATATTCCAAAAGTGTACTTGTATATTGCCTGGCATATTTTAATTAAAAAGCTAACAAGATTGTTCTGCAGAGTATTCGAAATACATAAACCGTTGTACAATACAGCAGCAGGCAATACAAATAACAAAAAACATTTTTCACGCTTACTTTATTATCTTTCACTGTCTCAATTATTAACAACATGTATATATTAATGTGCATTTAGTGTACTAGTAGTTGAAAACCAATCAAAACAACAAAGCTGAAAATCACGGGATATTTATTTTCCATAACTTGCAAAAATATCGCATAAATTAGTCTACCGCCTTTCGACGTTGCTTTTATAATATTGGCGCAATTTATTCCCGTCAATTTGAATTGTTTAAGAAAAATATCTTTTCTTTTCTTTTTTTGTCAATCTTCAGATAATTTATTTGACTGATAGTTGTTAATAAAGCTCCTCAATGATACAAGAATGGCACTAAAGTTCCTCCATGTATTGTTAATTACCAATAAATCTACATAGTATTACGTGTTAGTTACACACATTACTGGGTCGATACCTCTGGTGGTGGACTATTAGTTCCCGAGGGTATCATCAGATCAGTAGTCAGTACTTCGATACTGACATGATTTAACAAACCTTTCTCAAATTGTCCGTTTGTAAATTTTGAAATTATAAAGACACTAAGGTTTCAACTCCCTCATGCAAAGTTGACTTTAGATGAATTTAGCTATTTATTTTATGTATTTTTGACATATAGCTCTTCAGCGGTTTCGGTTCTTATACATCCTCGGATTTCAAATGTTTGGCTTTGAGCGTTCCTGATAAAGGTAAATCCAGAAAAGCGATTTGGATGCATTAAATTATTAAACGTGTTGTTTTCAATTTTTCACATCACTGGGTCGATACCTCCGCTTGTGGATTATTAGTCCCCGAGGGTATCATCAGCTCAGTAGTCAGTACTTCGGTACTGACATGATTTAACAAACCTTTCTCAAATTGTCCGTTTACAAATTTTGAAATTAAAAAGAAACTAAGGTTTCAACTCCCTCAGGCAAAGTTGACTTTAGATGAATTTTGCTATTTTTTTTATGTATTTTTGACATATAGCTCTTCAACGATTTCGGTACTTATACATCCTCGGATTTCAAATGTTTGGCTTTGAGCGTTCCTGATGATGGTAAAACCAGAAAAGCGCGTCGGACGCATTAAATTATTAAACGTGTTGTTTTCAATTTTTTCAAATCACTGGGTCGATACCTCTGCTGGTGGACTATAGGTCCCCGAGGGTTTAATCAGCTCAGAAGTCAGTACTTCGGTACTGACATGATTTTACAAACCTTTCTAAAATTGTCTGTTCATAAATTTTGAAATTATAAAGAAATTAAGGTTTAAAATCACTCAGGCAAAGTTGACTTTGATGAATTTGGCTATTTATTTTATGTATTTTTGACATATAGCTCTTCATCTATTTCGGTACTTATATATCCTCGCATTTCAAATGTTTGGCTTTGAGCGTTCCTTATAAAGGTAAATCCAGAAAAGCGGTTTGGACGCATTAAATTATTTAACGTGTTGTTTTCAATTTTTCACATCACTGGGTCGATACCTCTGCTGGTGGACTATTAGTCCCCGATGGTATCATCAGCTCAGTAGTCATTACTTCGGTACTGACATGATTTAACAAACCTTTCTAAAATTGTCCTTTTACAAATTTTGAAATTATAAAGAGACTAAGGTTTCAACTCCCTCAGGCAAAGTTGACTTTAGATGAATTTTTCTATTTATGTAAGGTATTTTTGGCATATAGCTCTTCAACGATTTCGGTACTTATACATCCTCGAATTTCAAATGTTTGGCTTTGAGCGTTCCTGATGAAGGTAAATCTAGAAAAACGCTTCGGACGCATGAAATTATCAAACATGATGTTTTCAATTTTGTTTACAGAGTAATTCTACAAGCATATATACAATGAAAAAGAAAATGTAGCTATGACCGTCTTTTGTTTAGCTTTTTAGTTTCGGATTATAAAAGCGAAAGTAAAAGCGCATGATTTATGTCTTGTCGGATAAAAAGGTCAGCATAATTGAATTATGATTTTTGTTTTAGATAGTATCTTGTCATTAAAATACACCAAATCATAAATGATATTCCATATCTGATATTTCAACAAAAATGAAGAAGCAGTTTTTGTTTAGAAATGTTTCTTCTTTTTATTTCAATGATACATTTGGGATTCTAGGTCAATTAAATGCAAACAAAACATACAGATAATCAAATTTCTAAAATTTTTGTTTGAAAATTTCTCCAAAAGGAATTTTTCGGATGATATAAAATTTGTGTTTCAATTTCATTTTTTAGGACTAACATATTCACATATTTTTTTATTTTTTTCTGATAATAAAACACATTTTTAAATAAAAAAGAAAACAATTGTTATAATATGATAAAATACAGACTATTTAACATCTTTAATTTTGTGTCCCATTACTAGTACAAGATTTTTAAGACAAAAGGTATGTTTACCAATATTAAGATTTATACATAAATATTTTGTATAATAATGTCCAATATTAGTTTACCCATGTGCATTCAAATGATCATAGCTATCAGATTTGAAACATAGCACACAGTTTCCACTATAAAGGTAAGGTTTGCGTACACAGGGAGATAACTCGAATTCAAATAATTAAAAAAGAAGGAACCCACCATTTTAAATTTCTTTCATTAATTAATGTTCGATAACTACAATATTATCAAAAATAAAACAACACCTACCTCAAAATAGCCGTTTTAATGTAATTTTATCAAAATTTGAATCGTACAAGTAACGTTATGACCTTCAGTTTGTTAGTTTTCATTTATATGACGTCACGTTAAACACTGAATAACGTCTTTGTGCAAAAACAATTCATGAAGTTTCGGGTAATTTTATTTTATTTCGTGAACATTTTTATGCTCCCGCCGTAGCCAAGGGGCATTGAGTTTAATCCTTGTTTGTACGTCCATCCAAATATACGTATCATAGCGTAGTCCGTGTTTACAAAATTGTGTTCCGTTCTCTAACTTTAGTGATAGAAGATGCATTTATAGTCTATATTCTCAGATATTTTTATTGCATAATTTTCGCAAATTTCTCCCCTACGCGTCGACAGTCAAACTGCATTTGCAAACATCAAATTGCAAATTGACGGTGGGGACTTCGGAACTACAGTGCCGTTACTAATGTGAACTTCATTGAACTGATTTTAATTGATTGAAAGTGTGTGGAAGATTTTCATATTACAAGTCTCCATCACTACATTTCTTATTTTAAATATAACAATACATACGGCTGGTCTTTTGTATTCTCAGGGAATCATCGCCTGTTTCGTCTTTCATCATGTATAGAATAAGGAGCATGTAGTGTGGTGTTTGGTCAAAGAACCCAAATCTGAACATCATGTGTAACAACTGGACAAATCATACCAGTAATGTATCTTTCTCCTGCAAGGCTTTCCCCTGATTACATTGGATTAGACATAAGTATTTGATCATATTTGAAAAAAAAACATTTGTTAATGTCTAGATTTAAATGAATGGAATAAACACGGCTGCTGTAAATGACTTTACTAGTCAAAACTGACGTCTTTTCATCCAATTGCTGCATACAAAAAAAATTACCAAACATGCGGCAATAAAGCAGTTTTCAAGACTTTAAATGGCAATTTGAATGTTTTCCTCAGATTCAAAATATTACAGTTTGAAGCACTGAAAGAATATAAGTGTTTCCTTCAAAATCAGAGTCTGGTACTTGTATTAATATACAAGTATGACCAAAGTTAAAAACTCCCCTTCGGACTGATAGTTGTGGGCATACAAGTTATGGGACGACATCAAAAATTCAATGTAGGATAAAAAAAAACCTTAATTTACATAGTTTGTTCACTGACACCCCCCCCCCCCCCCTTTTTCCCCCTTTTAACTTATTTGGGAAAAATTGATTGACCAATATGAATATATTTTAAATCGATGTCAAAATAACAAAATTGCAGCAACTTTTATCCCCCACCCCAAACTATTTGAATTAAGTTTTTGTTATCCTACATTGACCTGTTGATGTCATCCCTAAGTTAATCACTGTATTCTCTCATTGATTATAGTCAATCCCAAATTGTTACAAGACAAAATGATTATTTGTAATAGGATGCTATTAAAGATGACTTTCTTCTTTGCAAATCAACAGAAAAAGTATGTTTGTGTTTTACAGAAATGACAAGATTAACACATATTGCCCATTTCCGTAAAAAAACGAGTTCGGGGACATACCAATTTTATTAGCTCATTATAAGGCAAACGTTTAAATCCTTAAGTTCACATCTTTTTACAATATGGTGGACCCGGAAATGAGATATTTTTGGCTTTTGTTGCCATGGCAACGGTTTTTTTTAACCCAAAAATTAAAAAATCTTGTTTTTGGGAACTTTTAATAATTTTTTTTATTCAAAATTTACTACTCATGGATGGACCACAATTATTTATACATGTTTTATTCAGTTTTATTTACAAAAGAATTCAAATACAATTTCCCTAAAAATGGTCAAAAATCGGATTTTGAGCTGGTCGCCTAAAAAAAACGGGACGGGCGATGTTCGATATTTTTTCATTAAATGATTTAGTACTCCTCACTGAACCAAATGATGTATCATATTGGTATAATATCACTAAAAAAAATCCAGGTTTCATGCAAACTTTACCTTAAAAGAGTCCGCTTCTCAATTTCAAAGCAATTAACTTTTCAAAACACTAGTTTATATTGATAATAAAGGAATCCAAAGAGAAAAAATATATAGATAGGATTTTTAATCCCCTTTAATATTACCATTTCTTAACACTGAGCTACAACCCTTTAATAAAAATATAAAATACTATTTTTTTTAATTGACTTATAATTTCACTGCTAAGATTTATCAATGTAGCATTATACTAGTAATAACTAGTGTTTGAATTATAGCTATTTGTCCAATCATACTCAATCTTCTTTTTTTCCTGTTAATCTATATATCGTGTTTCACATTCTTTTTGTTAAAGCCGTAATAAATACCAAGACTTTTCACTTTATCTTTCCAATTGATACTTTCAAATTTGTATTTGCAGTGTTTTAGTTTACCTAGCCATAAACCTTCTGTTTTGTTTCTATTGAGTTTAAGTCCTGAAAAAGATCCAAAGTTTCTAATAAATTAAGTGCATATATGATTTCATCTTCAAATTTTAAAAAGAGAGTTGGATCATCTGCTAGCTGTGAAATTTTTAGGCTATAAGTTTTTATCAATTTTTATTAGTATCCCTTTTGGGTCATTATATCTCTTATTCTACAAGCCCGTATTTCAACGAATAAAACACCTCATAAAGCGATCCAGGGGCATCCTTGTCTAATTCCCAGTTAAATCCAAAAGGTTTCAGAAATCCACCCGTTACAAATGTATATATAATTTGTAAATACATCCTTGTATATCATAATACAGTGTTTTGACCAACTTTTGAATCCGATTTTTCTTAAAAGGTTCCAGCATTAAGTCCGATTCGAGTGAGTCGACCGCTTTAGAAAAGTCAATAAATAGTGTAGCTCCATCAGTATTTACGTTTTCAGCATAATCTATAATATCTTAAATATGACGTATGTTAGATCCCATTGATTTGTAACATTAACCATTTTGATCTTTGTGTATAATAAGGGGTGAGATTATTTTAGTCTTTGTGCTAAGGTATATTTAATAAGTTTTACATCAGTATTCAACAGATTAATTGGACAGTAGTTATCTAAGGACAAAGGGTATTTTTTTAAATCAATGATATTATCCCAATTTTGGTGTCAGATAAAGTTTCTTTATCATAACATGCGTTAGAAACATTTATTATCTTTTATATCTGGGCGTCACTGGTGAGTCTTGTGTGGACGAGGCCCGTTTTTGGCGCATTAAATTTTAAACCTGATGCTTTTTGTTATTCATTAATCATGTGTTTCTTTGTCTAATACGTTTTCCTATTTATTTGTATTGTAGTCCTGTAATATTATGTTGTCATTTCTATGTTATATTTAACAGTGCCATTAAAGTGCGAGGTTTGGCATGCAACAAAACCAGGTTCAACCCACCATTTTTGCCTTTAAAAATGTTCTGTTCCAAGTCAGGAATATGGCCATTGTTATATTATAGTTCGTTTCTGTGTGTGTTACAATTTAACGTTGCGTCGTTTGTTTTCTCTTATTTTTTAGTGTAAATTGACATTGCGATAAGACGTGTCACGATACTTGTCTATCCCAAATTCATGTATTTGGTTTTGATGTTATATTTGTTATTCTCGGTGTATTTTGTGTGATGCTTGGTCCGTTTCTGTGTGTTAGTTACATTGTAGTGTTGTGTCGTTGTTTTCCTCTAATATTTATGCGTTTCCCTCAGTTTTAGTTTGTTACCCCGATTTTGTTTTTGTCCATGGATTTATGAGTTTGAACAGCGGTATACTACTGTTGCCTTTATTTAATACAATATGTTTTAATTTTGACCAAAATTGTCGATAAAACTTAAATTTTACACCATCTTTGTCTGAATTTGAAAAAAAGTGTTTAGTTTCATATTATAAATAGAAGATGTTAACTCTCCTGAGGTTAATTTACAATCCACCTGTTTGCTTTAGCAAGGATTTAAAGAGTGATCAATCGGGGTGTTTTCTATGTATGTCTATAACATTTCAGTTCCAAGACGTGTTTTTTGTACAGAGATTTATTATTCTCCTTACTTACATCTAAATTTTTACTTTGATCAACAGTAACCTAACCGTTTTTTATCAATAATCTATACATAGATTTTTTAGCCTGTCTATTCTTTACTATGGATAAAAAGTATTTAGTATTTTTTCCTCTTCCTCGACCCATTTTATTCTTAATCTAGCTTGGGCTCCTTTGACTTTAAAAGAGGATATCTCGGGTTTTTTTTTTAATTTTTATACGCCCGTCAAAATTTTGACGGGACGTATTATGGTATACAAATGTCCGGTGTCCGTCCGTCCATCCGCCTGTCTGTCTGTCCGTCTGTCCGTCTGTCCGGCGTACATGTCGCACCGTAACTTGAGAACGACTTATCCAAATTTCATGAAACTTGATATAGTTGTTTCTTATGATGGTCAAATGATCTGTGTACTTTTTGGTGAAAATAAGATTTAAACTTTTTGAGTTACGGCACTTATAACTAAAACAGGGGTGAGTTTTTTTTCATATGTCGCACTGTATCTCAAAAACGATTCTTTATTATGACTTAAAACTTTAAACACTTCTTAGTTATATTAATCTCAATATCTGTATACTTTTTGGTGATGATTCAAAATTTCATTTTTGAGTTATTAGTATTTTGTAAAAAAGGGGGAGGGTTTTTTTTACATGTTGTGCCGTATCTCAAAAACGATTTATGATTATTGCTTAAAACTTTACACACTTCTTTGTTCTATTAATCTTAAGATCTGTATACTTTTTGGTGATTATTCAAAATTTTATTTTTGAGTTATTGAGTATTTTGTAAAACAGGGGAGGGTTTTTTTTACATGTCACGCCGTATCTCAAAAATAAGTTATGATTATTGCTAAAAACTTTACACACTTCTTTGATATATTTATCTAAAGATCTGTATACTTTTTGGTTTTGATTCAAAATTTTGTTTTGGTAATATTGAGTTTTTGTAAAAAAAAAAAACAGGGTGGGAGGTTTCACATGTCCTGCCGTGTCTCTAAAACAATATATGGTTATTGCTTAAAACTTTCTCATAAACTATTTATGATTATTGCATAAGACTTCCACACAAGACGTAGGGCGTATCATGCGCTCATGGCGCAGCTGTTTATTATTTGATTAAAAAATTCTTTCTTTTTTTTATCAGATTTATGTCTTATCTTTCATTTAAAAGATATCATTTGTTTTCTAATACTTAAATATTATTTTTCCTTTCTTTGGCGTTAGATTTACAGTATTGGATAGTAGACTCTTTTATGTCAGTTTTGAGCAGGTCCCACTGATTAAGGACATTGGTAAAATTTGCAACTGTACATGTTCTTGAAAAAATACAAACAATGTTGTAGTGTGGTATATGATATTTGCATATACATTGTACTTCAAATTCTACATGTTTTTTTTCTGAACAAAAACAATTTCTAATTTCTATTTTCAACTTTTTTAAAAGCACCTTCAAAATAGAAGTATTGTACATAGTCCAAAATGCAATAAATAAAAACTACGGAAATACTTAACAACACAATACATGGCATGTATATACAAATTCTAAAATGCCCTAAGAGGTACGGTTCCGCAGCTAGTAAAAACAAAATTGAACGGTAATAACTGTCCTTTCTTAGATTTAGATATTTCGGTTTTAAACGGGAAACTCCACACTAACATTTACCACAAAAGGGACGATTTTTCATTCCCTTATGTTAATTTTCATTTTTAGATGGTGATGGTCCTTTGACGCCATCTTACGGTGTTTATATTTCACAGCTCGTTCGCTATGCCAGTATCTGTTTTTGATTCAAACGAACGTAATGTATACATTACTGATAAATTATTAAGCCAGGGATTTCGTTAACATTAATTACTTCAAATCTTTACGAAAATTTTCCAAATATATCAAGATCTGGTTTTGAAGTTTGGTTGTACCTGTAGATGACCTTTTTCAAACGGAATAGCACATCCTTATTTTTACGGAAATGTTGTTAATCGAGCCTAAAAATTTAGAAACAATCCTGGTGAACTTATCGATTATTTAAATAAACGTATTTTAAAAGGTTACCAATTCAACACTGTAATAAAATCATTGAATATTGTTGTTATTGGTCAAAATATTGATTTTGTTATCAGCTAATTAAAAGCAAACTCAGTATTACTAGTATGTTATAAACATACAGACATTCATGAATCTACAATATGTCGATACCTCTATCCTGGCATTGCACAAGGTCATGTTTTCTCTGACTGTTTATGGCGTCTTAACACTAATTCCATTGGATGTTGGATGTGTATAGATTGATAATTTAGTCTCAGATGCATTATTTTTCTATTAGTTGTTAGTGGCTATGAACTAGCTGTCAGTAAACTGCAAATACTCTCAGATCTGTAACTAGTGTCTTTTTGTTGTTGGGATGTACCCGGCCACGTCCACTTGTATTTTTAGTCCATCTGATTAGTAAAGCCTTCTTCAACTGATTTTTATAGTTTGTTCTTCTGTTGTATTGTTATACCACTGTCCCAGGTAAGGGGAGGGTTGAGATACTGCTAAGATGTTTAATCCCGCCACTTTCTGTGTGTATGTGCCTGTCCAAAGTCTGGATCCTGTAATTCAGTGGTTGTCGTTTGTTTATATCTTACATATTTGTTTTTCGTTCATTTCTTGTAATTAGATAAGGTCGTTATTTTTCTTTTTTGAAATGTTTTACATTGCCATTCCGGCATGTCCGGTGCCTTATATAGCTTACTATGCGATCTGGGTTTTGCTCATTATTGTTGAAGGCCGTACGGTGACCTAAACATTTCTGTGTCATTTTGGTGTATTGTGGAGAGTTATCTCATTGGCAACCGTACCACATCTTCTCTTTTTTTTTAACGTAAACGTGATAGTCTTTTGACATGCTTTAAATTTCATACATTATGACTTACCAACCAGAGAATTTTCAAGCTCGACTAATAATGTGGTATAAGATCGGTGTATTCCTTTCTTCCTTTATGTTTTGTATACGATTTAGCTTGCCGACCGGTCGATCATGAGTTGTCAGTTAACACTAAAGAGGAATAAATTGCTTAAGAGAAGGAAAATGTCCCGTAAACATTGTAAAGCTAGACAGATTTGCCTTTAAAATTTCATAGGAACCTACGTCGAACGGCTTTGTCATCGAACAATAGCAGTCATGGATATTGTCTTCCAACATTAAGTAGTATTTCATCTAAAACAGCTATTATGTAGTAGTTAGTCTAGATCTTTGAATTTACCGCGTTGCATCGACAAATCATAAAACTTCTGATAGTAAGAGTAATGTTTTCAATTCATATAACTTATCAAAACTATTTTAGATTTACTGCACAATAGACAACTATCCACCAAATTATGTTCAAATAAAGTGAATGTAATCAATTATAGACAACTATACGGCCTTCATCAACAAGGACACCCATACAGTATACAACTAAACTTCTTGCTCCGACAACCACTAACTTACTGGCTCCGGAATCAAGACAGGCGCATGTTTGCACGCGCTCAGCCCTTCCATAACCTGTACCAGTGGTTTAAGAGCAATACATCAGAACACATTTTAAAACACTGTTGAAAAGGGCTTAACTTATCAGGTCAATACCAAGCAGAATAACCCTTAACACTTTAACAAAAACACAGAACAGACTCGGCTGGGTTTTCATATATTCCTTCAAAAATAAAAGACATAGATGTGAAAGTAACAAATTTAAATTGTCTAAATATCCATACATCATATACCATTGGCTGGTAATATTAAAGCTAAGTCTCTAATGATAGGAATTTTGGATTACTGTAGGCTTCATTTTACTTCCGTTCAGCATGTCATTGCAAAATGTTCGCAATTGTTATATAAAAACTATATTTTAAAAAGTTGCCCTAGTTTCTATAGTATTTTGCGAGCGCTACGGCAACTTTATTTGGACATCGTTCTACATGTAGTATCATATGGTTTCCAGTATACATTATCTAATAGGCAAGACGGCAATCTTCAATAGTAACTATTTCCTTCTTCCTTCAACCTTTGCTCCTGATTTTCCATTTCCAGTACAGTGGATGACAGGGAAATAACTTCTACTGACTTTTGAACAATTTACTCCTTTTATGACAATAGCATGATGGAAGTACAAATAATATCTTTTTATGATCACCTACGTTAAGATCTATTATCTTTAGTATTATTTCGGTTATTTTACCTTCTAAATATTCTCTCATGCACAGAATAAAACAAAATATAAACACAGTTGAAAAGGGCTGAATTTTTTCAGATTGATTAGAAAAACATCTAACACAAACAAAATGAACGAACGTGGCAGGTTATTTATACATCCCTTAACACAAAAAAGACACACCATAGGCATGATTGGGAACTTAAAGTACTTCCATTTACTTACAGATATTTAAAGTCAATAGCAACTAATAAAAAAATAAGGTATGAATGAAGATAACAAAAATTCCGAACAGCATGAAAATTCAAGATGAAAAGTCCCTTAACAACTTGTAAAATTTTATAGCTCAAACACTTCAAATGTATGAAAAACAACCGTCATATGTCTGACTTTGAACAGGCATTCCTTTATGTGGAAAACTGTTGATTAAACCTGATTTGTAGCTAGCTAAACCTCTCACCTGTATGACAGTCGCGTAAGATTTAATTTTTTTTTACTTCAATATTTGAGCAAAACAAACAAACATTAAAGGTAAAAATGTCAAATATTTAAAGAATACTACCAAACAATGGACGGAAAGCGAAGGTTATAAATATGCAAAGACAAATAAGAAGAACACTCTAACGTAATTGAAAAAATAAATAATGTAAGTAACTAGAATATATACCCCAAAATCACGACTTGGAGTTATTAATCACCTGCGTTCATAAAACAAAGTTTATCTGGATCAAACATTTTGATTATCTGAATATAATCTATAAGCTAAATATGAAAATACAGCTTCAATATCAAAAATATTTTAAAAGTTCTTACAGTTAAAGCAGTTAGAATAGAACAGTGATAATGTTAACAAATATAAATTATCTAGATATACATTCATCATCGAACATTGTCTGGTAAAATTAAAGCGAAATATATATATATATTGTGTTGTCATCTAAAACAGGTATTATTTAGTAGTTAGTCTAAATCTTCGAATTCACTGCAGTTGCATAGACAAATCATTAATCTTCTGACGATAAGAGAAACATTTTCAATTCATATATTATTAAGTTATTAAAACTAATTTAGATTTACTGTTCAATAGGCAATTATCCACAAATTAAGTTCAAATGAAGTGAATGGGGGCAAGTATAGGCAACTGTATGGCCTTCGTCAACAGGGACATGAGGGACACCTATACAGTATACCCTAAAATACTGGACTCAACAACCACTATACTACTTGCTTCAAATTAAAATCTTTTTATCGACTCTACCATTTTTATCTAAAACGGCAAAATACCTACTATTCTCTTTATACTTTATAAGTTGTTTCAAATCTCGAAGTCCACTGAACGGAATTTTGATTTTCTGGAAGCAAACTGTTACTCCCGTACAGCATGTCATTGCAAAGTGTTCACAATTATTATAAAAAAAACTATATTCTCCAAATGTACCGTTGTCTCTATAGTATTTTGCGATCGCTACGGTAACCTTGTTTGGGTATCGTTTTAAATCTGGTAACAGACGGCCTCCCGTATACGGTATCTTATAGGCAAGTTGACAATCTTTAATAGTATATTTTCCATCCTTAATCTTTGCTCCTGATTTGCCATTTCCAGTAAAATGAATAACAGTGAAATAACTATCGCTACGTTCTGCACAATTGGTTACACTGGTGACAATAGCATGATGGGAGTACACATAATATCGTATAAACTTTATATGATCACCCATTTGAAGATCTTTTACATCTTCGATTCTTTTGGTTCTACCAAATTCAAATACCTCTCTCACGCACAGTACCACTTCCTGCACTACAAACAGAAATGTAGATTACAATATGTTATACATATACTATAAGTTTATATAATAAATTAGAGGACAATTTAAAAAAATCAATTAAAAAGAAAAACTGTTCAAATTATTACTTTATGTTTTAATTATAATTTACCTTTTATTTTTATTTCTGATATAACAATAAAAAAATGCATTGGTGTACGTTGTTTTTTTTTTTAAATGTCCGTTATAGTCCGGTTGATTTGAGCAGCTTTTTAACAAAACTGCTTAAATTGTAGTAAAAACCTGAAATTTGACAAATTGTGAGTCAAGGTCATGGAAAAAATGTCAGCTATTGTCGCTGGGCTTCAAAAATGTCGTATATGACTTTTTTTGGGCTAAAATTACTTTCGCACACGTTGATAATCCAGCATTGCATATAGTTAGACCAATCAATACATTCGAAACAAAAGTTGCCAATTTCAACTGCTTGTAAATTTTGCCTCCAAATTTTGTTATGTTAACTTGAAAAGTGTTGTATAATGGCTTCATTTCTATATGTCTTTTTAATATGTTTATTTTTAAGTAATCAATGAACTTCAAACTTTTATGTCACTGTCATTTACAAAAATGTTTAGATTCATTTATGACATTTTGGAAGCATGCATTTTAACCAATTTTTCAAAGCCTGTTTGAAATTTTTTTTTTTTTATTTACAACATTTTTGAAGCCCAGCGATGCTATGATTCCACTCTTTAAGTTGAATTGTCGGGAAAGATAATCATTTTTTTAAGATAGCAGACGTTTTATTTCTGAAGAGTACTTCAAATATTCATTGAAATTATATCAGTATATATATTGACATGAAACCAGGTATAAAGAGTGACATTGCTAATGCCAATTGCTTTGTTGAACAAAATTTGTTAAAATGATAACCAAATTTAAAGGCGGCCATCTTGAAAAATCTTCAAACTCAAAGTTAAGGCCACACCAATTTAATTTCTTGTTCCACGGATTTTTTTACTCTAAAAATTGGGGTGAGGGATCGATTTGAAATTTTTTATGAAAAATATTTAATTTGCAAATATTTGAGGCGAAGCTTGAAAAGTAAAGGCGAGCAATTATAATTGAGTTTTTATAAACATAAAAAAATAAGCTATGATAATATTAAAACTTGGTTAATCACTTGTATTTTGACATTTCTTTAATTTATTAAGTGTTTTTCCCTGTTCAACAACAAATGATTGAAAAATTAGATGTGTTATTTTCCATGCAAGTCATAATCAGGTTGGGAACAACCCCACAATGTTATAAATATTCCTTTTCTGCGGGGTCAATTTAAGTTATACACTTTTATGTACAAAAGACCCATATTTTCCTAAAGAAATATATATCTATCTGGTAGTAAATGATCAAAACATATTCAAGAATTTTGCAATATTCCAGGACTTCAACATATATCATTTTCTTTTGTATTATTTAAAATAAGTGGGCACCTCTTTTAGAGAACTTGTTTCAAATATGATGTATTTCCTCCTTTTAAGTTAAAAATTCTTAGTTCATCTCTTTTCTTTTCTACAACAGTAAAATTACCACTTATCTGAGGGAAGTATG
The DNA here is from genome assembly GCA_019925275.1 of Mytilus edulis. Classification (NCBI taxonomy): domain Eukaryota; kingdom Metazoa; phylum Mollusca; class Bivalvia; order Mytilida; family Mytilidae; genus Mytilus; species Mytilus edulis. Next base: position 25,008,467 of record CM034354.1, read on the forward strand.
TTCCCAACCTTATGAAAGAAAATACAGGTCATCATCATCTTTTACACAGGGCTTTGACCTAGACCGAATAGCTAGCACAAAATTACGAGTGTAAACAATTGAACTAAATAACCAAGTTTGTCAAAAAAGATCACAATTGTAGATATCGTTAACACTGGAGCTGACTAATCGACAAAGAGACTAAAAGGAATGTGTGAAACCCCAAGAGAAGACACGTAAGGATTTACAATGCCAAGCAGATACAAGAAGAACTGATATAAACTCTTTAGCTGTGAGTCAATCATGTGGTGCTAGCATACAAACATTGTTGCGCATTGAATTGGTACCTCCCATTCATCAATTTTGAACAGTTGAATTAAGATATGGAACTGCAGAAACACTTCAGAATCAGTAGCCTTTCATAACAAATGTGTCGATCATAAAATATTTCATCAGGATAAATGAAAGCGTTCTTCTGAAGTTGAAGATAAGTAGCCGATTAAACGAAACCCAATAAAAACAGTCACGTGAACAACTATTGTTTAGATATTTGAATAGGTATATGAGCTATGTTTGATTGAAATCGTCCTTATGAAAATAAATAGCAATACTTCCTTTATTTCGGTTAAAAAAAATCCCTACGGAAAGTTTGTAACTATTTGAAATTGAGTTGTTATCAGAAGACGATAAACAGACACATTTCGTACTATTCAAAAGTAAAATCACAAAAATACTGAACTCAGAGGAGAATCCAAGTCCATAATCATATGGCAATATCAATTTACAAAACACATAAAAAACGAATGGACAAGAACTGTCATATTCCTGAATTGGTACAGGTATTTTCAAATATAGAAAATGGTGGATTAAACCTGATTTTATAGGGCTAAACCTCTCGCTTGTATGACAGTCGCATCAAATTGAAAAATATTTTTAATGATGCGTGAACAAAACAAACAGACACATATAGGTAAATATGACACAAATAAAAGTAAAAAGTATAATTCGGTAGGTTAAATTCGTGAAAAGGGAACTGGATTGTAGTTACGACATAAGGAACATATTAGATATCATCTATATAACAGATATTCCATAACGACGAACCCTAACTCGTGATGGCGTCCGTAAAATTTACGAAGTGATGATTTCATATTCCAAAATGCTTCACTATTGGAAAGCTGCAATTATTTCTTTTGTCACAATGTTTTGTTTTCGACCGACCCTCATAGTGAATTTCTCGATACAAATCCTAATCAAGTGGCAAAATCAAGCGCTCAAACACATCAAACGAAGGGATAACAACTGTCATATTCCTGACTTGGTACAGGCATTTCCTTTGTAGAAAATGGAGAATTAACCCTGGTTTTAAAGCGCTAAACCTCTCACTTTGATGACAGTCTCATCAAATTCCTTTGTATTTACAATGATGCGTAAACTAAACCGACATAATTAATAAATTAGTCAACATATGAGTACAGCAGTCATCATCGTGGGATATTTTTAAAAGGAGGAATTTAACAGAACACAAAACATATCTATCTAAAACACATTCATTGATTCGCGTGTCTGACGTCAGTAAATTTTATACGTCACATAAATTAGTCGTATAATGTATATACAAACAATTTAAAAATTTCACATGTGCAATGTTAGCACACAGAGTTAAAAATTCAAAGTATTTCAAAATTAATTTCAAAAATAGACAAAGATTTAAAATAGTCAAAAGGTTATATGGAATTGTTTGAAAACCAATAAAATTCTTATACAGGGCATCAATATGTGCACTTGCATTAAATGATAATACATTGTGCATTTAATGGATTAAGGTGAGAGGTACGTAAATGAACGCCTCTAGCGGAAATCGAAAAAACGGACGTTTGTTGTTTTGGGATTTATCTCCCGTACACCAGGCATTTTGTTTTCATTATGTCGGAATATATTCCACTTCGTCGAATTAATGGTCAATTCGGTGGAAAAGTATTGACTGGACTTCATCAAAATATAACAAATATTGAAGTATGTAAATGAAATATCTTGTCACAGTTAAACAGTGCTTCCCTTCATTAACTTACTATACGCTGATAATCGGCACAGATCAGCTCATATTGAAAAATAAGGAAAGGCTGATGTGGAACGTGAAAACAAAATGTTGTATTGATAAGAATATCAAAAACACGTACATGCATCACAAACAAATAATTTTGTTATAGGAGTGAGTCTGAGGTATGAAAACTGCTGATATTTGTTTACGATTCAATATTGTAAATAAAAATAGGACATGCAGGCACTATAAATTGATGCAAACCAAAATGTTGGTTTTATTTGTATTATTCAACCCATCCTGATATGAAAATATAATTATTTTACTATTTGGCTATTAAGATTTACATAATAATGTGCAAATATGGTCAGTTTTGGTTGATGCGGACAAAAAATATGTTATACGAGTCAGTCTGAGGAATGAAAACTTCTGATATTTGTTTACGATTCAATATTTTGAATAAAAAAGAGGACATACTAGCAATATAAATTGATGCAAACCTAAGTTTTAAGTAATTTTTTTCCAATATTGCTGTTATTTGTATTATACAACCTATTCTGATATAAAAATATAACTGATTAACTATGCGGCTATAAAGATTTACGTAATAAAGTGCAAATATGGTCAGTTTTAGTTGACGCAGACAAATAATTTTGTTATTCGAGCATATTAAGAAGTATATTAACTTCTGATATTTGTTTACAATTCAATATTATCAAGAGGACCAGCTGGCAGCCTGGTACCATACATTGATGCAAACCAATTTTTTAGTTATTTTTTCAAATATTGCTGTTATTTGTATTATACAGTTCCTCCTGCTCTATAAATAATTTTGGTTAATGAGTTTAAAAAGTTTTGTTATACGAGTCATCCTGACTCAGACGGTCTGAGATGAGAAACTGCTGAATTTTATTGATGATTTAATTATGGTGACTTTAATTATTTGAATTACAAAAAAAGCCATGCTTCAACTTTCAATTTGTTAAAGAGGTGTTATAAGATTAACTCTAATCGTCGATATGTCAATTGAAAATGAACAGTTGGTCTATTAATTCTGCTGTACTTAATCATTTGATATTTAAGGTCAGTGTATCAGGATACTAATGACATTATGCGTTAACGCGTATTCACTAAAACAGTAAACGTGCGTTTACTTTTGACGAATTCAGAAGACGCGCCTATTTCCACGTTAACGCGTAAGTGCACGCGAAAGTACACACCCATTTACTCTTTACAAAATTAGAAAATGCGCCGAGTATGCGTTAACGCGGAGGTAAACGCGGACGTAAACGCCCGTTTACTGTTTATGTATTCTGAAATTTCAGAGTTAACGCACAGTTAACGCGGCGTTTACTTGAAGTGCACGCGAGTAAACGCTGCGTTATCTTTTTCGGCCCGTCTACATGTAATGCCTGGTCTGCACCCAACTGTACACTCTCACAATGACAAATTAAAGCTTACACTATATATTATCAATTCATATATCGAAAATAGAGGTCAATATAGTCACCGACTTGCATTTAGTCATTTGCATTCAAAGATATAAACTTATTCCTCAAAACAAATGTGAAAACTAGGAGGTATCTCAATCCTTGACAAAAACAAAAAAATTGTTATTAAGTGTTGAATATTCACTTTCTCATTTAAATATACACATATGAAGAAAAAGGAGGTGTTGATGGTGAACGCGAATTGCTCACATAAGAGTGTGACGGGAAACCCCGAGTAATTAAACATCAAAATATAATGTTTTGAAATATTCGCATCCATTCACTGTCGTCACTATAATAATGGAACAAAACCAATGATAGGAAAAAAAGTAGAGATAATATGCATCAAACTTCGACTTTTGCCTATACTTTACATGTATCTCCCATCTCCTTTTATCATATAAAAACAGCATTTAATTTTGCAAATGACCAGACGACAATTTAAATCGGTACTGTTGGGATCGAAGTTTGTGTTTATGTTTGTGTTGCGTTCTCGTGCCATTGAAACATAGTTTTATATATTAACTATGCATGACCTTCTGCGACTATTGGGTGATTAAAAGTTTGTTGTTGTGTTTTATTAAGCCCCTACGGAGGGGGCAATACGTTTTACACTTTTCCGTCTGTTCATCCGTCCGTTCGTATGTCCGTCTTAACAATGGCTTCCGTTCTCTAACTTTAGTTTGCCTCAACTAAATGATGTGAAACTTATACACAATGCATATTACGACAACACACAGATCAATTTGGAAATTTTTGTGATATCATTTTTACCGTTCTAGAAGTATGTTCGTTTACAAATCCAAAAATGACTGGATTTTCCGTTTTCTTTCTTCACTACTAACACCAAGTACACATTTGGGTAGCGTCACTTTTACAGTTCTTGATATATGTCACATTATAACAGTATATGCAAGCGCGGGCATCGTCTGAGTCCCATTCACACATTCCCCATTTATCTACTATAAAATTGAGAAAGGAAAACAATAGTTTATCTTTTGCCCGTTATTTCGTTTTATTTTGCCATGGCATTGTCAGTATGTTTTCGGCTTAAACGTTTGAATTTCCCGTTGTGCGGTGAATTCGCTTCCCGTATTGTGCACCTAAAATTTGTGGTCGAAAATGTGAACATTGCATGTATATTGTCATTCGGCGAATCGAATTTAATGACATATCTTTTATTGTTTCTGTTAATTACATACAGGTATATTTATTAACATATGTAATTTGATTTTAAGATGCCCTTTAATCATTCCAGAAATACGTAATAAATATAATCACAAAAGAAAAATTATAGGGCAGTAGTATAGAGGAACAAATTATAAATAAGAGGTCGTTGTTTTGATAATTCTACTAATACAGCTTTGACGTTAAGTAATCCTTTTCGGCGACAACATGATTGTTTTCTCTTTTCCGTCAGCAGTATTCTTTCAACGGCTGATATATCAAAAGGAACTTCGGTAACCCTATGGAAATTATATATCAATATCAATTTATAATACATTAAAAACATTAAATTTTTATAGAAAAATCGTAGGATTGGTTTAAACTACAAAATGAATAATGCTTCAAATTTCTTATTTTGGGTTTAAATTTGATGTTATATCATGTACTTAATGTTGTTTTTTTGTCATTTTCAAATGTCTTAAACTCGAAAATTAGATCGGTTACCAACTTATAATTGCGAGTTTTTCATTATCTTTTTAAAAGTTCCAAGTGTATTCAATTTCTTTTAAAAATTGCCGGACAAGACATTTACGTACCTGTTACCCTATAGTGACGTCACACATTAGCGTATAGCTCCGACGTACATTAAAAAATTACGTACGCTTCCCTGCCAATACACTAGTCATTTTTGATGAATTCAACATGTCAATCATATCTGTAACGTGTGCACAACGAGCTTTAAGCGTGTATTGAGCGTACGAGAATCGTACCTAAGCGTTTATCGAGGGTTCAAGAAACGTATGTTGGCGTTTGTCTAGCGTTTTTCTAACGTAAATTGAATGCACGCTATGAAGGAAAAAAAATTCTTGGACGTATTTGAGACGCGTCCCGGTCGTATCTTGGACGTTCTATTATGGGGTGGGTGTTACAAACACACCCGCATACGTTTTAGTTAAAGTCGAACGATCTTAAAGCGTATACAACGTGCCCTAAACGTGTCTCTAACTTATCTGCAGCGCGTTAAACGCGCTTATAGCCTTTGTCTTACGTGCGTGTAGCATACAAGTATACTCTTGACACACGCTTTGGCTGGATGAAAAGGAGTAGGTCCGGTAAGAACCGATTTTGGCCTCAAATTATAGGTTCATCTGATGAAAAATTATGAACACTTTTCAAACACTTTTAAATTAGTGTCTATTTCATTTGATTCAATTAATTTATGTGAAATATTTTAACTAATTTAGTCATTAAAATTGATCCGATTCAAGCTAAAGTATGACAAATCTACCAAATCTGCCAAAAACTGTCACTTGTTTTTTGTCAGATGTTTTTTGTCAAAAATGAAAGTGTCCGCATCCGTGTTCATCCTCAATCTTTATATATGTTATGTATTATCATCAAATACAACTTACATTTCAATATTGAGGATGAACACGAATGCGGTCACTTTCGTTTTACACGGAAACTGTCTAAAATTGAACTAAAATGCTAGAATTGTGAAGAATTCAGTAACATAGCATGACTTAATGGTGTTATTATCCGATATATGTGCATTGTATTGTCAAAAACAGTCCATATTTATGTAGCAGAAGCATTCTACTGTCCAATAAATGACTTAAAGTTTAAATTTTAAAATTTTGTAAAACTGCTTTTTTTTTGGGCCAAAAAGGTGACCTACTGGACCTTCTCCTTTCTAAGCTGCATAAAACTTTCCTCGAGTTGAAGCATTCACCAAGCGTATACCTTTGTATTTCGACGTACTTCAAACGTATGCAACGCGCGTTAAACGATTGCTCAGCGTTCCTCTTGCGTGCAACTAACTAACAAATTTGTTATACAAGTCAGTATGGGGTATCAAAACTACCGAAATTTAGTTACGTATCAATATTTTGAATACCAGGAGGACATGCTGGCAACCTAAATTTATACGAACAATAAAAAAAATTGTATTACAATATTGCTGTCCATTGTATTATATATTGAATCCTGACATAAAAAATATGGCTGATGTACGATGTGGGTATATAGATTTACAAATTAAAGTGCACATATGGTCAGTTTTGATCAATGTAGTCAGTTTTTTTTTTTGTACAATCAGCATGAGGTATTAAAACTAATGAAATTGTGTTACGTATCAATATTTTGAATAAAAGGAGGACATGCTGGCACCCTAAATTTATGCGAACAAAAATTTGATGTTATTGTATTGCAATATTGCTGTCCATTGTATTATATATTGAATCCTGACATAAAAATATGGCTGATTTACTATGTGGGTATATAGATTTACAAATTAAAGTGCACATATGATCAGTTTAGGTCAATGCAGTTAAAAAAAATTGTTGTACAATCAGCATGAGGAATCAAAACTACTGAAATGTTGTTACATATCAAAATATTGAACAAAAAGAGGACACGCTGGGACTCTTTATTCGTGCAGACAAAATTCTGTAGTCATGTCTTTTAATGATGCTTTCATTTCGTGAAAGTACGCATCATCGAGAAAATTTATCACCACACAAATAGCCCTGTACTTAATAGTCCTTTCCGAAAAGATAGAGAAAATTTCTGGATAAAGGAACTAGGTACTGCAATGACATATGGACGCAATGATAATGTGAAAGGAGTAGGAAATTTGTCAAGTCTAGCCTGTAGTGATGTTAATGTAATGAGTTTATTAAATACTATCTTACGAAACCAACGTAGTCATGGACAAAAACGTTACCATCGGCCTAATGTAAAAAAAGTCTGCCAAATCTAGATCGCCCTCTGGAAGCTTTTGATGACCTTCTTTCTCATCTTCATCATCCGCTAGGGTTACATTACATTAGAACTATTCTTTTTTCACTGCCTGTTAATTTTCTAAAATGTTTGAGAGATTATGCATTTGACAAAAGATGCATAAAAACATTTTCTCTAATATACAGACTTGTCAGTATAATTTGTGATGTAGCTCTTTTCCGTCTTTTTAAACCAGTAAGATCGGAACCTTTACATGAGTAAAAGAGGAAATATCTTCCTGTTTACTTTACCGATAGAGGAATTGTTGCAATCAACATCAGCAACGTTCTACATCACAAAGAGGTAACATCTAAAATTCCTATTCATTTTCAAAATCAGTCTGTTCCTATTGTATCCTACAGTTACAACAAAACCATTGCATCCAAAATACATTACATGACCTTGATTTAGAACAATACCTTAAAAACCCTCTGACATGTGACTGTTCCCACTCGCCTTACAAATACAGCCCCACTGGTCATGTTATTACTGGGGATCTAAACATAATTCAACTTGAAAATCTCCAAAAGGTGATTTCTCATGGTCCTAAGTTTAGAGAACCCCAACACATCAATTGGAATCATAACTTCAAAATAATTATGGATTTCATTGAGGACTACGCCAGAGCATGGACTAAACGAGAAGAAGTTCAACTGGACACTTTGTCAGAATGGGTCAAAACAATCAGAACTCTGATAATACGTCGCATTTATAAGTTGAAAAAAATTGTGAATGATTGACCAAAGTCCTTTTTCAGAAACAAAGAGGCTGTAGAATGTCTACCATCTCTTCAAGAAAAGTATGTTGTTGTCCCTGCGGACAAAGCTTCAAATAATATTGTCTTTATATGTAAATCGTATCACTACGAGTGTCTTGTAAAAGAATAAGGAATAAATGAGCACTCAGGTAATCCCACATACAGAAACATATCATTTGCCAAGGATTAGACTTTGGCGAATCATAAGTCCTTCATGGCTTCAATGAACATTGCATTGAAAAACAAATCGGAGGACTTACCTAGTTTGTATTGGATACCTAAACTGCACAAAATTCCGTACAAACAACGGTACATTGCCGGCTCATCTGCATGATCCACTAAAGAATTGTCCATTATATTGACTAAAATTCTGTCCGCAGTGAAAGAGGGTCTTCAGAAATACTGTGAAACTTTTTACTCGCGTAGTAGTATTAACCATATGTGGATTCTTAAAAACTCTAAAGAAATCCTGGATAATTTTAAATCTCGGTCTTTTTCTGAAATTAGTTCTATCAAAACTTTTCATTTCTCAACCTTGTATACCACCATTCCCCATGTGAAATTGAAAACCCGTCCAAAAGAAATAATCCACGATGCTTATCATCATAAAAATGGTATAAATTTATTACTTTGGGATACCATAAGGCATTTTTTGGTAATAGTGAACAAAAGGGTAAAACATGCTACACAAAGGAACAAGTGAGCTGTATGCAGGAGTATCTTATTGACAACATATTTGTTGAATTTGGAGGTAGACTTTTTCAACAAATTGTCGGCATTCCTATGGAAACGAACTGCGCGCCTCTCCTTGCTGACCTCTTCTTATTTTCTTGTGAATCGGAGTTCCTTCAGACACTTGTCAAATACAAGAAGATCAAAAAAGGCAGGTTATTTAATTTCACTTTCAGATATGTTGATGATGTTCTTTCAATTAACAATCCGAACTTTTCTTATTTGATTCCATAAATATATCCGCCATAACTAGAAAGTAAAGACAACAGCTACGGCTTCCTCCGCCTCATTTTTAGCCTTATACCTCGAATTTGACATACACAGTCATCTCCGTACCAGAATCTATGACAAACGAGACGATTTTGATTTTAAAATTATCAATTTCCTCCACCTTAGTAGCAATATACCAACTTCACCTGCATATGGAAATATATATTTCCCAACTTATTCTGTATACAAGAGCTAGCAGCGCCTACTCAGACTTTGTAAAACGTCACCAGTGTCTGAGCAGAAAGTTGATGAACCAGGGGTATGTCAAAGAACGTCTCGTCCTTTTTCTAAAAAAGTTCATCAGAAGGTACCAAGAACTTGTTGATAAATATTCCGTATCAACTTCACTAATAATACACGATGGTCTTGAAATATAGATTTTTCGTACGGACGTAGTTTATCATCTTAATAACGTGTTATACTATTCTTTTATTTGTCTTTATTAATATTAGATTTTAGATATCCATTTGACGTAACTCTGTGCTTATGTATCCCATCATACTTTGAACGACTAAATTATGTTATGATGTGACTCTGTACCTATGTATCTTGTCATACTTTGAATGAAAAAGTTATTTATTTATTATTAAAACTGTGAGTTCGTGGTCTAGTGGTTAAGACCGATGGCTACAGTACTGAAGGTCCCAAGTTCGATTCTCACTCGGGGCGCTAAAAATATCAGTACTTCAGAAGAGTAATTTTCTTCCTCTCACACATATCTTGAAGGCATAAAACTTTGCTCAGTGCTTGGAGCACAAAAATCATGCTCGAAACAAGAAATCAAGCAATTTCATTGGTTGATTTTCGAGTATGAGTACATAAAAACAAACTCGAAAGTTTTATGACCGCAAGGCCTGGTATCCAGACCAGAGTTAAAACTAGAATGGGAACTTTGGGGGCCCCTACTTTGATCTGGAGATCAATCTTCTGATATCTCTCTGGTTTGTCTGTTTCCACCGAGTGGCCGAGTACTTCGGCTTCCTCCAACATAATAACAGACTTCCCGGTGTCCTAGCACTCTCTTTGTGTTGGGTGGGGATTGATTGTCCTTGTAAAAATAATAATTGTTGTATAAATATACGTTGATGACACATCTCTATTAATCCCGATAGGGAGTGTACATGGATGCCACTGAACCCTCGCAGCTTTCGAGGGGTTCTACGGATATCGGAGGCATTTACCAGTACATACATTACTATTACTGTTAAGTCTGTATTTTGTGATGTACATTTGACGTGACTCTGTACTTATGTATCTCGTCATACTTTGAACCACACTATTATTTTATTTATTATTATTACTTTTACTGTTAAGTCTGTTTTTTGTTATATTTATTTTACGTGACTGTATTTATGTATCCCGTCATACTTTGAACGACAAAATTATTTTATGTCTACCTGTGCGAATTTCAAAGGCGCAATTTTACACCAGTACTTTATGGATGCATTTTACATAGATAAATAAAATCGTATAATATAAGCAAAATGAGGATGTTTAATTTAATGTATGCCTTACTGTGCTTCTTCGTTACATTTGTTGTTTTTATAGTGATTAAGATGATAACACAATGTTGACTGCTGTACCCCTATTTTTTTACATTTTTTACATTTTTACCTATTGTGTCTGTTTTGTTCACGCATCGGTGACATTTTAATGGAATTTGATGCAACTGTCATACAAGTGAGAGGTTTAGCTAGCTATAAAACCAGGTTCAATCCACCATTTTTTACATAAGAAAACGCCTGTACCAAGTCAGAAATATGACAGTTATGATCCATTCGTTTGATGTGTTTGAACGTTTGATTTTGCCATTTGATTGGGGACTTTCCTTTTTGAATTTTCCTTTGAGTTCAGTATTTTTGTGATATTACTTTTTTGTATAATAAATTCTATCCTGAAATTAAAATATTGCTGATTGTATCTACATAGATCAAGGACGTATAACTAACAAGGACGTATAACTAACATCTTATATACTTCCTTGCAAAGATATACATTATAAAGTTGAAATTAGGTTGAATTTGATAGGTTTTGGACTATATTTTCAGTGCCCGTTATCATTGTATCCAAGATCGTTTTTTAATTTATAGATTGGCAGATCACAGATACATTTGTGTAACAAGCAACGTTTTATGCGTACTTTATTTTCACATATTTGTATTTAATCCTGTTTATGTAACGGAAGTATTAATTTTACTTTATTTTTGATGTTTATACTACGAGTACGAAACAAAGATATTAAAAAATATTTTTAAAAATTCGATGTAGAGCAGTCCTGGTTACAAGTTAACTTAGTGTTGAACAGACAGTCAAAAGTTAACTTGGGAACAGGTCTGGTTTCAATCGGACTTGTCAAAGCAAAAGTTAACTTATGTAAACTTTGTGGCAGGACAGGTTTCGAAGTTAGTTTCTGTTAAAGTTAACTTATATCAATAGCGAACCTGTTTCCAAATTTACTTTTTGGCAGACATAAAAACAGTCCTAGGACCAAGTCCGCTTTTCAAGTTAACTAGATTTTGGTCCTAAGACTAGTCAGAGCAGTCCTAAATCCGGTCACAGATTAGCTTTGACCAGTCCAAATAACTGGTTATCAAGTTAACTTGTTGTACAGGTTAGGACTGCACCCATCTATCTGTATACCGACTTTGTCAATTCTGTCTGTACGTTTGGTGCACGCCGGTTTATACGACAATGTGTGACTCCGGCATTAAGGGCATACAGGTTTGATCCCGTATCTACATTTTGATCAAAATTTCCATACAGACTATTTTTTACCTGATTAAATCAAATATGTAATAAAAATTATACCTTCATATGCTACTTTTTGAGTAAAATGAGGTCGACATTTATATATTTGCTGAAAATTCGGTTTTGTGGCCGTATTTTCCCTTTCGAAAAGAAAACATCACTTTTTTGTTTTAAAAGATAAACACATATTATACAAGTATATAGCAACTGTAGTAACTGAAGCTGGTAATGCTACTCAATCGTACTTTTTACACCGAACTTCGATCTCTTAATGTATAAGTGTAAGATTTTGTTGTTGACATTCTTTTACTGGCTTCTGCAATTGAAGGACAATGATTTGCCAAATCACGAAGATGAGGATTCCCTAAAGTTTTTAAATGTTGCCAATGCGAAAAATGAGAAAAATTAAATCTTTTCTTCAAAAGAAAATAAGGTAAAATAAAATAAAATAAAATATCATAATTGATTTGCTTGAGACGTGGACATCACAAGATTTATTAAATAATAGACTCGAACTATTTTTATATAGATTAGACCGTTGGTTTTCCCGTATGAATGGTTTTACACCAGCAGTTTGGGGGCCCTTTATAGCTTGTTGTTCGGTGTGAGCCAAGGCTCTGTGTAGAAGGCTGTACATTGACCTATAATGGTTTACTTTTTTAAATTGTTATTTGGATTGAGAGTTGTCTCATTGGCACTCACACCACATCTTCCTATATCTAATTGTCATTTTGTTTAGTTTCTTTCGTTACCTACATGTATTCAGACCTCGGACTCAGACTTTTTTAAATGAGTTTTTCTGTGCGTATTGTTGTGCGTTTGTTCTTTCTACATTGGCTAGAGGTAACGGAGGAAGGTTAAGCTTCAAAACAAAACATGTTTAACTCCGCCGCGTTGTTGTGTCTGTCCCAACGCAGGAGCCTATGGCCCTTATTAGTCTTGTATGATTTTAAATTTTAGTTTTTAGTGTATATTTTGGAGTTTAGTATGACGTCCATTATTACTGAACTAGTATACATTTTTGGGAAGGGCCAGCTGATGTACGCCTCCAGGTGTGGAGGTTTCTCTTTGTATTGAAGAACCATTCGTGGCCTTCGGCTGTTGTTTGCTCTTTGGTCGGGTTATTGTCTTTTTGGCACATTCCCCATTTCCATTCTCAATTTTATTGATCAATTTGTCAAAAAGATTAAGCAAACATTTTTTGTACACAATTGATACAGCGTTCCAAATCTAAGAACTTAGCACTTGGCTTTAAAGGTCTTCTTGGATACATATGTTTTAGTCATGTCATATTTTTTGTTTTGGTAAAAAAAAAAATACCCAAATAGTTAATCTGTTTTACTCTCTCAATATTTATACCATTATACGTAACTTTGTTTTTTTGGTAAACGTCCCAAACCTAACAATAGAGTTTTGATCTTGTCAACGTTAGTTTTCAAACCTTACAGTCGTCATAAAAGGCATTGAGTTGCGTCTAAAGGTCCGGTTCTGTTTCGAGCAACAAGACCGTGTCATCTGCGTATAATAGGATAAACAAACTGAAGATATATTTTTAATTCTCTTTTTATATCTACTTATATAGTTCTTGACATAAGAACTAAGAAATCGTCTAAATATTTTAAAAGTAAAGTTACCGGAAAGGTAATAAGTTTTTGTCCTTCTCGTTTGCCGTTGTCACAAGCAAAGTCTTTCAAATAACAATTATTTTATGAGATTAAGTATTAAAGTACATATTAGATACAACCTTATACCTTTTTTAAAGTACGTTATATACTGCAAAATAACATTTTTGAACAAACTCGCTAAACAGTATCGAAGTCCTACTCAAAATCTCAAAATTGCAGTAAAAATCTTTACCAAATAACTAATGATAGACATAGGACTATAATTCTTGGATCTTTGGAACTGCCAATGATTTTATAAATAGGTTTAATTGTACAAACTGGCCAGTTATGTGAAATAAGACCTTTCTCAATTAAAAAGAGTTATCATAAATGAATATAAACCGATTTGATGTGCATTTTATGTACTCGTTTATAAAATTTCTTTTCAACAACCTTTATAATTCTTCAGTGTTTTAATGGACTGGAGAATTCATATTTTGAAAAATGTGAATTAATATATGCATCCAACTTTCACATTGCATTGTAATAATATTCTGTGCAGCGTTCAAATTCTGTAGAGCACCTGCTTGTCTAAAGTGAAAAGTGAAAAGCTCAGCGAATATCATTACATGATATTCGGATAATATCAATCGAAAGCAAAAGAGAATGGTTTGTAATCGGTATTCCTTAAATTCAACATTTACAACAATTATTGTTTAATACCAGTAAGAATATTCTAATTGTATCAACATAAAAGTAAAAAATACTGATGTAAAATATCTCACAATAGACAGCAGCTTGTTCTGATTCCTGAGTTCGCTAGGTGCTTCTTAAACGCAAGCGGACTTAAAAGTCACAGAACAAAAAATCACAAGTATTTTCTTGGCAATTGATTGAATATATAAGAGAAAAGTCTTGAAATAAATACTTTTTACTACGTATAAAATTTAACAGTTAAGGAAAAATAAAAAAAAATAAATGAAATTTATCAAACGTTGATAATCAAATGGATATATTTCATCATGAAACAGGTCCGATCCACTTTGTTCTTAAATGAGAAGATAACACTAGTACAATAAAAAAAAATCTACTACGAAATAAAATTATAAACCGCAAACTAGATTTATAATTATGTACATTTTCTTTTAGCCATACGTTTCTTAACTTAATCATAGTGTTAATCCATTTCATATTTTTCTTTCATACATATTTTTTTTTTTATTAATTTTTGGTTAAAAAAGGCAGAGAAGTATCACCATCGGGCTGCATATCTACGTATAACCTAAATATTAACTTTAACCCAGATTATTGACAAATGATTGTATTCTTCTTGCATTTATTTTGAAAAATGTTTGGTAATTTGTTAATGTTATAATTTACCCAGTGTATTCTAATATATGACAGAATATTGATCCATGGATCAAACAGACACAGCGTTACAATTATAATATAATCATTAAGATAGTGGTTGTTCGGTTGACTGCTCAGATAATTCGTATATTTAAATGTAAATGATTTGCACCAAACATCTGTCATCTGTCAAAAGTTTAAAGAAAAAAAAGTAAATAAGATACTCAAAATATATCTTCGTTGACAAATTTAACATGGCTTATTGCACAAGTATGGGTCACTGTGGTATTTTGCATGCTATTAGTTGTTAAAAACAGCCTAAATTTGGTTAGATCGTTAATAAAAAAACACATTTGTCTGCATGAAAAAAAATTCTATAAGATAGAATTTTAAAAATAAATTGTCAGAAGATAGTTTTTCTTATATGATTTAAGAAAATAAAATTAGATAATGGTGCCACCGAAATTCTTGCTACGAGTAAAAATAAAATTTTCCGTATCAGTCCAAAATATTTTTTTACTAAACGAGTTGTCTCCCCTTAAATGGCTGATTTGAAAAAAAATATTCTAAAAACAAAAATAAATGACATTTGTTTAAATATTTTGAATAATACAATAAATTACTAAGTTATATTTATATTACTACACAGTTTCACCATTAGATTGCAAATCTGTCCTCAAATTTAGTGATTTGGGAAAATAACTAGACCGATTGTGTACTGTGATTGAGTAATCAAAGATGGCGGTATACCATTAATCTACTTTAATATATATGGAACGCGACTGCAAAACTAATTTTTATGAGATACACAATTTTCCGGTTACAACAACTGTTCTTTCCTTGTATAACTAATTAAGGTATCAGGCCCATAATTAGCGAATAAAAAACAATCAACATAATTTGCATTTTTATCGAGGTTTGTAAAAAAAAGTTGGGTTAAGAGTTCTTACTATGAAATGAAAATCCGCAAACTATTTGAGGATAACAACAGAACTGGGTTAAAGGACCCTTTTTTGTACTCAAATACCTTAGTAAGTGTTTGAATAGTTTTTGATTTTAAGATACCTAGTATATAGTATAATTTACTAATCTATCCTTCCAAAGGTACCTCACATTCAACCTTGTCAAATAACAAAATAAATGTTAATTGCTATTCTAGTTTTATAAATGTGTTATTGTAACTCAAATTGAAAAAGAAGGAAAGTGTAAATGTTTTAAATATTATATATTCACCAGTTGAATTTTAAATATTGAGCAGAACATTAAAAAAATTAATATTAAAATTAACTTTATATATTGTTCTATACATAACCTAATAAAAATTAGAAAACGTTTACCATACCGATTTAAAAAAAAATTGATTTATAATGTCAAGGTCATAGTTACTAAAAGGAGACTTGATTGCACATTTTTGAGAATTTTTTAGTATAGTTCATAAAAATCTGTATCGAAATTCACCATACTCAATATCAAATTATAATAAGAATACACTCTGATAATATTGAGAATGGAAATGGGGAATGTGTCAAAAAGACAACCCGACCATAGAACAAACAACAGCAGAAGGTCACCAACCTTTATTCTTAAACCTTAGTCAATTTGAAGTTAGAAACATCCTATCTGAGCATAATGTGACTTATATTACAAATTTCACAGCTCAATTTAAACTGACTGTAATGTATGACTTTGATAGAAAATACTTGAAAATTTCATTTTGGACTACAAGAACATAAACTTTCAATATCAAGATCATTTTTGTTGATTTTTTTCTTGTTTGTTCTACTGCTTCACCGACTTTCTACAATTTTTACAATGAGTTAGTAAAATATCCAAGGTATTGAACAGTCAATGAATATTGACCCCCTATTTACACCTGGTGTAAGTAATGGGACTATTAAATGATCAAAAGTGCAGTCATGGTCATTTAACTGTTTTTATTTACTATCAGTTGATACAATTTGTAAAAGGTATAAAACTTTCATTTGAGATAATGAATGGAATTTTGTGAGTTTTTGTACGGTTAACATCAGGCTATGTTATCTGCCAAATACATGCTATGACGCAATGATATAAGGGATACAATCAAATAATTTCATTAAATCTTGATGACTACAACTTTTTTGTGGTAGTAAAAAAAATATGTTTTAATGTTTGATACCACAGAAACAACTTACTGTGTATTTAAAACAATTTAGGACATTTTTTTATATGAAAGCATATTGTCTGTGTGGGAAAAGCTAACAAAAGCACAAACTCAGGTCTAAGGCTCTTAATTTGCAATATGTGAATTTTTGCCCCAAAAAAGATTGAAAACTGACTACTATAACTTCATATGATCAGTAAAGTAAAAGAATCAATTGTTTTCTAAATTTGGGGTTTCACCGTATTTCCCTTAAAGGTGTCAGACCACCAATTAAAAATCCCTATCTGTTCAACTAAATATTGCAATTTGCACAGCTTTCTAAATATTTTACCTTAAGTTTAACATTAAGAAAACCAGGTATATCCTGAATTTTACATGTATCACATTTATACATGCCACTTTTCAACCAATGTTTAAAGTCTTATAACAAATTTCTGATCTTGAAAACACAGATACTACCAAAATAACTTCCGGTTTTCTGGAAATCTTAAATTAGTGTACTATGTAGCGCATTAATTCTGAATTTTTAACGCAAACTTAAAGACAAGTGAATTTTGGCTCAAAATGGTTTAAATATATTTCCCTTTCATCAAAAGTTTCATTTCTACATATTTGTTGGTTAGTTTAAGTGAACAATGACATCAAAAGCACTATTTTGGGACAGAGTAGGACTACTTTTACATACGTTCTAAATTGGAGTGAGAAATTTGTGGTCTAACACCTTTAGGGGTCAACAGGTCAAAGGTCAATGTCATTTTAGAATCTATTATTAGACAGTGACCTCTTCTCTTTCTACATTTACAAAATACGTAATATAATTTTTTATTTAATAGTTCATTATGACTATTTAATGATATGTAATAGAGAAAGGATAAGTTTCAACCTTGAGATAAAAAAAAAACAAAGGTCAAGGTGATTCTTAGATCTGAAATGGACGATACTATCTTTTTTACTATTTTTTCCAAAAGTATGTAATTATCAATAGGTCCCTTTCTGTGATATCCAATAGATGACAGATTGGGATCACCCTTAGGTCAAAGGCTGGGTCAAATTTCAAAAGGATATAGAAATGCAAGTATACATAAAAAAAGTACTACATGTATTTTTCATCTTACTTTTGACCTACTTTAATAACCTTGTTTTAGCAACATAGTATAAATACATGTTTTGATATATGTAATTCTTGTATATGTATGTAAAAGCTAAGTAATGTGTTGTAAAGTTGCAAAGACATCTGTTTATGGTTTTTGAAGAATGTAATCATAGATAATATTTACTGTTTTTTCTACATATTTCCTGTTTTGTCATACGTGTAAGACCGAGTTTCATTGAATGACTATGATATTTTTTCTTTTATTTCATACCAGTATTAACTAGAGCTCACTTAAGGATACCCAATCATTCCTGTCCAACATTGAACTCAGTTAGGTCAATTATCTCCTTTGCAATATTTTGTATCGGGTTTAAACTTTTTCATGCACATAACAAATACTAGAAATCTATAATGATATTCAATAAACTCAATGACATTCGAATTCAATATTCAAAATTCAATATTTATATATAAATATATTACACTATACAATGCTTTAATTTAGCATTCCATTGATCATTGTATTTGGATTCAAGGTGAGATAGACAGCATTGTTTATATTCATATGTGTTAACAATAACTACCAATGGTCATGCTTATATGAAACAGAAAAAAACATTGTTGCTAATGAAACAAATATCCCCATCCGACCAAATTCTTCATCTTTTAGCAAATGAAGCGAGTCTACAAAAATTGAGAATGGAAATGGGGAATGTGTCAAAGAGACAACAACCCGACCATAGAAAAAACAACAGCAGAAGGTCACCAACAGGTCTTCAATGTAGAGAAAAATTCCCCCACCCGGAGGCGTCCTTCAGCTGGCCCCTACACAAATAAATACTGTTTCAGTGATAATTAATGCCATACTAATTTGCAAAATGTATACCTATGACAGCATTCTTCATTTCAGGGTCATTAGTCATCCAGTTTGGCATGGCCATGTTACATAAAAATGTTGATGATCCAATCATTCCATCTTTGAACATCAAATGAAGCAAAGTTAACAAATGAGCAGCTGTGAATCTTTTTTCTTTTTTCTCCGGCATTGAAAAATAACCATAAGGTGATGATGTTAGAACGCTGATATACGAATCAATATATATACCCCCTATTATACTTCCACCGATAGATGCTAAAATTTCTGCCACAGTGATGTTTGTAGAACGTACAAGTATTCCTGCGAACATTCCTAAACACCCTACTACAGTGTTATGAGTTGCACTTTTGAATGCATTTGCCGCCATTTCAGTTTCATTAAAAAGATAATGTGTTATTGCTCTGAAGTGACCAATAATCGGAAGTTCTTCAAAAAAACTCCCTGTCACTTTGGTATCTCTCGCCCCTCTTTCACCCATCCTTATGTTGGTGTTCTATACAATATATGGAGATTGGAGTTTACTGAAGAAACAAAATTATAACACAATTATTTTTTTTTGTTCAACTATCAAACTCATATTCTGATAATTATTTAACATCTTCAAATCATATCTATTGTACTTTAACACATGTATTGTGATTACAAAATTGTACAGCCAAATTATGACAATCTTTTTTAAGTAATAGTTACCTAAATACTTTGGTAAAATACAGGGATTAAATACACGGGGCTAGATGACACCGGACTCACTTCACATCTGTTTATGTCTATTTTCTTTTTCAATTTATCATTGCATATGTTTGTGCTCGTTAGAAATGACCACATTAGTAAGAATATACTGAGGTTTAAGCAACCAGCACCAATTGAAATGAAAATAACCCATCATTATTGGACTGTTCCAAAATGAAGACTATTTTAAAATTCTTAAACTTAGAAGATTTAGTGTTTGCTAAAATTTCAGCTTTTCGTAACTGACTATCTCAAAATGTCATACATGTATGTCATTGCAAATCTAATGCTAACCTAAAGTGACCTTGGCATAAACAACAAAAGCCAGATTGGGATACAATCGCCTTTTCCTTATTTTTTTGAAATAAATTATCCAGTTTATAATGAGTATAATAATTCTAAAAATTATTAATGCTGTCGTTATCGTTGATGTTATATGTAAAAGAGGAAATATTAATTAATTGAACAAACCAATGCACACAGACATGTATTTATTAATTTATTTATGTCAGAAAACGTTTAAAGATTAATCAAAGAAAATATGAAACAGTTTGAATACACTGTTTGATCAGTAAAAGGATTTTCTAAAAGATATTCTGTCAAAATTGTTAATTGTTTAAATCGACGTAAAATAATGGATTAGTTGACATGTTGAAGAAATACATTTCGCACCATAACACTCTATTGATCTAACAAACAAACACAAAAAACAAAAATATCAAACTTCAAAGTACAATAAAAGAGGGACAAAAGATCGTGTTGCTTATGTGATATCAAATCCGGTAAATAGTCTTATTCGGTAGGTCACATTCATGAAAGGGAAGGGAATTGTAGTTACGACGTAAGGAACATAAAATAAAAATCATGAAGTCTATTCAAAGTAAAAAAAATCAAAAGGACGAAATGAAAATAACTTACACATTCTTTGCACAGACAATTTCCAAAGAAAATATCAAAAGAAAACTAATTTAATTACAAAATTGTTTGTTAATCCTGATTAAACTGTTTTAATATTCTCATTGTTTATTTCAAGTATACTAACATTGCCTTTCTTCAAACCTCAGATATTAGAATGCAAACATTTTTGTTTCAGCAATAATTATAAATAATCATAAATGTTTCATTCAATTTACAAAACAAACTTACCGTGATATGCAAACAGACGGAAATATTAAAACTGTCTCTCAGTGACCGAATTAGTATTGAGAAATGTTACCACGCATCCTATATTTAAACTGATGTAACGGAAGAATGCATTTCCATAAATCATAAAAAAAGCATCAAATGTTACATGAATCATTAACTTCATGCAGTTTGACAACTGTAGTTGAAATGTTTTACAGCATATCCAATGGTTTATTAGGAAAAGGTATAATAACCCAGTTTAAACTTTATCATACAGTAGATGATTTTCAAATCGAGTAACATAAAGTTTGTTTATCTACATTATGATATTTATAGAACGACAATTTCTAGTATTTCACATAATGCAAGGGTGTTTTGGGATTTGACAGAGAGGCTCAAGGAAAACAGATGAGGCAGGGTAAGGAAAGCTTAAATGTAATGTATGAGAATTCAAAAGTGCATTTCATATATCATATGAAGAAGTTGAATATCTTAAAAGGGGATCGCAGCCGTAGTTAATATTGGTACACATACACCAACATCAAGCACAAATTTAAGTTAAATCCTAAATGCAGCCAATATTGTCGTCCCATCTCAGCCTTGTGGCAAATAAATATGACATAGAAAAGGACAAATTTGCCAAAAAAACCAAAATACTTGGTCTATCTTATGAAAAGATGGTTCGGGTTGAATCTGATGCTAGGTATAATAATATATTTCTAATAAATGCCCGACAATTGAGAGGTAAAGAAAAATATAACATGCCTAAAGCATGCTGGTTTCTGTATTGTTAGAAGTGCAGAGGATTTCCCTATAGGTAACGAAGGAGAGTGTAGTTTCAGCTGCACATGTGAATTCAGCAATCACCTTCAAATATTTCATTTAAGTTCGGATGGGAATAGTAAATCATTTACCGAAATAAACATTGTACATGGAAATTGTTCAGAGGTGTAAGGCTGTTGTCTCAAAGTTGAAAATGAATCGACTTTTGTGCTTTCATGTTCTCAGGATCTCATAAGAAACACGAAAAGAGTCGCTTTGCTCTTGATATTAAAACTAGAAGTGTAAGAGAATATCGACATGTATAGTGATAAACATGTTTTTAAATAAAATCGATTAAATATGATAGCCAATAAGACAATTGTCCAAAAGAGACCAGAATGACACAGGCATTAACAACTGGTACTTTTGATAACTATAGGACACCGTACGGCCTTCAACAATGAGCAAGTCATCTATAAAAGGCCTCGATATGGCAATGTAAAACAATTCAAACGAGAAAACTAACGACCTTATATATATATATATATACTAGAACACACCCGTGATATCACGGGTCCGTGTCTGAATTAAAGTATATAACTCTGCGCAAGCCTTATTTTAGTATTAGTATTGTCATCTGATAAAGTCATGCCGATTATAAGATACACAGTTTTTCTCTGCTTTCAAATCTTTCTGTTTGAACCCCTCGAACTGAAACAATAATATTAATTATTTGGAAAACAAAAGGTCCTGGAATGGAGTATTTTTTAATCAACAGCATTGTCCTATATAAGTTATAAATAAAGTTGAATTCTTTGCTTCGCTGTTTTACGTCATGCCCACTAACAAATTGAAAACTGTACCTATACGCCTTATTTTTAGTCCAGATTTTTAGTATTCGTATTGTTATCTTAGAAAGTCTTACTGATTAAAATACTACAATAGGTAACAATTTGACAATTTAGTAGTGTCAACCCTGTGGTTATGACCCGTGTATATAGCATATTAATCCTGAATACAACGTTTGGTGGTGCGCCTGTCAGGTGCGGAACGTACAGATAAGGTAATAGGTAACAGGTGAATATACTATTGGTATCGGTAGCGGACTCGACCCGGAACTTCTTAATTATTGGCAATATTAATTACGTGGAAAACAAAAGGGTCTGGAGTGGTGTGATTTTTAATCTACACCTTTGTCCTATATTAGTTATATATAATGTTGAATTCTGTGATTCGTCGTTTTTACGTGATGACGGCTGACAAATTGGACCTCGTAATTTTAGTATTATAGATATATATATATATACAACTCGTCTAAACATCAACCCAACAATGTTAGATCTGTAAATTTGCTTTCGCAAATTTTTGGTTCTTCCCTCGCCGGGATTCGAACCCATGCTACTGTGATATCGTGACACCAAATCGCCTGCACTGCAGCCGTCCCGCTAGACCACACGACCACCTGATAGCCAATAAAACAATTGTCCAAAAGAGACCAGAATGACACAGACATTAACAACTGGTACTTTTGATAACTATAGGACACCGTACGGCCTTCAACAATGAGCAAGTCATCTATAAAAGGCCTCGATATGGCAATGTAAAACAATTCAAACGAGAAAACTAACGACCTTATATATATATATATATATATATATATATAAGTACGTCTGAGTCAGTGACAACCCTACAACAGATGTATCCATCGGATCCCCATCAATGATGGTGATACATGGCTGTGTACATAATGTATATAAAACTCGTCTAAACATCAACCCAACAATGTTAGATCTGTAAATTTGCTTTCGCAAATTTTTGGTTCTTCCCTCGCCGGGATTCGAACCCATGCTACTGTGATATCGTGACACCAAATCGCCTGCACTGCAGCCGTCCCGCTAGACCACACGACCACCTGATAGCCAATAAAACAATTGTCCAAAAGAGACCAGAATGACACAGACATTAACAACTGGTACTTTTGATAACTATAGGACACCGTACGGCCTTCAACAATGAGCAAGTCATCTATAAAAGGCCTCGATACTGCAATGTAAAACAATTCAAACGAGAAAACTAACGACCTTATATATATATATATATATATATATATAAGTACGTCTGAGTCAGTGACAACCCTACAACAGATGTATCCATCGGATCCCCATCAATGATGGTGATACATGGCTGTGTACATAATGTATATAAAACTCGTCTAAACATCAACCCAACAATGTTAGATCTGTAAATTTGCTTTCGCAAATTTTTGGTTCTTCCCTCGCCGGGATTCGAACCCATGCTACTGTGATATCGTGACACCAAATCGCCTGCACTGCAGCCGTCCCGCTAGACCACACGACCACCTGATAGCCAATAAGACAATTGTCCAAAAGAGACCAGAATGACACAGACATTAACAACTGGTACTTTTGATAACTATAGGACACCGTACGGCCTTCAACAATGAGCAAGTCATCTATAAAAGGCCTCGATATGGCAATGTAAAACAATTCAAACGAGAAAACTAACGACCTTATATATATATATATACAACTCGTCTAAACATCAACCCAACAATGTTAGATCTGTAAATTTGCTTTCGCAAATTTTTGGTTCTTCCCTCGCCGGGATTCGAACCCATGCTACTGTGATATCGTGACACCAAATCGCCTGCACTGCAGCCGTCACGCTAGACCACACGACCACCTGGGCTCTCAAAAAAAGAGCTTTCGGTGGGCATGTGTTACCTTTCCACGTCAGTTTTAATCTAGCGGCGTACTACAGTACATGATGTATAAGGCATGAAGATGTTATGGTTACAGATCAGCTAAATTATCTATAGTAAAGGATCCTACAAATTAATGTAAGATACAGTCACAGAAAATAATTATATTCATAAGTACGTCTGAGTCAGTGACAACCCTACAACAGATGTATCCATCGGATCGCCATCAATGATGGTGATACATGGCTGTGTACATAATGTATATACAACTCGTCTAAACATCAACCCAACAATGTTAGATCTG
This sequence comes from Mytilus edulis, assembly GCA_019925275.1. Classification (NCBI taxonomy): domain Eukaryota; kingdom Metazoa; phylum Mollusca; class Bivalvia; order Mytilida; family Mytilidae; genus Mytilus; species Mytilus edulis. Next base: position 25,033,141 of record CM034354.1, read on the forward strand.
TAAATATCCTTTCGCAAATTTTTGGTTCTTCCCTCGCCGGGATTCGAACCCATGCTACTGTGATATCGTGACACCGAATCGCCTGCACTGCAGCCGTCCCGCTAGACCACACGACCACCTGGGCTCTCAAAAAAAGAGCTTTCGGTGGGCATGTGTTACCTTTCCACGTCAGTTTTAATCTAGCGGCGTACTACAGTACTACAGTACATGATATATAAGGCATGAAGATGTTATTGTTACAGATCAGCTAAATTATCATATTAAGTAGAGGGTTGGGATCCCGCTAACAGGTTTAACCCCGCAACAATATTTATGTCTGTGCCTGTCCCAAGTCAGGAGCCTGTAGTTCAGTGGTTGTCGTTTGTGTATGTGATACATATTTATTTTTCAATCTTTTTATATATAGCCTGTAGTTCAGTGGTTGTCGTTTGTGTATGTGATACATATTTATTTTTCAATCATTTTATATATAGCCTGTAGTATATATATATATATATATATATATAAAAATGATTGAAAAATAAATATGTATCACATACACAAACGACAACCACTGAACTACAGGCTCCTGACTTTCAGTGGTTGTCGTTTGTGTATGTGATACATATTTATTTTTCAATCATTTTATATAGGTTGTCGTTTGTGTATGTGATACATATTTATTTTTCAATCATTTTATATATATATATATATATATTTTATATATATATATATATATATATATATATATATATAAAATGATTGAAAAATAAATAAAAATGGGAAACAACACGTTTAATAATTGCATGCGAACGACGCGCTTTTCTGGAATCCAGTGAGTTGTCTGAATGTCAAAATATGTTAATAAAACCCGCCATTGTAAGGTGCTACAATAATCTCCCATTGTAATTCTCACTAAAATTGTTTATATCTAAAAACCCTTTTGATTTTTCTCAAAATTTTAACACAACACGATCACTTATAACGACATTACATTCTTCATTAGATTCATTTTTTCTATAAGGGAATATACGTTTATCGTCGTTATCCAAAACGCCAAACGCATGTAAAGGTATTCATTGAAAATGAATAAAGTAGCCCTAGCGTACGCAAAAATCATGATACGCATACAATGTTTTCATTGATACGTAGCATTACATGTTGTTTACCTTCAACTGTCCTTTTTTTATTTGTTTGCGTTTTTTGATCTTTTCAGACGTATTAACAGTGTTTAAGGTAAAATATACGCCGTAGACAGTCAATTCATTAAAAGTATTTATCGGATAATATCCTAAACATATGCATGGGATATAAACGAAGTCTTTTAAACTGGTCTGAGCACTTTTCTCTTTTATTTAGATGTGTCGTATGTAAAATATATATCATACCAGCAGACGTATACCTTTCAATTTGCTTTTTGTCGTGATTGAATTGAACACAAACATTGATAGGAATAAGGCCATGCAGAAAGAGCGACAACTCTCAGCTTTATAAACTCTTAAAAATAACCACCCGTTTATTATTCTCATGGTATATATGCGCTATCGTGGTTTGTGTTCTATTTTGAGGTATTGCCCATGCTGGTGTATACGTATTTACATAAAAGGATTCAGAAAGCAAAGTGAGGTTAGCATAACTTGACAACAAAACAATAATTAAAATTACAGCGTTTATTAAATTTTGTGCAGGTTGGCGTCTAATTTCAAATAGATATGCCTTTTCTCAATAACAAATTTACAAAAAAGGAAAATCACAAAAATACTGATCTCTGAGAATAATTTTTAACACAACATGAAAAATCTCAATCACATCAAACGAATGGATAACAACTATCATATTTCTAGACATATATTCTAGATATATTTTTAGACATTTTCATATTGAGAAAATGGTGGAAAAAAACAATTTTTAAATCTAGCCAAACCTGTCACTTATATGACAGTCGCATCAAATTTCATTATAATGAAAGTGATATGTGAATACAACAAATAGACATTATAGTTAAAATGTTAAAAATAGGGGTACACAATTGTGTTATAATCTAAACGACTATAAAATCAAATATGTAACGAAGAAGCACAACATGGCACTAAGACCAAGCATATATATGAGCAAACATTAAAGACACGAACACACAAACTCGCCATAGTACAATAACAAAATAACGGGATGACAATCAATCGCGTTTCAATTGAGTTCCTATATTAGCACAGAAAGCACTGTATTGAACTCAAGAGTATTACATCTCTGACTAAAGGCAAAAATGGTCATAAAGGCATTAACAGGGGTAAAAAAGTCAAGTCCGGATAACATTCCAAATTTTTATTATAGAAAAATAGAAATGCATTCATCTCACGTGACTTCAAACTAAATGTAAGAACATTTCCTGAAAAAATAAAATAAAAAATCCAGGAGCAAGATGAAATAAGGTCCGTGTAACACTTATTAGTTCAAAGTTTTAAAAAGTTTTGAAATTTTAGATTTTTGGAATTTTGATCAGAGTTTTTAAATATCAAAATTCCAAATGGTGTAAAAGTCTTTAAATTTTGAAACTTTAACCAAATAATTAAAATATCAAAATTCTAAATATCGTTTTTAAACATGTTAAATATATTAGTTTAGAAATTTGATCAAACGTTTAAAAATACTAAACCGAACGTGCAATTTTGATTATTTCACTTTTTGAAAGTTTGATTTATTTTAAATGTTTGATGAAAAGATGAAAAAAGGGGAACATGTAAACACAGCGCTGATTATAATTATTCTTAGTAAGGAATAAATAGCACGAAATATATCAAATCATTTTTAATTACAAAAAATCAAAATCTTCACATGGGATAACATTACTGAAGTTTTAAGATTTTACATCTAATAAAAAAATTATTTAAACCGGCATCGAAAAGGCCAGAGGCTCCTGAATTGGGACAGGCGCAGGTGCACATATGCGACAGGGTTAAACATGTTGCGTGCGTTCACAACCCTCCTCCTAACCTCTAGCCAATGAAGAATGAACTAACACATAGCAATACGCAGAGTAAAACGCACTTTAAAAGAAATCCAAGTACTTTGTCAAAATAGGAAACAAAAGAAACTAATCAAAATGACAATGATAATAAATTAACAAAGGACTACTATAAATAAAGCTATAGCAATTACTGACATATGCCAGCTCCACACCACAATTAAACTAATTGAAAGATTGTGTCTTCATCATATGAATAACAAGCACAACACGCACAATACCTCTCTTATGTATTTATCATTGTTTATTGTTATCATTCATGAAATATTTGTCACTGGCAACCAAAAATCGATAATTCAAAATAGGTTTTTCATATACAAATTTCAACGAAACTAAGGATTCAGCTCGCTCGAGCATAGTAGTCATTATATATGGATTTTTATATGTTTAATAGATAAAGGAAGATGCGGTATGAGTGCCACTGAGACAACTCGACATCCAAGTAACAATATATATATATATAAGTAAACCATTATGGGTTAAGGTTATGCATTTAACACCGAACAGCAAGCTATAAAGGACCACAAAATTACTAGTGTTAAACCATTCAAACGGAAAAACCAACGGTCTAATCTATATTAAAACGAGAAACACGTATGCTACATCAACAGACGACAACCACTGTACATCAAATTAACTTCACTTTGGCGAAACATCTCTTTAATTGTTTCGGTTCTTTTATTTACTTCACTTTCAAATTTTCAGTTTTGAGTGTTCTGTAGGTAAATGTTTTTACTTAAAATTCAGCGTTTTACAATGTACTGGTTTTTTTCAGAGCAACATTGGTGTATGGCCAAAAATGCAGCTGACAGCGTGGCACTCTCTTCACACGCCCCATTCTGATTGGACGTACCTGTGTTCTTTTACTTTGCTCATATAAAATTGAGAATAGAAATGGGGAATGTGTTAAAGAGACAACCCGACAACGCATGGAACAGAAGACAGCAGAAGGTCACCAACAGGTCTTCAATGCAGCGAGAAACTCCCGCACCCGGAGGCGTCCTTCATCTGGCCCCTACACAAACATACATACTAGTTCAGTGATAATGAACGCCATACTAAACTCCAATTTGTACGCAAGAAATTAAAATTAAAAAATATTTAAGACTAACAAAGGCTAGAGGTTCCTAACTTGGGACAGGTGAAAAAATGCGGCGGGGTTGTCTTGAACTATTTTATGGCTCAAAGTCCAGTAGAAAATATATATATGTACGCAACCTAACCATACTACAATGAAATGGACCTACTGCGAGTTGGTCAGCTTGTACTGTTACTCCTTAAATACGGATGCTGGGTAAACCAACAAGTAAAATAGTCATTATCAGAGTCGTGTGTCTTGCTTTAAAAGGATTTTTTTTCTTTTGAGAATATTTATTTTATCATCCTATTTTTTTACCGTGCATGTGGTTTTATTTTATACATTATTTATGCATCAGCATGTTTTCATTTCATTTTGTTTCGTTTCGTTTCGCTTTTATTTCGTTTCGCAGTTTACAGGTACCCCTCTTTTTGCCCCTTTTCGATTTTTGATATCTAATCAATGATTTAAAAAAATCAAACTTTCAAAAAGTGAAACAATCAAAATTGCACGTTCAGTTAATAAGTATTTTGAAAGTTTGATCAAATTTCTAAACTATAAAATTTAAAATCGATATTTAGAAATTTGATATTTTAATTATTTGGTTTAAATTTCAAAGTTTCAAAACTTTTACACAATTTGGAATTTTGATATTTTAAAATTTTGATCAAAATTCCAAAAAATCTAAAATTTCCAAACTTTTTAAAACTTTGAATTGATAAGTGTTACACGGACCAAATAAGATATCTTCTTGTATACGGGATAACTTGTTTTAACTGGAAAACAAATTTGAGAAAGAGACTGTGAAAATGAAAAACAACCAAAACAATTTGCAGAATTTAATCAGTTTATTGATATTTTGGAACTTCGAATAGTGAAATTTTTCGTGCACGAATGCTATATAACTAGATATAGGACGATGTGCTATGAGTGCCAATGAAACAATTCTCCATCCAAATACAATTTATAAATGCTAACCATTGTAGGTCAATGTACGGTTTTCAATATGGAGCATAGGATCACATCGAACAACAAGCTATAAAAGGCCCCAAAATTACTAGTGTAAAACCATTCAAACGGGAAACCAACGATCTAATCTATATAAAAAAACGAGAAACTAGAAACACGTATAAATTACATAACCAAACGGCAACAATTGTACATTAGATTCCTGACTAAAGACAGGTGCAAACATTGACGCATAAAACGGACACCTAACGAAAGCGTACCGGATAAAACGGAGGAGCAAGATATACGGAAAAATCAAAGGCAACAATACTAATACATGTTAATCGCATAAAAAATTAAAAGTTTCTGTGTAACTGGTTTTGATATGGTCTTCTTAATTCCGTCAAAGAGGTTGAAAAGAGCTGCTTGATTGTGAAGACGTGCCTATTCTCTAAGATCAATTATGAATAAAAAGAATTCATGAACCTTACAAAAATCGTACATACCAATAATTGGCATTTCTGACGCGACATTTTCAATTGGCATTTATCCGTTTCAGTTCCGTTCATCATCCGTTTTGTCCGTTATACGTCCGGTATGAGTCCGTTTCTCATCCGTTCAACATCCGTTTTATACGTTAGACGTTCGGTAGAAGTTCGTTGGTGAATTTTTCTTCCAGACCTCCAACGGATGAATAACAGACACGTAACGGATACAAAACGGACAAGTACCGTACAAAACGAACGACTAACGGACGTTAAACGGACATTTTATCCGTTGGACGTCCGTTCAAAGTTTTGAACTTGCTCAAAGTTTTCCACCAGACAGAACGGACGTCGACGGATAAAACTTACGCTTAACAGACATGCAACGGATATGGACGGACGTCTAACGGATAGGAACGGACGTCTAACGGACATGAACGGATTGAAAAAAAGTTATCCGTTAGGCGTCTGTTTGAGCTATCCGGTAAAGTGTAATCGAGGCTATATGTAAAACGTGTTTTAAAAAGCCAAATAGATGCTAATTATAGTACATGAACATACGTCACATTATTTATTGTTATACCTTGAACAGGTATTCCAAAAAAAAAACAAGTCAAAGACCATTGTTTTTTTTTATAATGACTTTGTTTAATTGTTAATACCCTTTATGCAGATAAGTTACAATACCACGTAACTTGTCAACAAGCCAAATAATATCGAACAAATTCAAAGGGGATGCTGTTTTTTTAATATATGTATATTTGTATTTTTCCTGGTCTTTTAAGATTTTATCGCCTATAAGACTAGATAAGATAAGATAGGATAATTAAATAAGATAAGATCAGATATATCTTAACAAGAGAACATCTAGCATCAGTTGGTCATATAACACCTTGTGTTACTAACACATGTTATATGATCTTTTCTGGCATTTTAACAAATCGGCCCGTCGTTGTAATACAGATGCAATAGCCTCTTGATGCTTTGCCTACAATCACGATGTGAAGTGTAATTGATATGTTCTGTGGTGTTGCATTATTTTCTGATGACTTAGGTACCGGTGCAGGGACGGTAGTTAAAATGTCAGTACTAGTATCTACACAGTTAGTGAATTTGCGACAAAATTGCTGTTGATTGCATTTGTTACATATAATGCCATGTTTAAAAAAGGTTTCGACAAACTGTTTGTGTTGTTTGAAACTTGTATACAATGGCCTCATTTTAAGCTATGTGTATATTACACACTAAGCATTTGGGCTTCATTGCTAGATAATAAATTATCGTGTTACCGGTTATGTACAGGCACCTACATCAGTTTGACGGCAGTTGTTCCTTGCATATATGTAATAAATGAAAACACATGAATAGAAAGTAAGTGAAGAGTATGGACAGTCATTGGAATGAATGTCGTACTTGACTTTCAGCCTATGTCATCTGGACTTTAGCTGGCCTGGTAAAAACGAAGAATTCCAAAATAACTATATTTTATTACAACTGAGATCTCATGGCAACTCTATAATACAATTTCATATAAATGCATACAATATATTTCACAATATTTATAGTTCATCATATATAGATAATGTCAAGCTGTAATATATTAAATGTTTCTTGCTATTACGTAATACGCAAATATTTCTGTTCTGGAGATCAATCCTGCATCGGTACGATTTCAATATACATGAAACAACAAATATTTTCTTTGTGTTCTGTTGCGTTGTCAAGGTAAACCAAAGTGACAAACAAAGATTTCTTTAAACTTCGTTGAATATTAAATATAACCAAATAACAGAATTTAACTTTACTACGAATAAATTATGCGTCAAATTCACAAATCTCCTGTAAACAAATTTGCATGTAATAATGAAAATTAATGAAATAAATAACATTTACGGAATTTATGTTTACTGTATATTTCACTTAAAAAATCATCTATTTAATCGTAATGTAATAAACTAAAAACGCTCATTTTAAATAAATAGAACTAAATAAATAAAACTTAATTAAAAGTAAATGTGAAATGTAATTTTCATAAAAAGAATGCTTTAAAATATTAATAATGAATTACCTGGTAAAAACGAAGAATTCCAAAATAACTATATTTTATTACAACTGAGATCTCATGGCAACTAACGAATAGCCCAAAACACTAGCTTAAAAAGGTCGTTGCTCACGTGCTTAGAGATCCCAGGTTTTCTTCGTTTTACCAATGAAAATTATCGTTACATAATTTCGTAGCTGACCACAACATTTTAATTGGTCACTCATAATTTTGTCTTGTCAACCAAGCTGACACTTTAATCTAAATTATTGATTTTCGTATACCTATGTTGCGACAATCTTTGTAATTTTGACAATAGGCCTAATTGCCTACACTCTTTCTTTTATTCAAAATATAGCATGTATAATTAATGAATGAATAATTATCAATATTTGTCAAACATCTGTAAAATCTATTTTCTTCTAAATTGTCCATTTTTACAAATTCATTTTGAGAATAAAAAATATAATACTTAATAAAAGAAAGCTTGCAAAGCTGTTATATTTCCTATTTTGTAAATTCGGAATTTCAAAATATATCTATAACATCTCCCCTCTGCCTTAATTGGCTTTGACCCCAAAGCCACATAACATCAACTACAAATATAAGACATATAAGATTAGAAAATCAAGTTAATCAATTTTATATACACTCATAAAATATATATACATTGTCCCAAATATAATGTTCTATTGTTTTCTGCTATTGTTGTGTAAGGTAGTATGCTCATTGAGCCACATTAATAGGTGCTGAATAAATGCCATTTATGTTTGAAAAAAATATCGTGAGTTTGCCGAATTTAAGCCAATATATAAGATACTTTAAAAACTCATACTCTGCATTGCTGGACATGGGTATCGTGAAATCTGACATGTGACAGTTTACTCACTTTTGTCAATACAATGTTATAAATACAGTGAGGTTTAATAGTAAAATAGGATGGACACAGAGGCAGAATAAGGACTGGTACTATAACACATGTACTATCCACGGAATTTTTGTTTTGTTTTGTGAAAACAAATTTAAATTTGGTTCTACACGCAGTTTGCCAAAAAAAAAAAATCAACCAAACTAAACCAAAATAAAATAGTCAGTTGAATATTAGCATTGTTGCTCAAAATTATAGAACCAATGGCTCGGAAGGAAAAGCCGTCGCGGCTTGCAAAAATAAAGGAAAGTACAAACGCACATGTTGCTTTATTTTGTGCTGTAAAATAACAAGTGTTGAAGTAAATGTTCTAGCTTTGAACCACAAAAATATAAGAAAATTATCATATTATATACAAATAAATTAAACAAAAAAACGTACTTCAACATTAGTCATGACTCTATGTAACTCTTCGTAAAAAACTGTCCACAATGTGTGTGTACTTTCTCTTTATGCTTTGGCTTTCAGTCTGTATCATTCAAGAAAATATTAACACCATAAAAAAAACTGTCATCAGTGTAAAGTTTCTAAGTGTTATTTAACCTTAACATGTAAAAATGAAAAAAAAATGTGTGATAAGTTGTTAGATGAGCATGCGCATACTCTTAGCACTATTAGACAACAGATATACATCTGTCAAGGGTAACAAAACACCACAATTTTGAATAAATAATTTATGGCTTTTGAAAACAATCTAAAGTTCCTAAAAGATATAGTCTCGAGAATAACACTATAAAACAATTCAAAGACTTCAGCACTGGTGCAAAAGAAAAAAATGTGTATATGCTAATGTGCTTTATTAAAAAATTTTCTTTTATTTCAAGGAATGAAAAATACTTTAAAAGTTTTGTGTGACTAGTTTTGCCGTATGCATGTTTTTCTCTTTCGTTTAGTCCCTGTATTTGTATGTGTGCTAAAATATACTCTGATTAAATGTTCTGAAACATATTCCTCTGGTTCCCATGTGGGTTTTGAGCCGTCCGCCCATTTTACAAGGAAATGTCGTTTACCTTGTAAGCGCTTTAACTTCAAAAGTTTTTCCGCTTTATAAAACTGATGATCTTCTACCTGATCATCATTATCATCAGTGGTTTCATTCTCCCTATTTTGTGCTTGAGGCACATTCTCATCACTTTGATCATGCTGATCTACCCTATCAGCATTATTAGCTTGATTTTGTACCACCTCATTGGGTTGCAGCTGATGATCTCTTGGATCCTTGTAAAGGATTATTTCTTTTGCATTGATCATCGATTTTACCTCTTTATTAGTGCTGCACAATCTCAATTTGTATGTGTACTTTGGTCCCAACTCAGTTATGTAATAAGGCCCTTTGTACTTATCTACCAATTTCGGTGAGCGACCGACGGGAACCAAATGTTGCCGAAGTAAAACTAAATCCCTTACTTTAAATTGTGGAATTTTTGAATTTCGGTCGTATCGCTCTTTAGATTTTAACTGTTTTTCTAACATATTTTTAGTGGCAAGATCTTGTGTGATCTTTAGATTTGATAGAACTTCTTCCATTTGAAGCTTGGCATCTGATGACAAATTCTGTTTAGGTGTAACAGAAGTGTCAAAAGGTAGATTCATTTCTCTACCAAACAGCAAATGAAAGGGAGAAAACTCAGTTGATTGAGTTGAAGGAGAATTGCGTAAAGCCATTAAAATTCCGGGTAATTTATCGGGCCAATTATTTTGAGCCTTATCACAGTATGCTCTGAAAGACTTTATCAGAGTTGAGTTGCACCTTTCTACTAACCCATTTGTTTGAGGATGGTACGAGCTAGTATGATATCTTGTAACATCAAATATCTCACATAACGACAGAACTAAGTTATTCATGAAGCTTTTTCCACGATCACTAACCAAAAACCTTGCTGCGCCAAATCTAGAGAAAACCTCTGTGAACAAGACCTTTGCGACTTCAGAAGCCTCTTGTGTTTTCATAGCAAATGCTTCAACCCACTTACTACAACTATCAACCAAAACGAGCAAGTATGTTTCACCTTTGTTTGTCTTGCTCAGCTTTAAGAAATCCATATGCCATCGATCAAATGGACCTACCACTGGCAAAGGATTTAAAGGTGGATTTTTGCGTGTATGGTCAACCTTAATTCGTTGACACCTGTCACAAGAAAGAACATGGTCTTTGACTGTTTGGTGCATTTTTGGCCAAAAATATTTTTGTCTCAAAGCAGCCAAAACCCTGTCCAATCCAGATGTTATAGATATATTTTGAAATTCCGAATTTACAAAATAGGAAATATAACATGAACACAATAAGCGATACATTATTTCTCCTTTAATAAAATGATATACCAATATACTATATCGTCAAAAAGAACCAGAATGACTCTATGAAAAATATGATAGAAACATTAAAATTTAATATAACAACACAAAAAAAAAATGAAAAAAGTCTACGCGAGATTCGAACCTTAACTTCAAAACTATCTTTGATTATAGTTCTATGCTCTTCTGATGGTGCCACGGCGACGCTTCACTGTAATACTTTAATAAGGAGCTATATCAGTACAATTTAGCGAGGTAACATTTTTTTCATTAAAAAATTGTTTTTTGTGTAATAAGGACACATCAAAACAATTTCATTTTGGATGGAAAAAGTAGTATAAATTACAACAGTCACAAAAACATATTTTTCTTATTTGAATTGTCATTCTTGGGGGATTTACTGTTTTTCATACTAAACACACATATTGGACTTTCATCTTGTTTAAGGGTTAAATTAACTATTTATCACACATATCATAATATATACTGAGCCAAAAAAGTTTAGCAACAAAAATATGAAATTTTATTTTATTACAAAATCAAAACAACATATAATTTTAATAATAAAAAACTGGAATTATTACATGTCAGAAGCAACATGGGTGTTTATCACTCACATTCATTAGAATTTTCTTTGTATGGAGCGCGGGAGGGTCAAAATGCGGAAATGAATATACTGTTATTCAAAATCATTTTCTCAGCCATGCCCTTAGTGCACCAATGAAGGATTGGCAGGCACACCAGCAGCTGCCCTTAGTCAATGCACTACTTTTGTGGCCGGAAAAAAACTTGTCACGTGTTAATAAAGAGCGAAGGTAGCGCTCCTCCTTTGGCGATAGTTTTTTTGGTCTACGGGATATCGACCTATCCTGTGCAGTTGCAATTTGTCGATATCTGTTTGTTAGTCTCTAAACTGTTGCCGTGTCCACATTAAATCGATCCACGATGTCAGCAACACTAATTCCGACATCAACCATTCCAAGACCTTTCTGACGGTCATTTTCGGGAGCCCTGGTTGACGCCCCATGCATTTTTTTCAACGGTGTATGTGTTTTTCCTATCAATGGCATGTTTCTGAACGTCAGTGAAAAAGAAATTTTTACTATCATTTTAAAAGTACAGGTACAGAAGGTAAAACGTCAAATACACGTGCAAAGCTGAAATGACGCGAAATCAATCACCAGGAAAAAAGTACGTCTGTTTTAAATTACAGGTAAAACTAAGGATTATATCAATGATGTTTGAATATTTTTTTTCTCCAGAAACAACAAAAAAAAATTAAAATAAAAGTGTTGCTAAACTTTTTTGGCTCAGTATATGTGTATCGAGGTATTGATCAAAAAGATTTTTTTTTTTTTTATAGTAAATTGTATTCTGTAGGCAATTTTTGAAATTGGCCCTTCTTTAAAAAAAAATCACGACTAATTGGCCCTATCTCAAACTTGCAGCCTAATATTTGTGCCAATAAATAACCATGATTAATTTCAGTTATTTTAAAATTACCAAACTATAACTTCCAACAAATTGTATATTTAAAGTCATTTTATTTTAAATTTGTTCAGTAATTGTCAACAAAGACTGTAAAGAAATTGTCTAATTTATGAATTTAAAATACGTCACAGATATGAAATTTATATGACAATCATTTGAATGACTTATACTTTGAAGTCTTGTCTCTAATTATGTTTAAAATGTTATGTTATTTTAACATGTATATCGCAAAAACACGAAAACGCAAAAAGGCGAAAACGCGAAATCGCGAAGTCGAAACGCGAACTCGAAAAAAATAAATTAGTCTTTTCGCTTTTTTGACTTTGCTTTTCGCGTTTTCCAGTTTTCGACTTCGCGTTTTATATAGAATATGAAGAGCGAAAACGCGATAACGCGAAATGACCTTAACCGTCAACCATAGTTTATGGTATTGGAGTTTTTTAATAAACTTATAAATGTTATTGCAAAGCTACTGTGCAACTCATGTACTGTATAAACTGTCACAATAATCAAGATTATAGGCCATTGAACTGATTAAGTGTTGACCATTAACTCTTTGATGTAGCTGACATGCTAAACAAGGCCGTTGTCAGGATCCTATGTCAAGTAATTATTGTGCGTATACACTGAAAGCATATGATTTCCTTTAAGAAATTCTTTATTTGTGTCTTGAATAACTGAATGAAAATATAGTGTCTCGATTAAAAAAAAATATGAAATCTCGATGATAATATACCGTGTTTCCGAAATCTCGAACTTAAAGATGAATAATGGACGATCCGTGAACCCCGATGCTACCCTCCTCTTTTCCCCTTCATGATCTCAATTTTAATGATGATTAGAATTCTTTTTATTTTCACCCAAACAGTTACAATTATTTACCATACTTCAGTGTATGTAAAGTGCGGATCCTAAAATATCATTTTCACTGTATATGCCAGAAATTTTTGATGTAGATTGGTAAATAAACAGACGACTTTTTTTTATTTTTGAAGAAAATGAAGAAAATGAGTTAAAAAGTATATGTTGAGAAACACATAATACTAATAAAACAAAGTAAGAGATGCAAACGGGTTTTTTTCGCGCCTAAATCCAAATAGCTGTGAAATATATACCAAAATAGGTGAATATTTAGGACATTTCACGAACAGATCGTGCAGGTGTTTTATAACTAACAGGTAAGATGTTGTTGCAGAAAAAATATTCATTTCAACACAATTATTAAAGTTGTATAACGTAGAATAGGTTTTGTCATTCAGTTTCTTCATATTGAACTGAATTCCACTATGATGCTTTCTTTATGCGAGTCATGTTTACTGTCGAATAATGATACTATTCTTTCATTTTCACTGTAGAGCGATTCATTAGTATTGTATATGCGGCGCATTTTCACTGTATGATATATTTATTTTTTTATCCATTACAGCGTATTTTTTTAAGCATGTAAAGCAAGACTTTAGTAAGCGTGCTTGCTTTTTTTTTTGTACAATCATTATGATAACACCCAATTTAATTCAAATATAATAATTATATAAATACAGGTTAAACTATGCCGATACATATTGTTTAAAGATGTCAATCTTATTTACAAAGTTTGTATAAACAATTATACAAACTAAGCAATCAAGTCAACCAAAGTTTTGCTTTACATGCATTAGGAAATTAGCTGTAAAGCCTTAATTTAACCGACTTGCTCAAACAATAGATAAAGTAAGAGACGGATTTGATAAAATTTAACTTACGGAGGAAAGTTTGGTTTTAAAACACTCTAAATAAATTCAATAGAAATAACATTTATTTCAAATGTATTCCATTTTTAAAATTTCTTATGAATCGTATAGGGATCTTTATCCTTGTTTTTTTTTTTTATCAATTTCCATATCCTTGTTTTTCTTTATCCATTTCCATGACACTTCACCACTAATTACGTACATCTTGATTAAGATTGAATCGTTGGTTTTCCCGTTTAAAAGGTTTTACACTGGGGTCCTTTATAACTTGCTGTTCGGTGTGAGCCAAGACTCCATGTTAGATACCGTATTTTGACGTATAAAGGTAAACGTTTATAAATTGTGACTCGTTTTGAGAGTTGTCTCGTTGTCACATATGACATCTTATCTATCTGTGGCTCAACCCGAAACGAGACGGGATAAAATAGGATAAAAAACACACTTTTTTAATATATTTATAATGGGCTTGATATGAGTCAGAAAAGAGTAGAATAGTGGGTCGCGTTGGGGTATAAGCGTGACGCGGAATTGCCGATTGTTTTGTAAGCGTGACACGGGATGGTCAAATGATTGTTTCGTGAAAACGAGAAATAAAGTATAGAGGGACACGGAAAATTGAAAAAAATGAGAACTGCATAGTATAAGCGGGATACGGGAATCTGATAAAGCAGTAAGCGGGATCAGGGATCAGACCCCCCCTCCAATGAGACCACAGAATAAGATATTTTTTTTTATCTTCATCCTATTGTTACAGTAATGCCTTCAATAACAAATGTATTCCATGCATGCATTTTTATAGACAAAAGACCTTATGGATATTTGGGGTTCTTTGACATGCTGAATCTAACCTTGTATCCAGTTTGGGGATTTTTACCAAGTTACCGAAATAGCCCACATAGAGGTCCAAAGGGTCTAAGATCATCAAACATGAACTGTAGCATACATGTTGTGTACAATTACCCAAATGTGCATTGTTTGACCTCTGTGGTAGTATCCACTCGCGGATCTAGAAATTTTTATAAGTAGGGGTCCAATGGCTACCTAAGAGGGGGCCCGCTCCTGTGATTCCATATAAAAGTAATCAAATGTTTTCCTAAAAAGGGGGCAACCCCCTGTCCCCCTAAATCCTCCTCTGGTATCGAGCTGTTCATTACGGATAAATTTTTTTGTATCAAGGGTGCTCTACTTCACGTACCAATGCAAACAAAAAAGTTCGCCCACACCTTACATTTCATGTTTTAATGACTGTGGATAATTTATGTCACATACCGTTTCACCTTATACAGTTTAAATCATGCAAGCAACAATCGAGTCAAGAACATTTGTTCTACCAAAACTGTCTTTTCAGAATATGGAAATTGAAGCAGTTGAGGGTACAACTGGGGAAAGTTAATCTTTAATAAGCTTTTCTGTCACCATTGCGTTTCAAGATGCATAATTTTCTGTTCGCAAGTGTATTTATTGCGTGGAAGATAACGTCCTCAAATGTACTCGTCTCTATTTAACACAGACTGCACTTAAACTCCGCAATATCAATCTTTGACTTCAAAAAAATACAGAAATATCTTTTAATAATTTTTTTTAAATCAAGGAAAAACGTAATTTGAAGAATACAATATGACATTTTGAGAAGCGTTTTTGTTACAAGTTTGAAAAGCTATATATTTGGTAAAGAATGAATGAAGAGTTTGTATTTCAATTTGAAAATACATTTATCATAAATTCTAAAGTCATCAACTAAGTTTTTTCATTTGTTTCAAGTGCATTTATCACATAATTCTACAATAAAAATTCCTCGCATCTTCGAAAATTCCACATCAGAAATGACTGCACTAACAGTGATAATTCATCGCATCTATGGTTAAAATGGATCGCTTTCAAAAATCGATATGCTATATTATGTTGCTTTTATAAAACTTATTTGAACTGTATCAAGGCTATGTTTGTACATAATAAAGACATATCACAATGAAAATATGTAAAAACTTTCCTTCAAATCAATTAATTTGGTATTTTCAAAACGTAAACAAATACAGTTTTCCCATGATCCTTTATTCTACAATAGAAATACCCGCATATGACAGTGAAAATGAACTAGCTGGATTCGCACTTTATATACACTGATACTTTAAGGAGTGAAACTACAACTTACCTGCAACCAGACAACGCTAAATGTGTTCAATTTTATTATAACAGCTTTTACCTTTCTTGCAATTTTATTATCAAAATCTCTGTATAATTTCTTTTTTATACATTTAAAAAAGCTGATGACCACAACACAAGCTTTTAGTTAACAGAAATATAGTTTTTAAACACAAGGTATTCAAATGATCCATATTTTGTTACACATTTAGTTTATTGGGTTTTGACCGTAGTGACTTAGCGCTCAGATTAAAATTACGTTATTATAGCTTGATTTAAGAACAGCAATCATTTGCCTATACAAAATAAAATCACTAACATCAATATATCTACAGAAAGGCCCGGACATGTTTTTCTTATTTTAAAGTTAATTCTATAAATTTTTTGCACCATACATTTATTTTATTGAACACACAAATTTTACTTTAACGTTAAAACTTGCATGTCCGGCGTAACATTTCAAATTAAAAAAAATGCATTTTTCTATGTTACGTTGTAATTTTGCACATAAAATCTGCGAAATTTAGTATATCAGCTTCCTACTATATTTATAATATAACATCATACCCGTTTTTTGGTATGGGCTAAAATTTGAAGCAAGCCTTCAACAAAATATTCAGCATAGGAACCTGTCTTAATGTGTTATGAGGAAAGTTTATCAACATTTCAGTTTTATTATTATCCCTATAAAGTAATCAAATCATATTAAAACTAAACTCAATAGAAAGTTCTGAAAAAGATAAACCTTTCCAAAGTTTTAAATGTAAAAAAAAACTTTTTCTTGAAGCAGAATTTTAAAAAATCGAATGTCTACATGGTCTAGCCACTATGTTCAAACGTAATTTTTGTCCATCCCTTCTGTGAAACATGTTGTATTAATACTAGATGCGCATTTATAATACAAAACTAACATATTTATAAGATACAAACTATAAAATGTATAAGTTCATACAAATGGTTAAATGAGTCGGGTGTTTTCACAAACATGATGACCTTACAATTTTTTTCGGAAAGCATTCCCTATGTCTAGCCATTATGTCCAAGGGCGTTATTTTGACGTTTCTGCACAGTGGCGTCTCTTATACAAATACACACTATTTACGAACTGTATAGGCAGTTAAAATGATGCCGGGAAATGTTCAGTCAAAAATGGTCTGCTGAATCAAAATAACACTCAGATTAGAAAAACACACAAACATAAACCCTTTATAGACTTAGGGGAAATGGGGGATGGGCCGGGGGATATTTTTTTATGGACAAAAGTGTCAACGCAAATCTAAAAAATCTTTATAGATTAGAAACAGATTGGAATCCGAGGTACAATGATCTTATAATTTTTAAAGAATTAAATAAATACGTATTTGTAAAATAAAACCATCAGTGCTAAAAAGATAGAGAAATAGTCTGAAAACTCGCACAGACAATACAAATATTGGACAAAAGCGAGTTCAATCTAAAAAAAAAACATTTCAACTAAAACCCTTATAAAAAGAAAAATTTCTGAATTTTT
The DNA here is from genome assembly GCA_019925275.1 of Mytilus edulis. NCBI lineage: Eukaryota > Metazoa > Mollusca > Bivalvia > Mytilida > Mytilidae > Mytilus > Mytilus edulis. The sequence goes on from CM034354.1 coordinate 25,050,790, forward strand.
ATATGACCGATTTTTATGAAATAAATGCCAAAAACGTTTATGTTCAATTTGTCCAAAAATAATGTTCAGTTATATTTTTGTTTTCAATTTATAAAAATGACCACATGATTGATTTTCATGTCAATACCGAAATGTTGACTACTGGGCTGGTGATACCCTCGGGGACGAAACGTCCACCAGCAGTGGCATCGACCCAGTGGTTTAAATAGTTATTATAAGTACCAGGATAATAATTTAGTACGCCAGACGCTCATTTCGTCTACATAAGACTCATCAGTGGCGCTCAAATCGAAATATTTATAGAGCCAAACAAGTACAAAGTTGAAGAGCATTGAGGATCAAAAATTCCAAAAAGTTGTGCCAAATACGGCTAAGGTAATCTATGCCTGGAATAAGAAAATCCTTAGTTTTTCGAAAATTCAAAGTTTTGTACAGCCCTTGGATGGTGGAAACTTCCCAAAAAAACGTGTATGGTGTAATGGTGTAATGGTGTAAGGTGTATGGTGCAATGGTGTAAGGTGTATGGTGCTATGGTGTATGGTGTAAGGGTAATGGTGTAATGGTGTATGAGGAATAGTGTGATCGTGTAACGTGCAGTCGGGAATGGTGGGAATGAATGGTGTACGACATTTCATTGGTGGAAATCGAAGTTCTTTTTATTTTAATCTTTCGGATTGTAAACAATAATAATAATATTAATTAATATTTTTTCCAGAGTAACAAATAACTTTACCCGGTAGACTAAATATACATTATAGATAAGAATTACGAAAACAAAATTTCAATGTGTTTATTAAAGTAATTATTTTATTTTTTCATATTCTTATTTCTAGAGAACAATGGCTATAAGATTGGACACTTGTTATCACTTGCAGCTATCATAAATTAAAATAAATGATTTTGTTTTAAGTAGAAGCCGTATACAGAGGTTATCCGCGCATAGGAACACTATTTTTATATCATGGGTTATCAACATCATTTTTAACGTTGCTTCGTTTCCCATTTTTGACAGGCTCTTCATAAGTATTCCTTCGTAATTCACGTTTGTTTGCCTTGGATTCACGCTTCTGTTTTCCAGAAAATGTTCAAAAGAAAATTGTACACTGTACAGTGTTACATGTAATGCACATAAGATGTTGTCTAACTATGAACAATCTCGTCAATTGTGTTAGATTTGTCATTATGGATTATAAATGATATCCTGAAAGTTCGAAAAAATACTTATGCGAACAGGAATGAAATATTTGCCACTTGAAATTTAGCTACCAACAAAATCAACCAACGGACATAATATACTACATGTAACAGTATACCTTTCCAAGAAGAGAACTTTTCATTATTTTCATTATAAAGTCATGAAAGTAGTTATAAAGTACAAAGGAAATCTCTCATGTCAGTCACATTGTTGGGGGATGTACTACTGGGTTAGTTTTATAAACCTTATTGCTATTTGTCTGCCATTAATAGATATCACACAGGTTCCCATCAAATTTTGACGTCATGAAACAAAATATATGACGCCACCATGGAAAAGTGAGTGTTATATGCATCAAAAGTTCAAGCAGCCAGCTCAGCCAGGATTAGCGATATGGTGAATCTTACAAAACATCCTGAACCACTGGGTTTAAATGAGCACACCTCAGCAAGCACGACTTATCTATGCGCAGATCCACCAATCAAACAATAGCCAAAATGAATCAATGGCATACCCATCCATATTCAGAAATGGGAAATACAGATACAGATACTGACTTCAGTGACCGTTTTATATTACGTAAACAGAAAAGAATCAAAATATTACTGATTTGCTATGTTGCTATATATAGATTTACATAATAGACATGATTAAGTGCTTATATGGTCAGTTTTGGTTGACATGTTTAAATAATTTTATTATATGAGTCAGCATGTTCAGCCTGAGGTTTCAAATCACTGAAATTTTGTTGCGAGATAATTTTTTGAATAAAAACAAGACATGCCAACAATCAACAAAATTTATATAATGCAATCCATTCTGACATCAAAATATTGCTGATTTACTATGCTGCTATATCATTTTGTATATTGATTAAATACATAATAAAGAGCAAATATGGTCAGTTTTGGGTGATGCGTTAAAATAATTTTGTTATTTGAGTCAGCTTGAGGTATCAAATTACTGAAATTTTGTTGACACCTTAAAATAATTTTACTATATGAGTCAGCTTGAGGTATCAAATCACTGAAATTTTGTTTACCATGTTTACGTGTTAAAATAATTTTATTATATGAGTCAGCGTCAGCATTGTTGAGGTATCAAATCACTGAAATTTTGTTGACGCGTTAAAATAATTTTTTTTTTTTTTTTTATCATATGAGTCAGCTTGAGGTATCAAATCACTGAAATTTTGTTTGCATGCTAAAATAATTGTATTATATGAGTCAGCTTCAGCATTGTCATGATTGTTGAGGTATCAAATCACTGAAATTTTGTTGACGCATTAAAATAATTTTATAATATTTGTCAGCTTGAGCATTGTTGAGGTATCAAATCACTGAAATTTTGTTGACGTGTTAAAATAGTTTTATTATATGAGTCAATTTGAGGTATCAAATCCCTTAAATTTTGTTGATGCGTTAAAATAATTTTATCATTAAGTCAGTTTGAGGTATCAAATCACTGAAATTTAGTTGACGTGTTAAAATAATGTTATTATATGAGTCAGCTTCAGCATTGTCAAGATTGTTGAGGTATCAAATCACTGAAATTTTGTTGACGGGTTAAAATAATTTTATCATGAGTCAGCTTGAGGTATCAAATCTCTGAAATTTTGTTAAAGCATTAAAATGATTTTATTATATTTGTCAGCTTGAGCATTGTTGAGGTATCAAATCACTGAAATTTTGTTGAGTTAAAATAATTTTATTATATGAGTCAGCTTCAGCATTGTCAAGATTGTTGAGGTATCAATACACTGAAATTTTGTTGAGTTAAAATAATTTTATTATATGAATCAGCTTGAGATATCAAATCACTGAAATTTTGTTGACGTGTTAAAATAATTTTGTTGAGTTAAAATAATTTTATTATATGAATCAGCTTGAGATATAAAATCACTGAAATTTTGTTGAGTTAAAATAATTTTATTATATGTGTCAGCTTCAGCATTGTCAAGATTGTTGAGGTATCAATACACTGAAATTTTGTTGAGTTAAAATAATTTTATTATATGAATCAGCTTGAGATATCAAATCACTGAAATTTTGCTGACGTGTTAAAATAATTTTATTATATGAATCAGCTTGCGATATCAAATCACTGAAATTTTGTTGAGGTGTTAAAATAATTTTATTATATGAGTCAGCTTCAGCATTGTCAAGATTGTTGAGGTATCAAATCACTGAAATTTTGTTGAATTAAAATAATTTTATTATATGAATCAGCTTGAGATATCAAATCACTGAAATTTTGTTGACGTGTTAAAATAATTTTATTATATGAGTCAATTTGAGGTATCAAATCACTGAAATTATGTTGACGCGTTAAATTAATTTTATCATATGAGTCAGCTTGAGGTATCAAATCACTGAAATTTTGTTGCAAGACACTATTTTGAATAAAAAGAGGATATGCTGGCAACCTAAATGATTGGAATAAATTTGTGTTGACAATGTGTTGCAATGTTGCTGTCATTTGTATAATGCAATGCATTCTGATATCAAAATATTCCTGATTTACTATATGTACTGTGCAGCTATATATATGGATTTACATAATAAAATGTAAATATGGTCAGTTTTGGTTAATGCATTGATATAATTTTATTATGCAAGTCAGCTTGGAGTATCAAATCACTGAAATTTCGTTGCGAGACACTTTTTTGAATAAAAAGAGAACATGCTGGCAATCTAGATTGATTGAAATAAACTTGTTAAATAAATGCGTGCAAATGTAATCAAAAGCTGAGTGGAAACGTAAAATATTTTTAATTCCGAAATGTGTGCAAACGTAGTGCGCCCATTAAAAGGAGATGTAGTACTATATACATATATGTGACCCGCCATGACATTTGCAGGCTTATGGAGGTAGAACGTCATTGTTAGAAAATTATAAACATGATAAATAACGAGATTCAATGAAATACGTATTGTGAAGAAGGAATAAACACTTTCCTTGGCTTCTTTTTTGCGGACGCCGAACTATACATCAAATATAAGTTTTGAAGAAGTTTTAGTTTATCGTTTGAAGTGACAAATATTTGAATCTACATTTTAAATTGATACAAAAAAAAACAATTCTGCTCTATAGATTTATAAATGAAGTTTGAAATATATCCATAATAAATGCACCGTATCAAATGCATATAAGAGAACACCTACTTATAAATTGTTACGCGTCGCATACTATGTAAAGACATGCATAATAAATCTAAATTAAACAAATGAATTCTTAACGCTTACTTTGACAAATTTTAAATATATTTCAACAAGTTTAAACTACATGTTCTAAAATAGAGCTACAAACAAAACAAAAATGCTCTGCTCTAAAGATTTTCTTTCATAAATGATCATGAAGACTGAAATATATCCATAATAAATTCACCGTATCAAATGCATATATAAAAACACATCATAAACTGTTACGCGTCGCATACTATGTTTAGAGACATGCATAATAAATCTAAATTTAAAAAAAAGGAATTCTTAAAGTTTACTTTGACAAATTTTAAACTAACTTCATTTCAACAAGTTTAAATTACATGTTCTAAAATAGAGATAAAAATTGTTTGTATTGTAGTAAATTTAAGTCTTTGATTTTTTATTCAAATACGCTATTGAACATCACTAAGAGCCAATAAATACAATAATTTAATGTTTTATAAATTAGTGCCTTCAATAAATAAAAGTCGTCATAGAACAGTCTCATTTTCATACCGGTATTCGAAATGACTCGTTGCTTTTACAACAAATATGTCATAAAACATGACTAGATCTTCTAGATAAATATACAAAAAGCAAATTTTAGACAATGTACCCTCCTAAGCCTTGAAGTGGCTAGTCACATATAGTTAACGGCGTTTTTCTCACAATGACTTTCTACCTCCATAAGCCTGGATATGTCGTGGCTGGTCACATATGTGAAGTATATGATTGCTAATGAGACCACTCTCCACAAGAGACCAAAGTAAGTTAGCTATTAAAGAATCCGAGATGAGCATATTATCCTGTCTGAAAAAACACATGAAAAAAGGATTCAATTATTTAGTCATGATACGAGATCCTAAGTATTTATAACCGTACTTATGGAATATTTGCTGCTGCACAATAAGGGACTGGAGGCAACATATAACGTGCAATGGGGATTTCAAACTTATAAGACGAAAACATACCGACAACGCCAGGCAAAATAAACCTGAGTTCTTTGAAATGTCAAAATTGCCTTATTTTGAGCAGGGACTTTCTATGCTAAGTCCCTGTTTTGAGGAACTTCGTGTAACGCAAATTAGTAGAAGTAGTACCAACATTGTACAATTAAATAGCTGGTGGTATAATTTTATTGTCGATTTCATGTTTGTAGTAAACAATATATACATGTAGATTAAGCATTATAATGGCCATGATAAGATAAAAAATACTGGGATTTTTGTACTGTGTCATTCAATGTGTTCCCCCTTTCTTTTTCACTTGAATAAGAACAATATAAACATCGATCACATTTTAGGCGAAGAAAATATTTACGAATATAGGAGCAAGAAATACAAACTCCCATGCTTTCAACGCATTTGAACACAGATTATGTGTAATGAAGATAAATGAATCGGGTATTTTCTACATTTCATAACTAAAGAAAATAACAATACATATGTGTGTATATCACGCCTGGTAAACCATCTAATCTCAACCAAATGGTTGAGATGGAAAAAAGTATTCTGGCTCTTCCTGTTGAGCTTTTCTGGTTCAAAATATTGAAAATAAACACAGGGTAGGTCGACTTTTCGTCAATTTACTGAAAATTAATGCGTTTGGTAAAATCGGAGAATGTCATGCCAGAGATATTTGAATTACAGTTTGTCTCATGTATAACACAAATGAATAAGATTTAAAATGACATCGTAATGACCTTTCTTCAGCAGGTAAATGTGGCCAGCGCAGACAGCTATTGACAAAATGACAGTGATATCATTGATAAACTAGCATATATATAAGTAAATTAGTATTTTTCTAAAACATTATGAACATAAAATTATAGTTATTTCTTTTTCTTTACTAATATAATTTCATTATGCTAAATATGTTATAAAGCATGTCATGTTGATATTTTCTGGTATCGGTTGAGATATTCTGGAACAATGTTGAGATCTTCTGGTGAATGAAATTATCAACTATAAAAAGGAAGATGTGGTATGACTGCCAATGGGACAACTGTCCAGAAGAGACCAACATGACACAGACAATAACAACCATATGACATCAACAATGAGCAAAGCCCATACCGCATAGTCAGCTATAAAAGGCCCCGATATGACAATGTAAAACAATTTAAACGAGAAAACTAAAGGCCTTCTTTATCAAAAAAATAAATAACGAAAAACAAATATGATGTAATATGTAACACATACACAAATGACAACCACTGAATTACAGGCTCCTGACTTGGGACAGGCACATACATAAATAATGTAGAGGGGTTAAACATGTTAGCGGGACCCCCCTTTTACCTGGGACAGCGGTATATATAACAGTACAACATAAGAACGAACTATAAAAATCTGTTGAAAAAGGTTTAACTCATCAGATGAACAAAAATACAATTGGACGTGGCCGGGTTCTTGAACATCCCGACAACAAAAAGACACTAGGAACAGATCTCAGAGTACTCGCAGTTATCTGACAGCTAGTTCAAAGCCACTAACAACTAATAAAAAAATCATGCATCTAAGACTAAACTATCAATCCGTACACTTCCAACATCCAATGAATTTAGTGTAAAGACGTCATAAACAGTCAAAGAAAAACATGACCTTGTGTAGCTTAGTATCAATAACATATACAACTGTCAAAATTCATAAACTTGCCGTATATTGTTTGACATTTCAACAGTCATTTTAATCTTGTCTGTAGTTATCACAGCAGCTTCTAAAGAGGCCTTTGGTTGTAATAGAGTCTAAATAGTAAATAGCTGTGTTTTTAAGTACTAGTATAAAAGTTCTAACGCTGGAGATTAAGTATAACGTTTGAAATGCTGTTTTGCACAGAATCTTTAACGTCAATAATGTTGTAATTAACATATATTAATAAGGCCGTTAGTTTCCTTTTGTAAATGTAAAACTTTTGTTTATCCTTTCGGCGTTCGTTCGAGCTATCTGGTAAGGTGTGACCACAGTTTTTAGCAGATATCGCATGCTTAGCAAAGACACACACAATTTTTGTTATTAGAATTTAAGTTGACCAGGCCAGAGTTCAAACTAACTATTTCCCACAATTTAGCTACGTCGAATCCAGTTTTAAAATATTTAAAAAGAAAACTGAATTAATATTCAGAAATGGATAATCATTAAATTCATTCATTTCATCAAAAGTTATTCTCATTTAAAATAGATAGTTGCAAAGGAAATGTACATACAATGGAGATAACCTCTAACTGTCATAATCTGAAGGAGAACTGTTCTAGAGGACAAATGTGGAACTATCTCCTGACACTTTTAAGACAGTTCTAGCTAGAACAGTTCTAACCAAGAACTGATTTGGTCATTAGTAAATTCTACCTAGAACTGATTTACACAGTTCAACCTGGAACTGATCCTAACTGTTCCACGGCTAAAACAATCTACGACTAGAACAGAACTGCGACCTGATTTCGCCACGAACGCATCACGATTGTTTTGAACATGTTTAAATTAAAGTTGGCTACTCTCAACACGAATACCAAGACCTAATCAAGACCGTAACACGACCATACTGCACTACGATCGCCAATAGCATTATTGTTTTAGAGATCGTAGTGCGATCACGGCCTAGTGTGACGAGGCCCGGGTTATAATATAAATGTTGCTGAATATTACCAAATATTAAGGATTTGCCCTGAATGCAGTTGTGAACATACATCTTTAGAAGTTTTAATTATTTCAATACAACACCTGTGATTACACTAAAATGGACGTCACTTATAATACTTACAAAGCAATTCTAAAATCGAATCATATTTTTTTTGTGATAAGTATTATAATGACAAAAATGACATATTTTACTCATATGTAAGTTATCACCACCTTTTACTTGAAATAACATGAATAATGTGTACGAAAAAATAAACCTAGAAAAGGGGTCCTGTTCGACTGTTTAGCTTTTAACTATTTTAAAAATGACCACATGATTGATATTCATGTCAACACCGAAATGTTGACTACTGGGCTGGTGATACTATCGGGGACGAAACGTCCACCAGCAGTGGCATCGACCCAGTGGTTTAAATAGTTATCAAAAGTACCAGATTATAATTTAGTACGCCAGACGCCTGTTTCGTCTACATAAGACTCATCAGTGACGCTAAAATCGAAATATTTATAAAGCCAAACAAGTACAAAGTTGAAGAGCATTGAGGATAAAAAATTCCAAAAAGTTGTGCCAAATACGGCTTAGGTAATCTATGCCTGGAATAAGAAAATCCTTAGTTTTTCGAAAAATTCAAAGTTTTGTAAACAGGAAATTTATAAAAAATGACCACATGATTGATATTCATGTCAACACCGAAATGTTGACTACTGGGCTGGTGATACCCTCGGGGACGAAACGTCCACCAGCAGTGGCATCGACCCAGTGGTTTAAATAGTTATCAAAAGTACCAGGATTATAATTTAGTACGCCAGACGCGCGTTTCGTCTACATAAAACCCATCAGTGACGCTCATATCGAATATTTATAAAACCAAACAAGTACAAAGTTGAAGAGCATTGAGGATCAAAAATTCCAAAAAGTTGTGCCAAATACGGCTAAGGTAATCTATGCCTGGAATAAGAAAATCCTTAGTTTTTCGAAAAATTCAAAGTTTTGTAAACAGGAAATTTATAAAAATGACCAGATGATTGATAGTCATATCAACACAATGAAAAAATTGCATTTGTTTTCATCTCATTACAGATCAGAAGATAAAAACGATCCTTACTTAATTGCCTTATACATGATAAATTTTAAACATTTCTTCAGCTTATTGTATTTATTTTATAAAAGTCGATTGAGTAGGTTCTCCGCTCTTAATAACAACATGTCAAAGTTAGAATATGGCGTCATATTTGTCAATTATACATGTTACGTCTTACGACGCAATACCGTGCGTAACGTCAGTGCGTTTCAAACAGATAATGAAATGTCCGAGCGAATAAACAAATATTCTTTTAGGTAATGCGTGATTCATTTATTAAAATTTCCATTTAAGAATTGATTTTTTTAATAAAGATAGGTTGGATCTTCATGATATAGAACTTACATCATCTATTAATTTGCATTACACCTCTGGCATGATATGGCAAATGTCAGATAGGGAATGAGGTATGTGTAGAAACTTTTATATGGTTAATGCATATACTTTTTTCATATCATACTTGAAACGATGTTGTAGAGCCCAGTTCCTTTTTTAATCAAAATCATGTATCCAAATCTTGGATCCTAGTGTTTCTGTTATTTTGCAAGGGGAAGTTCACTATCAAACAATTTTATCGATTTACAGTTCAGTGGAAAAATAGGCAAAGCAGGGATAACATCTGTTTTTATAATAATAAGCATTGCTGTATCAAAAATGCGAGGTTATAATGTGAGAGGCATTAATTAAGACCGTTATTCAATGAAAGCTGAATCAATTTTCTATCAAAGAGGAATCAAGATGGTTACACAATAATATCAACGATAATATAATGATTATATGCAATTACTGTCTTTTGGTGAAATTAATAATCAAAATAATGATAATGATAATAATAATGATAAAAAAGAAAATGATGATAACAATATAAGTATTTTTTTCATTAATAGAAATATCATTACAGCTTAGCCTTATCTAATAAGTACATTGAAGAATGCGTCAACAAATCAAACTTTAAAACATTTTTTTTATAAAGTCCACAGTTAATTTATCGATATACAGCTTTTAGTTTCAATTGTGCAATTGAGCAGTACACTGTGGCGCGGTTAATGCTAAATGGCAACGTTAAGTTTTTCTCGTTCAATCAGACATCCCATGATTTAAATTGGCAATCCTTTGATGAATCCGCCACTCTTGTTCTATTTAGATGAAGGTTTGATTTTAATTATACAGACTTAAGATCTTCTATTAATTTGCATTTCATCTTTGGCGAAAAGACTGGAAATATCTAATCAGCAACGATTGAACTAATTGCGCGAATTTGATCTTAAACAATTATTTTTCCTTTCTGGTCATATGTACTGTCTTTTCGTTCAATTTCTAGTTTGTGCGTATTCATAAAACCTACATTCATGAAAAAACGCACTGATTATAATGTTACGATATAACTTTCTTAATTTTTTTACAAACGCAAAATGTGTAGGAGATAGAAATAACACGTTTACTGTTTAGATAGTAAACATTGTCTTACATTCAAATGAAATATATATTTTTCATTTGATCTTTTGTGTTTTAGTGCCAATTTATTTGTCTTTGTAACTTATCTACATTTACAGTGCAGTCCATTTTTGGGTTTTTCATAATATCCTTTAGCAATGAGTAGGTATATATGAATCCCGCCTATGCATTGTTTTTGCTGTTCGCATTAATTTATCATGTCTTTTTTAAAGTTTATTTGCTTTGTCTATATGCATAATGTTTTTCTCTGTTGGAATATTATAATTATTTTACAGTTCTTATAACACAATGTTGTCGTCTGCACCCCTGTCTTGTCCTTTTTAACGTATGTGATGAATTTTTGCTTTGCGTACACATTGTTGTCAATACATTGAAATTACATACAACTGTCACACGATGCAAATATTATATAGCTTCTATAAAACCAGGTATAATCCAAAATTTCTTAAATAAGTATATGTCTGTACCATGTAAGGAATATTACAGTATTTTATGATGTTTTTGTGCATTTGATCAGGGAATTTCCAATTTGAATTTACTTTGGAGTTTACCTTTTGTGAAGTGTTGTCTCATCGGCTATCATACCACATCCTACTGTTTCTATATTTTCTTCTTTAAAAACAAATAAATTGATTTGTCAGCCAAACAAAAACTTTATTCAAGTACATCATTCAATGTAACACAATATGTTAAGTAGAACACTTGTATAAAGTTGACAAATGAGGATAGTCCGAAGACTCTTCGAAAGTTAATGTCTCTTTATGCACTCGAACTAATTCAGATATTGTTAAATAATGTGACAAAATATACTATAAATGTGTAAAGCCATGCATTTCTTTAAACACGGAAGTAATATTCAATACTTCACACATTGGTACTTTGTTTAGTATCACAATGGGAGGCAGATTGAAAAAAAAAAAGTGACGTCATCATTGGAAATGGGCGACCAAGTTGAACTTGTAAAAATTCTTCAGACTTAACATTTTCAAAAAAGTGAACATTTTCAAGATAATGTATTGAATATTAAACTTGCTGAAATTCATAAGGCGAGTAGGAAAAGAGATAAATTAATTGCAGCATTTATTGTAGTGCAGTTATTTTGTGTTTTACTAGCAGTAGCTGTAAATTTCGTATATTTGAATGGTAAGTATATTTCTAAACGTATTTGTTATTTCAGATAGTTTTTGTGATTTTTTTCATACCAGTATCGGAGTAACTTATATAGTTGTTAATTATTGCCTCCGTGAAGATCTACGTTAAGATTCATAGACATACACAAGAAAATAAAACATCAAAAATTGGCAGAACAGTCACTTTGTCATCGAAATTGTACGTTTAAACATACTTTTAGTATTATTATTATAAAAAAAAATCAAGGTTGTAAGAGAAGGCAGAGATGTCTGTCCTATGGCAGCAACTGATTAAGTACTAAATAATTTTTAAAGTTCAAAATTGTTCATAGGTCTTTTGATGGGCACTAGTTGTCAAATTCATGTTCCCAGGTTTGACTTAAATTCTCGTAATGATTTATAACAAGGTTAAACAAACAATTGACAGGACACGCGCTCGATAAAATGTTTCGTACGTATTATAGTCTTGCCATTTAAATAACTATCGAGTTGATCACTGAAGACCTTCGATGGTCATATAAGCGATATAAGCGATATACAAAAAAATATACATATAACTAGAAGGCAAACTTGTGCAATTGGATTTTTCTATGTCTGTTTGGGTTCATTTTAGATTTTAGAAATATATGATAATCATCGGTTTTATCTGTATACGAATGATTTTTTGTGGATAGAATTAGTCAATGAAGTGATTTCATTGTTTCAATTTCAATGTTGACATTGTTTTCTTTAAATAACTTAACATGCACAATCCATGCATTATCCATCTCTATCTGAAGAGGTTAAATTGAGGTTCACATAGATATGGATTCAATGAGGGAGAATTATTCACTTGTAAGTGAATAATTCATCATCAATATTTTCGCCTGTTTTGACAAAATTGAACCGGTAATAGCGAATTATTATTTCAATATTTCGCTTTCATTTATTATTGAACAAAAACAATATATCTTGAATCTAGTGCCCCTTTAATACCAATTTTCCATATACAATTATATATTTTCTTAACTGTAACAAATTCTACAAATGTAATGCAATCAAACAAGTTAATTGTTGCTCGGACATTTATATTTTGCTTCTTCGAATAGATATTTTCTTAAATTATCTATTATTGATAATAATCTATTCCAGATAAAATAGAAAACAGTGTGAGACTAGAAAAGCAGATACAAGTATTGACAAGTAATACTTCGAAACTTACAAGTTTAGACAAACAATTATGATGTAAGTTGATATAAACTACAAGTTCAGACAAACCCCGCCACATCATTTTGTGTGTGCCTGTCCAAGGTCAGGAGCCTGTAATTCAGTGGTTGTTGTTTGTTTACGTGTCACATATATATGTTTTTCGTTCATTTTTTTTATAAATAAGGCCGTTAGTTTTCTCTCTTGAATTGTTTTACATTGTCATATCGGGGCCTTTTATAGCTGACTATGCGGTATGGGCTTTCCTCATTGTTGAAGGCCGTACTGTGACCTGTAGTTGTTAATGTCTGTGTCATTCTGGCTTCTTGTGGACAGTTGTGTCATTGGCAATCATATCACATCTTTTTTTTATAAACAAGGTCAAATATCATGTAAGTTAATATAAACTACAAGTTCAGACAAACAAGGTCAATTATCATGTAAATTCATATAAACTATAGGTCATACAAACAAGGTCATTTAGCATGGAAGCTAATATAAACTAAAAGTTCAGACAAACAAGGTCAATTATCATGTAGATTAATATAAACTACAAGTTCTGATAAACAAGGGCATTTAGCATGTACACTAGCAAAATTTGCTTACATCAATTTCACATCAATCTCACATGAAATTAACATGAAAAATTTCACGTGAGATTCACCTCATCCGAGCTTATACATGAAACTCACGTAAAAATTTGATGTACAATTTTTCATATGAATTTGACGTGAAATCTTCAACCAAAAAAATATTTTTCATGATTTGGATTAAATTTGAAAATTTTGATATTATTTGAATAACTCTATTTTAAAAATTCATGTGAATTTGACATCAACAAAATTTACGTAATTTTCATGTGAAATTCACATGAGTTTCACATGATATTCACGTGAAACTCACAAAAAAAAAAAAAAAAAAAAAACTCGTTTGAGGTGAAATTCATGTGAGATTCACATAAATTAAAATTCACGTGAAATTCATGTGGGTGAAATTTGCCTGTGTAGGTAAATATAAACTACAAGTTCACACAAACAAGATCATTTAGCATGTTAGTTAATATAAACTACAAGTTCACACAAACAAGATCATTTAGCATGTTAGTTAATATAAACTACAAGTTTAGACAAACAAGGTCAATTGTTATACAGGCTAATGTGAACTTAATGAAATAATTATCTTCAATGTTTCAGTACGAAGATAACTGAAAATTTTCTCGGCAACTTCAGACAAAAAGCAAGCATAATTATCATTAAAAACACACATGTGATACCGATTATCTGGCTAATGTCACATGTTTTTGGATCAGCAAATCAATGGAAAGATTGAAACAAAACTTTCAGCGAGCTCAATATAAATAGCAATTATAAAAAGATAAAACGCAGGCCCATAAGGGATAACACTGTTCCGCAGATGTTTCTATTATTTTCTTACGGTTTTTGTAATATGCTGTCTCTTTGACGATAAGCCCAAACATCGTATAATTTGAAAATAATAGGTCTCATCATTTTCATAACATTCATATAATACATTTCTTTTTATTCAAGATAACAGTGATATGAAAGACCTAATTAAGGGTGATAAGGACTCCAGAGGAAACGAAGGCAATCCGGGTGTTGGTAGTAATCAAGGCAATACTGGTAAAAAAGAAGTGAAAGGTGAAAGAGGTGAGACTGGACTGAGAGGACCAATAGGCGCATCTGGCATTAAAGGCGAAAAAGGAAACAATGGTATGATAGGAGCAAACGGTCAAATTGGAGATAAAGGTACAATTGGTGAAAAGGGACCACGAGGGATAAATGGTCGAAAAGGAGACAAAAGCATAAAAGGCGAAAAGGGACCAATCGGAGAAAAAGGCTTATCAGGCGAAAAGGGACCAAATGGAGATAACGGAATAAGTGGAGAAAAGGGATCAGCAGGGATAAGAGGACCAATGGGATATAAAGGCATAACAGGTGAAAAGGGACCAATGGGGGATAAAGGAACAGTTGGTGAAAAGGGACTAACAGGAATTAGAGGACCATTGGGAGATAAGGGCAGAAAAGTAACAGTTGGAGATAAAGGCCAAAATGGTGCAAAAGGTATAGACGCAGACAAAGGAACAGCTGGTGCTAAAGGTACAGAGGGTCAAAAAGGTTCAAAAGGCGATATGGGATCACCTGGTATTATTGGTCCTACAGGAAACAAAGGTGAAAATGGCGCAAAGGGAGTCACTGGTGTTAAAGGTCTTATGGGAGAAAATGGACTACCTGGCTTAAAAGGGGAACATGGCGAAAACGGTATCAATGGAAGCAAGGGAACTACAGGACAGAAAGGTGCTATTGGCGACAATGGACAAAAAGGTACAATTATACACAAATCAATAAAGGCTTAGAACATTCAAATTGAAATATTTGTACTTAAGACAAAGTTAAGTATAAAGTGTATTGATAATGATTAGAATAGTAGAAACCACTTTTGATACCTATAAATATCACGAAAACAGTTTATGATGGTTTTCAAGCCGAACGTTCACATTTGTGACGAACATGAGAACCAAAAGGCACCTTTCAATTTCGCTAGCGGCAGTGTACAGTAAAATTACAAATATATTGAAATCCGAGGAAAATTCAAAACGAAAAGATCTTAATCAAATGGCAAAATAAGATAAAACACATCATACGAACTAATAACAACTGTCATATTCCTGACTTGGTACAGGCATTTTCTGATATAAAAAAATGATTGAACCTGGTTTTATAGGCCAACCTATCCCTTGTATGACAATCGCGTCGAATGTCATTATATTGACAACGATGTGTGTACAAAACAGACATAATAGGTAAAATTTGCAAAATAGAGTTACAGTAGTCATCACAATGTGATAATCTCAATCAAATTAAAAACAAACAAATATTTAACAAAGAAGCAAATAAAAGCATATATCAAATAAGTGTATACTTTTCTTACCAGGTACAAGGCTTTTAGTTTGATACGCCACACGCGTTTAACCTACATTAGACTCATCTGTGACGCTCAGATAAAAAAAGATATAAAACCAAACAAGTACAAATTTGAAGGGCATTCAAGACCCCAAATTCCAAAACGTTGTACCAAATACGTCAAAGGTTATCTCTGCCTGGAATACGAACATCCTTAGTATTATAAAAAAAAACATACTTTTGATGCCCTGGCTTGTTGAAATATGTTGAATGTTTCGGACGTTGATTTCATCCATTTGAAACAGAATTCCATTTAGTTGAAAAAATTGACAGCTATCAATAAACAGATCAAACAAAAAACAACTATATTGTTACAGTCATTTTTCGATAGAAAAAAAAACCACGACAACATAGTAAAATAAAGACTAAGCAAACAGAAACAAATAGACACAAATTCTTTATTCATTACGGATAGTAAATCAACCAATCATAGCTATCAGGATTGTGTGTTTGCGGAAGACACACATTTCGTTTTAAAAAGACTCATCAGTTACGCTCGATTATAAAAAAAATGTAAAGAAGGCAAAACAATGTACAAAGTTGAAGGGCATTGAAGACACCAAATGTCAAAACGTTGTATCAAATACGTCAAAGGTTATCTATGCCTGGAATACGAAAATCCTTAGTATTATGAAAAAATCATGCTTTTGATGCCCTGGCTTGTAGGAATATGTTGCATGTTTCGGACGCTGATTTCATCCATTTGAACCAGAATGAAGTTAATGGATTGCATATGTGAAAGACACAGTTTTCTTCAATGTATGGTACGAATTCATCATTTAACATATCTGGATTGTAGGAGCAGGCGGACAAAAGGGTGAAATGGGAAAGTCTGGGGAACCAGGTATGTCATTGATAAATACAATGTTGAAGATCTTTAAATGCTTATATCAATACTTTGTTCGATGAGTGGTTCAGAATTAATCTTCATTTAAATGCATGCAAAGGAACAAACTCATTTATCTAAAAGCATAAATAGAAGCAGTTGTGTTACTGGTTATTTTATGTTACTCAATTGTAGGAGCAATCGGCGAAAAGAACTATTTTTCATTTGCGATTTTGGGTCCTTTTATAGCTGATTATGAGGTGTGGGCATTGCTCATCATGATCATTGTTGACGACCGTACGATGATCTATAGCTGTTAACTTCCGTGTAATGTGTTTCTCGCGGAGAGTCATAGCCAGAAATTAGTAGTGGTTTTGCTAATTAATATTCATAATATGTAAATGAGAATTGTACCACGTGATAGTACTTTGAACTGGACTGGCTTGATAGGCTTGATATCATTGAAATCTTTAAAACACGGATATAATAAGTTGCCCGTCACAGAGTCCTTATTTACAATCACTTTGATATTTCCGTAAAGTTGTCAGGCGGTCAAAATCAATACAATGAACGCGAATTTAGTGAATTTTTCGTGCTTTCTTGAGTTTATTCTTCTTGAAATAGTGACATTTTAATTTTACGTGGGAACCTAGAGTTCAACGACTACACATTCAAGGTTTGGACTTGCTTATTCTTTGGAAATTCAAGTTTCATATTTCACCCCGGCAACCTGTTTTTGTAATGACCTTGTAAGCCAATTTTCAACACGAAGTTTGCAAATTTGACGTTTCAGCCATTTTAGCCTGTACTTTACACTGCAATGTTAAAAGCCTCTCGCTTCGATTTTTAAAATAGCTCAGGAACCTGTATTTTTGCAACAACAGTCATTATGTTTCGTTTAAATGGTGTATATTGTTGTGTATATTCATTTTCTGCCCCGGCAACCTGTCTATCACTTAAATTAAAATTAAAACAGACACTTTTTTCAAAATTCCCTATCATTTTAATGTAATTTCCGTGACCTGTATCCGATTTCTTTAGTATAATATTCAAATAAGCAAAGTGGCGTTGATTTCTGGATATGTTGTCTCGTTGGCAGTCATACCAGTATTTCTTTTTTATCACTTTCAGATGCATTAAATAGTTACTACTATGCGTGTAGGTTGCATTTCTGAAAATATTGACAATGCAATTTCCCATAGGAACTCCTTTAACGGCAAAAACTGTACCACTTTTACTATGAAGTTTTGAATTTTTTTTATCCTAGAATTGAAAGTTCATATGCATCACAATTTTTTTCAAAGGTCAAAATATAGGGCTGTGCGGCATATTTTAAACGTTTAGATGCCCTGAACTTTTCAGAGTTTAAACTAACACTATTTTTTCTAACTACCCCCACATCTAATGAAAGGTTACCACATATTTCAATTTTAACAATATGCGCATGTTTATTTACTGGTAACATTCCCAAGTTATGTCGCTGTGAGATGGAACACATAGAGCATAACTGGGAACCAGTATGTAAAAAAAAATAATTTTATATGAATATTCAAGTTCTCCCCAAAAAGAGGCGTGTTTTCAGAAACAGCTGTATTGACAAAGTGCAACCTGTAAGAATCACAGTTTAATTACGAATATACATGTATATGTTTTCACAGCTAAGAAAATGACCTGTGGATCTGGTTGGGGGCAGTTTATGGGAAGTTGTTATAACTTTCAACTGAATTCAAGAAAGACTTGGAATGATGCAAAAGTAAGTTTAATGGAATAAATATAACAAAAAACATTGTAAAAATTTAACATGTTTAATGTCTACCTTTTTTAAAAGCCATCCATCCTCATGGACAACATTTGATAGTGGATATGGTAAGGGTCGGTTGCTATTACTTTCAATTGTTTTAGAAAAAGAAATAGAATGAAGGAAAAGGAAGTTTGAATTCGTTATATACCAATACACAATATGTAGTCTCCTTTGTTTTAGCATTCATCACCAGGGATAACATTTGAAATTTATTTTTTACAGTTATGTAGATCTGATAGGGTCGGTTGTTATAACTTTCAATTGAATTAAAAAAAAAACATGGAATGAAACAAAAGTAAGTTTGAATGCAATATATATCAATATAAAATATGTAATCTCAATTTTTGTAAGAAATTCATCTCTAAGAACAACATTTGAAATCTTATTGAAATCAATAATTATAAAGCTAGCATTATCGTTTTGATATAAAGGTCGTGTTCTCTCATTCCATTATTCAAACATTATCACTGAATTAGTATAAATTTGTTTAGGGGCCAGCTGAAGAACGCCTCCGGGTGCGGGAATTTCTCGCTACATTGAAGACCTGTTGGTGACCTTCTGCTGTTGTTGGTTTTTTTTTTCTACGGTCGGGTTGTTGTCTCTTTGACACATTCCCCATTTCCATTCTCAATTTTATTTGATGGTTGTTTTGGAAACACCTGTCCCATAAATTATGAAATAAAGGATCTGAGAGACATAGTTATGTCTGTTTTGATATGTTGACTGACATCTATAAAGAAAAGACACAACTTTACTACCAACAAGATGATTACTTATGTTTATCAGTAAATGTGATTTTCTAGAGCTTGCGTTATACAAGGAAGCTATGAAACAATGGATTTTTGAGTTGGATAGTCTGTTTAATATCATCAATTTTATTTAACAAATAAACACCAAACAAACAAACTAACAACAACAACATGGATGACAGAGACTTGATTTTGATATACAGTTAAAAACTAATACAGAACCTCATAGATTTCAGACAAACATGTCGAATCTCAACAAACTTCCATGTGTTTCTGAATGGTAGGCAGTTTCCACTACACATGTTCATGCTATTTTATTTTAAGTTATGTCAACATATAATCAGACTAATTTTTATATATGCTTTATCTTAATTGTTTAAGACAGACTGTCAGAGGAAAGGAGGATTCCTTGTAAAAATTGAGGATTTTGTTGAGAACTGGTTTTTGAAATCATTTGTCAATGGTAAGTTTATCACAAATTATTAATATCCTTCGAGGGGCCTCGGTAGCCGAGTGGTCTAAGTAATTACTACTGTAATCACTAGCGAATCAACACTGAAGTTGTGAGTCCGAAACCCGCTCGTGCTGGTGTACTCGACTCCAATCTTAATTGATTAGTGATGTCAGTTTTCCTATCAAAGGTCGGTGGTTTCCCCGGGCACTCCGGCTTCCTCGACTTATAAAAACTGGCCGACACGAAATATCCTAAATGCAATGCAAAAGTGGCGTTACAACACCAAAAAATCAATAAATCAAATCAAAAATCAATATCCTTCTCACGAACAATACCATGTAATGTTTGTTAACATTAAAATGATATTGTCTTTTTATGTTAACTTTGTGTATACTCATTCTGTAAATTCTTCCCTCGCAAGGAACACATTTTATAATTGCTGACATCACTATGTATGTTAGCAGCGCCGTGTTAGCATGATTGCAGAAGGACTATTTATTCCTAAAGGAAACATCCACCTCCACGATATTAGCAATTTTGTATTTTTACAACACTGTAACTGTTGCTGTAACATTAACTAAGCATTCCCTACAAGCATCTGAACCATCAGAAAATCACATTTTATAGATAAATAACTTTGAAATAAGTTGTTATGCCCCACCTACGATAGTAGAGGGGCATTATGTTTTCTGGTATGTGCGTCCGTTCATCCGTTCGTTCATCCGTCCGTCCGTCTGTACCGCTTCAGGTTAAAGTTTTTGGTCAAGGTAGTTTTTGACTTCAAACTTAGTATACATGTTCCCTATGATATGATCTTGTCAATTTTAATGCCAAAATAGAGGGTTTACCCCAATTTCACTGTCCACTGAACATAGAAAATTATAGTGCGAATGGGGCATTCGTGTACTGGGAACACATTCTTGTTTTCTTATAAATTTCAAAGTAAGATGTCGAAAACTAATTCCCAATGGAGTAGCTTTATCGGAAATTGATGAGACTGTCATTACAAAAGTGAGAGGGTTAGCGCTATAGAACCAGGTTTAATCCACCATTTTCTACATTTGAAAATGCCTGTACCAAGTCAGGAATATGACAGTTCTTGTCCATTCGTTTTTGATGCGTTTTGTTATTTGATTTTGCCATGTGATTATGGACTTTCCCAATTGATCTTCCTCTAAGTTCAGTATTTTTGTGATTTTACTTTTTACGAGGGACCGTATTGACCCTAGAATACATTGAAGCTATAGATAATAGCTAAACAAAATAACTAAACAAAATATCTAAAAATAACTGACGAATACAAATCCAGCAAGTTATATCCCAGTTGAACCTTCATGATGTCAAGCAATTTTGATTTTTTTTCTTTAATCGACAAATGCCACAGAGAAGAACCACTATATTTATTATTTGAATGTGTATCTCACCAACTTGCATCTTTTTGTAACAAATTTATTTGGGACGAAGGGTGTTGTTAATGATCTTCAGAAGATTACAAAACATACAACTGAATAAAAACTAATAATGTACCTGACAAACTAGACACATGTCATACTAGTGACTATGTTAACATCATATATCTCAGGTTTCAACAACTAAATGTTCATCTCTTTATCGAACATCTCGATTTTGAACAGTAATATATATATACCTTTTCATCTAAAATCTCGGGTTTTAACAGTTGAATATATATATGTTTTCATAGAACATCTCGGGTTTTAACAGTTACATGTATATCTCTTCATCGAACATTTGATTTTTAACAGTACAATTTATACATTCTTTCATCAAACATCACGGGTTTTAACAGTTAAATGTTATCCCTTGATCGAACATCTCGGGTTTTAACAGTTGAATGTAGATCCCTGCATAGCACATGTTATCGTGGGCATGGTATTTTTAATTTTGATAAATTGCATTTTAGGCGGAAGTGTATGGATTGGAGCACATGATTCAACGCGAGAATCTCGTTTTACATGGGTGTCTGACAATACGCCGGTTACATTTACTGATTGGATGACTAACCAGCCGGATAATTGGAGAAATGGTGAAGACTGTGTTCATTTTCATAGTTCGAAAAGTAAATGGAATGACGTCGGATGTTTGAACAAAATGGGATACATTTGTGAAAAACATTGAATGCAAAAACAATGTGAAGCTATAGACAGAAATTAGTTAAATTTATAGAAAGTTGTTCATTATGTATATACCTCATGATACTACTGTATTTTCCATCGTTTTTTCTCCTCTTCAAAACGAAATACTTATCACTGATCAGTAAAATTTGAGATCAGATATAATTCAAATTCAAATGTTCCAAACAAAAACATGAGATATCCCCCTTCTTGTCCTTTTCCTTCACCTTCTCCTCCTCATCGTCGTTTAAGTATATGGTTTCTAGGAAGTCATGTAGAGAAGACATATTTAAAACAGTAATCATGCTGCATAAATCAATCTTAAGTGTACTGCTGCTCTATTTTATATGCGCATTGTGTATTATGGGGACATCACAGTAAGAGAGTTACAAACGAAATACAATTAGACTTCAGTTTTGCTGTTAGATTTGTTTAACTTTAGTAATTTGCGGGCCCTATACAGCTTGCTGCTTGGTTTGAGCCAGTTGAGTTACACACTTTTACAAGGATGGAGTGTTATCTCATTGACACTCATATCCCATCTTCTTATTTCTATATACAATTTAACACTTGTTGATTAGAATTCACAGTCAGTCAGGGTACAAACAGAAAACTGAAGTTTAGGTCATAATTATAAGCCAAATTTCATTCCCCCCAGCAAATGTAAATTGATTTTATATTTTTTTCTTGTTTTGTACTGTTTCACCTCTGTCTCAAGTAAAGGAAAGGGTTTGGTTACAGGAAACATTTTAAACCCTGCATTCCTGAAGTGCTTGTCCCAAGTTTTTTGGTTCATGTCAAGGACTGTTAAAGCCGACTTTTAGGTATTGTTTTTTTCGAATTATTGAAGGCTGGTTTTTGTGTATAATTACTTACATCCAATCCGATGGAACTTTGGTGGATAGGTGTCTTATTGCCAATCTAATTTATTTTTATATTGTAGTGTGCTATACAATATATCGAACAGACCAGGTCCCTTATTTCTAATTAATGTGTTACATTGAAACCTGTTTAAACCAAATGTAATGCCAAGAATATCGATAGAGTTATCCCTCTTTATACGCAACTTGCTTTTTTTGATAATTGTGGTTAATCCGACTTTGTTTTTTTTTACTCATTGTTTTTACACTTCCTGCAGCATGGCCTGATAAATTTTTGTACGAAATCACGCAGAATACTATCATTCTCCTTGTCCCTTGGTGAATTACGATGTAAGTAATAATGCCATTATGTCCCATATATTCTAGTTAAAGCTATTATTAAGTGATTTGGGGTATAAGTCATGAGAAAGCATATATAGAAACAGCGTACATTCTACGAACGATGACATTTGTGTAAATATTCATGTGTGAACTTTGTAATGTTTTATTTGTATCCGAAAACAGTATTATTTGGTATATTTCTAAGTCATATGTAATTTTATGAAGACAGCAATTTTTGTACAACTCTAGTCAAGTCAGTTTAGTACATTATCCCCCCTTTTTTGTGAATTGTATTTTTCCCTTGATATGAGTGTTTTCAATCATAGATTTTGGTATTTTATAACTACAGTTGGTAGTTTACATGTTAGTTATGAGTTTTTATTTTTTTATATTGTAGCTTTTCACCAAATGTATGTGGCTTCATGATCTGTCAGCTCCTGACGCATAATGTTTTTTATTGAATAAATGATCTACATATATATGGTTTAACTCTCTGCGCCCAAGGCAGAACACCAAACCTTTTCGGAACTTAAGATTGCGTTCGGTTTTGGCCGATATACGGTTTTATCAGGTTCACAACGCATACAATTTAATATAAGGGTGCTTTAAAACATGTTTGGTTTATACAGGTTTTCGGCTTATGCAGGATTCGGTTTAGCCAGGTTTCACTGTATTAAATTGTTTTCACTAAATTCATTGGTTCGGTAATAAGTTTCTCTTTCTTGTATTTTAAAAACAAAACATGGGGTAATCTACATCGAATTTATCTATTTTTCATCACGATAATAATAGTTCATATAATTTTAAATTTCAAATAGTTCTCATATTTAGTAAGTAGAACATTGAGCCCCCCGACACATATACAATACATTGGTTTCGGTGTTTATAAAAAAGTTTGTTGTGAAAGCCTTCAAAACTAACAAGCATTCTTAGATATCATTGGAATAAAGTGACTGCCTTCTCAGAAATATGTGTCTCTGACCTTACACAAAAAGGGTGGGAAAAAAGTTAACAGATAATCATGACACACTAACTTGTCTTTATCCTACATACAGCAAACATCAGAGTCAAACATACATTTTAACTGAATGAAATCTGCCAAAAAGTCAATGTTTACTAAAAAAAAGTAAAATCACAAAATTACTGAACCCCTAATCAATTGGCAACATCAAACACATTAACCGAATGGATAACAATGTCATATTCCTGAATTGGTACAGGCATTGTCTTATGCCGAAAATGATGGATTGAACTTGGTTTTATAGCTTGTTAAACCTTTCACTTGTATGAAAGTTGCAAAAAATCCATTATATTAAACAAAACAAACAGACAGACATTATATGTAAAAATGTCAAAAATAGCGGTACAGCAGTCAACATTGTGTTATAATCTTAATCAGAAGGGGAATATAACCAACGACCTATGGGAGTAACACTAGAAGTCCTAGTAGTTGTTAACAATTGGGTCCGAAGAGTTGATGCGTACAAGGGTCGAAATTATTATATTTGTTTGGCAGGATATTGCTTTTATTAATAAAGTGTATGCCATTATATAATACCATACTCAAATCGAAACAAATTTTGTAGATACAAATATAGCAATCAGCTTAATTTTGAAAGAGAGGAGATTCAGATGATTTATTACCAATAATGCAGAGGGAAAAAATCTAAATTTGAAATATTTGCCTGATAGAATCGGATTAAATTGTAATTAGTCGTTGTATATTGAACTAAAAAGCAATCACATATTGAAGACTCATTATTGATTTGCAAACTTTGCTAAACATATCAATGCAGTATACACCTTTAATTGGAGTTACTATTTATCAATATCATCATGAAATTATCTATTAACATATAAGACATATAATTGTAGATTCACTTTGAAAATACACTTCAACTACTTTCAAGTAGATACTTTACAATTTGCACGTTGATGGGAAATATCAAAGTCTGATTAAAACAGGGGTAATTACTGTATGATTTGTAACACGTGTATGTTATTATATTAAACGTTTTAAATTTCAGAAGTTATGATAAATCTAAGGTTTTAACTCACTATTTCAAATTTGACCCTTGTTTATTCTTGTATATCCCGTCTGGTCAGATAGTGTTTCACTCGTTTACACATCTTTGTTGTTCATTAGTTGTGTATAAGCGTTCCTTATTAAGAGAAATCCAAAATATGCAAACCTAACATATTTAAACAGTTATAATTAAAAAATAATTCATGGGGGCTTGAAGATATCGTGATTTTACCACGGGTTGGCCTTTTATGCAAAATATTTTAGCCTGACCGATAGCGATGGGTAAAATATCGGCATAAAGGGACAACCCGTGGTAAAATCTAGATATGTTCAAGCTCCCATGAACTATTTCGATTCTAATAGGACAAATACGGCATTTTATTTGGATCGAACCGCTCTAGTTGAAGGCATTATTTGCCGTTCCCATAAATAAACGCACGATTAATTTGACATAAGAGAACGGAGCAAACTGAATATAAAGTGACATGCTTAAACTATTTAAAATAACACAATTAGATAGGTTTGGGTGGATTTAAATGATAATTTTACTTAAATGTGTTATATGTTTACATAAATGGCTTATATAACACATTATAGCATTGTTTGTTTACATTTGCTTGTTGTGATGGTTTTCGGTTTCACAGGCGTGTAGTTTCCCGTAAAATTCTTATATTCTGACGTCGGGTAGCTCATTCATAAACAAAAATATGACGTGGGAGTACGAAGGGAACACCCCAAACAATATATTTATATTCTACCACGGGGTGTACTCAAAGCATTTGAAGGACGTCATGTTAGAATGTAAGCTTACTTCGAAGTGAAATATTGTTGATTGGTTATTTTTGTTGGTACTTATTTTTAAGCATTTCGAATTGATAGTTGTGTAGCTATTTGGTTTCATGATTTACAATGCTCTTCAACTTTTTACTTGTTTGGCTTAATAAATATTTTGATATGAACGTCACCGATGAGTCTTATGTAGACGAAACGCGCGTCTGGCGTACTAAATTATAATCCTGGTACCTTTGATAACAATTTACAAAGAGTTTGTTTTCTGATGCATTGAACATTCTAATTTAGGTTTCCCTAATATAAAAAAAATCATAAAATCATTCAAAATTGGTTTCCCTTCCATTATTATACCGGTAGAAATCACAATTAAGCAAATTCGAAAAGTCTCTCAATTAACGATTATTTCATGTATTAGCCACATTGAAAACATTTTGAACTTTCAGTCACTATCACTCGAAACGCTCTTGTACAAATGCGAAATGCCAATTTCAATGTTCATGGCACGTGCTCTGAAATAATCAACATTCAGTGAGGTCAAAACAATTATGTGTTATTCGATTAGCATTTCACTTATCAACTACTAGTAAATGTCTGACGAAATGTCATAAATTTATTGCAAAATCTTGTTTTACGTTTATATAGTATTGTGAACACTCAACTAGTGGACATTTTTATTTAGGGCCAGCTGAGGCCCACTTTCAGTTGTGAGGACCAATTGGTGACTTTGGCTGTTTTCTGCTCGTTGTTCAGGTTGTTGTCTCTTTGACATATTCCCCATTTCCATTCTCAATTTTATGTTGAAAATAATATACTCTCGAGAACTAGTTGGTGTATATCATTCGTTTTGATATGACCGCGTGGCATGAGGTTTCTTCTATTTGGAGTATAACGGATCATAACCTCTAAGTTTGTTGGTGTCTCAAAGTCAGAAGAACATGTCTTATAAGGGTAAATTGATATGTATATTGAAAACAATGCTGTAATGTTAATCGAAATCTTGAATTTTTGGAATTATAAAATCCATTTAAAATCAATGTTGGAGTGTGGGATTCTTATTTCACTGAAAAACAGGTCAAGGTAAAATCTAATAATATCATTCCGATTACTAAACATCTTGAACATTGATTAAATATTATATCTTTTATAAGAGACACTTGTATCGTAAAACTAAACATGTACATTGTGAATAGCACGTACTCTATTATCAAATAAATACAAGTATTCATTGTTGACAGTCATTTTCTCTTTCTCGCTTGAAAAACTTTCGTTAGATTTATTTCCATTTGTTCTTTTTGTTTATATTATAGAATCATGTTGAGTATAAGTTTTAGTTTGTCTTCGTTAGTAATAAAAGACAAATAGATCATACCTTGTTCTGTTATACATACTATATTTGCCCACAAAATTCAACTATTTACACGGGATATTCAAAAATAAACTAATCGAACTAGCAGAATACTTTCCAAAACAAAAAATAAACAATGTTCATTCTTTCATGTGTTATGTTGAGGATATTTTGTATGTTCGTTTACACCACCATTTGCGGAAATTGTTTTGTAAGAATCAGTTTGGACCATAATATTGTGGTCAACATTTAAGAATGTGTTGTTGTGGTCCACAACAATAAGCGAGATCAATCTTTTGTTATATTTTTCTTTCCATGTTGATACTTTTTTCGTGTCAATAGTTATTAAAGGTACCAGGATTATAATAAAGTACGCCAGACGCGCGTTTCGTCTACATTAAGACTCATCAGTGACGCTCATATCAATATATTTATAAAACCAAACAAGTACGAAGTTGAAGAGCATTGAGGATCCAAAATTACAAAAAGTTGTGCAAAATACGGCTAAGGTAATCTATGCCTGGGATAAGAAAATCCTTAGTTTTTCGAAAAATTCAAAGTTTTGTAAATAGGAAATTTATAAAAATTACCACATTAATGATATTCGTGTCAACACCGAAGTGTTGACTACTGGGCATCTGATACCCTCATGAACAAAACGTCCGATAGCAGTGGCATCGACCCTGTAGTGTAAATAGTTATCAAAGGTACCAGGATTATAATTTAGTACGCCAGACGCGCGTTTCGTCAACATTAAGACTCATCAGTGACGCTCACTACATGTTTTCATGTAACACATGACCAACACATCCCCATTCATTGATTTAACGATAGACATCTTTTGGTTATCATTTCATTATGAATTCATAGCCAGTTACATCTACAGACTATTTGAATTTGAGCAATTGAAAACATGCAATGTTATGCGACTGTCATAAAAGTGAAAGGTTTTGCTAGCTATAAAACTAGGTTTAATCCACCATTTTATACCATAAAAATGCCTGTATCAAGTCAGGATTTTGACGGTTGTTATTCATTCAGTTGAAGTATTTGAGCTTTTGATTTTGACATTTGCTTAGGGACTTTCCTTATATCATTTTGCACGAACTTTTTGTTCATTTTTTTTAGTAGTTTGGTACAAACTCTACCTTTTTTCATAAGAGGTGTCTCTTGAGTCATCAAATGTATATTAGCCCAAAATTGAAATACCTAAATATATATTAACGTTGTATTCAGTATATGTTGCTTTGATATAGAAAATGTATAACACTCAATGATATTAAACAGTCCAGAAAAGTAAATATATATAAACCGGTATTTTTTTTTATTATTAAGTGTGAATTAAACAAATGATAATCTACTGTCACATAATTAACAGAATTTGGTAACTATTATGTGAACCTTCAACTTTATCACAAATATAATAAAATGTCTTTGAACATAAATTATCGTTCCATTTTTATTCTACATCAGAATTCAGACATGCGCAGTCTTCCTTGTTATGAGAGTTGTTTGGTTCACCAGGATACCAGTCAGTATATGTAAGTGATGTATTGTCAACTTCTCGTACAAAATCGTGTGCTCCAATCCAAACGTCACCTGCAGACTTATCTTAAAACAAACAGAACTGTCGTAATACAAATATGAGAACCAAGTATGAAAATAGAAGAAAAGATGAAATAATTTAGTTTATATAACTTCGTTTTATTTTGCGTTTTTAACGTTTGTAATTTGAGCGCTACTAAAAAAAAAACTTAACGCATGTCTGACGTACACATTTATGAGGAGTTGTTTCATATGTTGCACCTTCGTTTTGTAAATTATCGTTTTTTTCTTTAAAAAATATTCTCCGTTAGCTCATATTAATTATCATCATATATATCGAACATTAGAATATTGATTTACCTTAATCATGTTAATTCGGTTTTATCATTGAAACTTACACATCAATCCCCTAAACCGCGAGTTAACATCATAGTTAAGCCACTGTTTTAAAATATGTTGAGATTATGGAAAAAAATATGCCATTTTTCTGAAAGTTCTTATCACTGGATAGAAAAGGGTCACATTTTGTTTTGTCAGCTTCAAAATTAAAAGTGTATAAATCAGAGATTAACTTTGTAGTAATTATGAAAAGTGTATAAAGTATTTACTCACTAAACATATGTAAACCCAGTGCATGTTTGTGCCTGTCCCAATTCAGGCGCCGCTGGTCTTCATTAGTCTTTCATCATATCAAACTTTAGTTCAATTATATGTTGGGATCTTTTGTATGACGTCAATTTTCAACACATTTTTGTTTAGGATCCCGGTGGGTGTTGGGTTTCTCGCTGTGTTGAATATCCGTTGGTGGTCTTCAGCTATTTACTAGTCTGTGGTCGGGTTGTTGTGTCTTTGACACATTTCCCAATTCTCAATTGATATTTTACTATAGAAAAAAGTACTTACCGGATTTTATATATGATTTACAAGAAATCCTCCCATGTTATGGCAATAAATCTATAAAATATATTTTTTTTAAATTTCGTTTATAGGCAGGAAAAAAGGTAACGACGTATGGCATTTATGATAACAACTACATAAAAAGTTATCGGACTAAATTAGCAAACATATTTTTGTTCTTTTTTTTTTTAAATTAACAACAACAAATATTTTATCATTATATTTTGATTTTATTTTGGTATATCTTTAGGACGTGTAAACAAAATAATATCCAATATAAATACAAAAGAAAGGACAGATGAAACTTACACGTATTTTGAACGAAAAAAAGTAATAAACAAAAATACCGATTGACCTTCGGAATAAATTAAAAACGAAAAGTTCCGATTCAAATGGCCAAATCGAGAGCTCAAAAATTAAACAAACTGATAACAACTGACTTGGTACAGGAAATGTATGAATGGGCGAGTGGGCGAAGTAAGCGAGGAAAGGCATCGAAATCTGAAAATCTTACATTTTGCTTCCCATTTCTAACAAATCATGCACATGTATTTAGGTCGCGTGTCTTGCATTCTCGTCTAATCTTCACACTTTTATCAGTAAGTTTGCTTATGTTTGAATATGTATACCTTTGCTTCATTCCATGTCTTCTTTGATTGGAATTGAAAGAAGTAACAACTATTCATCAACTGTTCCCATTCAGATCCACAGCTAGGTGTTATAGCTACATGTAATAAAAAAAATCACACATTTTTATTTACGCATTTCGTTGTTTCTTCTTCGTGTAAATTAGAATATTATGGCTTGGGTTTTTATATACTTAATTTATCTTTGATTAGAAACAAGTTTACAATACAAAAGTGTAAAAATGTGAAACATAAGTTGGTCAGAGAAGAGTATACTATTCAATGCATATAAACTAATATCATTAATATGTGCTATTTAGGTAAACGGATGTTAATGATCAGATATGTTGTAAAGTTCAGAAATCTGAAGAGTAGAAATATGATGAATGTCTGTTGAAAGTATGGACAATGTGTCCGACATACATCCCATGTTTAGCTTTAACATTGGCATAAACGTGGAATGTTTGGCTAATCATAAAACCAGATTCAATCCACTATTTGTTCTTAAAATGTCCTGTACCAAGTCAGGACTATGGCAGTTGTTATCTAATAGTTTGTTTCTATATATGTTTGTTGCATGGCGTTTGATTTTGTTGCCCTCCGGTGTTTCTGTTGTTCTGTTGTTTTCCTTTTATAATGGATGTGTTTCCCTTTTATAGTGGATGTGTTTCCCTTTTATAGTGGATGTGTTTCCCTTTTATAGTGGATGTGTTTCCCTCGATTACAGTTTGTAACCAATATTTGTTTTTTTTTCTAATCGGTTTATGACGTTTTAAGAGCGGTATTCTACTGTTGCCTTTATTTATCGGGTCGAGATGGTAAACAAATTAATGGTCACCCGAACCTGTTTAAAATATGATATCAATATTTCTCTACTGGATGTCCGTTTGTTTAAATTTGTTTCTAAAATAAACTCTGAAAAGTTACTAATGTATTATTGACTCGCATTTATTCATTCTGTTTTTAGTTTGAAACGTTACTGGAGTTTGCCTGTGCATGTGTTAAGCATGTGAAGTTAGAAAAAACGTAATGTTGTAAAATAGTATAAACGAAACATTGAAGCCACCATAAAGATTGTTTTCGTAGACTTCTAAGGCATAAAAAATACTTCGTATAAGGGAAATGTTGATACCAATATCTTTTAAATCTTAACAAAACGAGCCCAAACAGACATAGAAAACGTCATTACACCTTAAAACGTGTTTTGTCTACTAATATTTATTCATACTAATGTATATGTCTATGTTTTAAACGGATCATATTACAATCGGCCGTCGACGGACGTCATGTCGATGTTCAACTAGATGGCTCTTAGTCTAGGATACGTAAGAAATTATGTGATCTGGTAACGATTTCCTTTGTTCAATTGATCTCTTTGTAATTGGAAAACACGATTTACAAAGTTGCAAATTAAATACACGAATTTTAGAGCGAATACATTAGTCTTTAAATCATTTCCCGGTTCATGTTCGTGGAAAACGAAAAATTGATATAATTTTTTTTAAATTAAAAAAAATAGAAACCATGGATTGTGAAATTTAACATATAGCTTGCATATTTCTTTGACTAAAGTACCTGATTCTCCAGGGCTTCCCTTTTCACCCTTTTGTCCTCGTTCTCCTGCAAATAATAGAGTTATAAACTTGTAGGCTGTTCAGAAATTAAAGTTTCTACTCCTTTAATCAAAGTTGAAATCATAAAGATTTCTGTAAAATATAATTTATATCTTAAAAGAGACGAATTCGTTTGACATATAACATATACATATAAATAAGATGGTGTATAATTACCAATAAGACTCTCTGCCATACACCAAAATGACACAGAAATTAGATCCATAGATTATCGCTCGGCAATTAGCAAAGAACACGATCAATAAAACCAATATCGCCTAGTCAGTTTTAAAAAACACCGACATTTCAAACTTAAACAAATAAGCGAGAAAACAAACAGCCGAATGTATGTGTAACATAAGGAACTAAAACCAAATATGATATACATACTTATACATGTTATAATATGAAGTTCATAATTTGCAATAAATAGTTTATTGATCTTTTAATAATGAACTAAACCATTGTATGTACATTTTCACATTCTTTATATACTGACTACACAGCTACTTTTGCATAGGTACTATTTATGTACTATTTATGTAACACAAATCTGTAGTACTGAAAATCTACTTTTAATATTCAGTACTATTGTGTTACTTACGAATTATTGTAATATTTAAGTACCTGTATTTTACAGTACTTGATTTGTACTTGAAATTCAAGTACTACAGATTATTGGTTGCACGGTTACATTTTCAGCATTGTGAACGTTTGTCTTTTTCAAATCTTATGAAGTTATGATGTTAAAACACGGAATACTGTGATCATTGTTGGTATCATTTTTGTACCAATATTTTGAGTACAAATCAAGTACTGGAAAATACACCTAGCTAAATATTACAATAATTTTAAAGTAAAGAAATAGTACTAAATAGTACAAGTAAATTTCCAGTACTACAGATTTTAAGTACAGAAATAGTACCTATTTGCAAAAGTAACTGTGTAGGATATTCACAGAATCTCATTCATTTTATATAGCCCTGACATACAATGATACATTTTTGGTAAAAGTTCATAAATTCACATCTTACCATATAATTGACCGTACCTAACCTCTCAATATAAATGTTCATATATTATCCTGTGTGAGAATACATTTTGTATTACAGTAAAACCTGTTTAAACTGAACCTTTACGGGACGTAAGGTTGTGTTCGGTTTTGGTCGATGTTCGGTTTTATCAGGTTCACAACGCATACAATTTGATATGACAGTGCTTAATTACTTTTGGTTTATACAGGTTTTCAGTTTATGTAGGATTCGGTTTAGTCAGGTTTCACTGTATCTTAATTTGGATCAGTCTATCTCAGTATGTATCGCTATGACCCACGTGGAGTTCGAATTGGAAATTAAGTACGTGGAATGTGAATACTTAAAGATATCTAATTGTCTCATTAAAGTAAGTATCAAACCGCGACGATGAATTTACTATAGGTGATGGTACAAGTAGATAATGCAGAAACGTAGGATTTTAATCCATTGTTTGAATGTTTCTATTGAAAGTCTAAAGATAAAATACAATACAATATCCATATTGCTTATTATTGTATACATGCAATTTATTTGAAGGCTAGTGGATAGAAGTTTCTGTGCAACCTAAAAAAATCTTAGCAAATTTGTGCAATTTAAAAAGAGTTATAAACGATGAAGGATTATCTCTCAATAAACTTTCTCTCTCGTGTGTTAAATATCAAGGTCTCAAATTTTATATACAATTCACTGTTTTAATAAGTAAACATATTAATGTAGTTTCACTGTATACAGTGAAACCTGTTTAAACCGTACCTTTAAGGGACGTAAGCTTTTGTTCGGTTTTGGTCGATGTTCGGTTTTATCAGGTTCACAACGCATACCATTTCACATGACGGTGCTTAAGAACATGTTTGATTTATACAGGTTTTCCGTTTATGCAGAATTCGGTTTAGTTGGGTTATATTTGGCAAAACTTTTAGGAGTTTTGGTCCTCAATGCTCTTCAACTTCGTACTTTATTTGGCCTTTTTAACTTTTTTTGGATTCGAGCGTCACTGATGAGTCTTTTGTAGACGAAACGCGCGTCTGGCATATACTTAATTTAGTCCTGGTATCTATGATGAGTTTATTCACTGTAGTTATTGCGACAACATATGTACCTTTGCAATATTGTGTAATATCTCAGTTCTTCTGTGTTCATTTGTATCTACAGTGAACTTATCTTATTTTGATATTGTTAACCAAATAATTTTTGCGAGAGATTTAATTTAGCGACTTTCGCGAATAAAAAAATATCGCAAATCTAAATCCGCGAAATGGTCTAGAACGAGTAAAACGCGAAATAAAGTATCCGCTTAAATAAGTTGGTTTATAATAGTCTCACCTGTTTGACCTTTGACGCCAAACGAACCCTTGTTTCCTGTTGAGCCTTTTTCTCCTTTTATACCCTTTTTGCCTTGTTCACCGTTTAAGCCTTGTAGTCCATTTTCTCCTTGATCACCTACTGGTCCTTTTTCACCAGTTAATCCTCTGCTTCCTTGTGACCCAGATAGACCAGTCAGGCCAATACCGCCCATGCGACCCTTATCCAATTTAATTATATATATGTAAATAGCTCTTTAATATCAGTATTTCCTTCAAGAAGTGAAAGGAATCTATCATTTACAAAAAGTAGCTTAGATGAAGAAACATTTTTAATTCATTTTTTTTAAATCGAAAACTTCTACCCTTTTCAAATTTCAACTCCGGTCTTAATGTTCATGTTGCTCTGTTTATACATTATATGCTGTAATTTGTTAACTGTTATTAAGTCACATATTTTGAGTAAGGTAGTGTCTGTTAGTGTGTGAGATAAGTCGCCCCGAAGACAACACGGTCCATCTCCGAAAAAAAACCTTGACTGTCGCAAATGGCAACTGAGACTAAGTATAACATTATACGTTTGACAAAATCAATATGAAGTCTTTAATTATTTTTTGGTGGAGTTTTTTTAGTACATAAATGACGAAAACTCGGACCGTCTTTGAAGAGACGTCTGTATAACCAAATGAGTGTTGTTCCCAAGTGTTTTTATTTCTGTTAGTTAAAACTTTATACGAAAATAAAGATTGTAATTTCTTGATCATGATCGACTGATTTACTTTGACCTATGGTGTTCCTGCTTTATTAGTATTTTCCTCATTTTATCATATTATGATTAGTTTGGTATATGAAAGATGTGATAAATTATTTTGCTAATCAGCGTTGGCAGTGCATAAAACTCCCAATGGTCCACTTGTTTTCTTTCTTCGTTTTTTATCATTTAATAACAACAACAAAAGTTCTGACAATATTCCCAAGTATTTTTATTTCCGTTTGTTGAAAGCTGTATGCGAAAATAATGTTTGTAATGTTTTGATCGACTGATTGACTTTGGCCTATGGTATTTCTGCTCTCTTAGTATTTTCCATATTTTCATCGTATTATTATGAATATGTGAGTATTTAGAAGATCTGCAAAAATATTTTGCTCATCCGTGTTGGCAGTGCATAAAACTTCTTTTAGTCTACTCGTTTTCATTACCCGTTTTTATCATATTATAACAACAAAAAAAGATGTGAGAATGCTTAACCAATTCGTGTTGGTAGCGAAGTTAAAGCATCATATTAACTATTTGTTTTGTAAAATCTATGTTATTTCAATAGATTATTATTAGGATTTATTAAATTAAAAAAAAGGAAAAAATAAAGTACTATTTGAAAAAAATTGTAATTTACCTAATTGGTTTGACAACGTCTGAACTGTTATTTCTAAACTGGAAGTATTTAGTGACAGTTGTTGCATCTACATTTCACGTCTTGAACTTTTTTCTACATAGTACGCTGAAACACAAAGTATATAATCTAATGTGAATCATTAACCCGATGAATAATTTTTGCTCATGTCTGAAGTCAGAAACCTGTTGTTCAGTCATTTTTGTTTGTTGATGTGGTTAATTCTCTTTTTCATTTCTGGTTTTTTATATAGATTGACAATTTGTTTTCCTTTTTTAATAATTCAATACTTTATATAGATTTAGGTTCTGTGTGAGCAATGCTGAGTGTTGAAGACTGCCCTTTGACCAAAAATGGCCTACTTTTTACATATTTTTTGAGAATATCTGGCACTTGAATTGAACTTTAATTAGTTTTCTAAATCAAACAACATAACGATACATTAGTATATATTGACAAGATGGTTAAGCCCACTGCGGTAGTCCTAAAATTGTAAATTAGACAGTTATAGTTAAGTTTCAAATACATAGTAATTACATTCATTTAAATGTACATCTCATACCAATCACGTTTACATACAAGTCTTGATTACAATACAAAGGTATATTTGTTACGGCTTGTGATGAGTTTATTATTAATCCATGAAAGTGCTGATCTGTGTACAAACACCGTTAGAAATGTTTATATCAATTACGTAGAGTTCAGCGCAGGTCACTTTGATTTTGTTCTTGTTTAGAAATATGGTCCGGTCAACAATTTCAGACGAAAGACTGTTTGACTTTATTTTTTGTTACAAGTAGTACACATAAGAATATTACCTCGGTAAGAAAGGATGTTGCTGGTACTACTCAGGCAAATTTCACTCACATCAATTGCACGTGAATTTCAATTCATGTAAATATCACATGAATTTCACCTCAAACGAGCTTATACGTGATACTCACGTGAAATCAGTTTTTGTTTGTTTCGTGCATATCTCATGTAAAACTCATGTGAATTTCACATGAAAATCACGTAATTTTTTTTCATGTGAAATTCACGTGAATTTTAACAAAACTTTGAATTTTTTCCCCATGATTTGATTACCTAACCAGCATTTGGCACATATTTTCGGAATTTTCGGTCCTCAATGCTCGTCAGCTTTGTACTAGTTTGGCTTTTTAAGTGTTTTGATCTGAGCGTCACTGATGAGTCTTATATAGACGAAACGCGCCTCTGGTGTACTAAGTTATAATCCTAATACCTTTGATATAACTATTTATCGATGCTTGTTGACTGATTTGTGTCACTTAGATATCACTATCTGTATTGTTGACCACATTGCATTATGACAAATGCCACTGAACATGAAATAAACAGCAATCTACCAATATGAAGGCAGTTGGGTACATGTTTTGGACTTTTTGTTTCAATAAATGCACTGGATATTCAATGTTCTATGTTAATACTTGATTAACACTACTGTGCTTGTTTCGCGTTAATTTTTTGTTTCACTCTTTTAAAATCCCTTACATAAATAAGTAAGTAAGAAAGTAAGTAATGACTTTATTGAAAGAGGGTGACTCAATTAGCTTTCACTAATCTACCTTGATGCCCCAAAAAAGAACAAACAGTACAAATATTACAAAGCTTTTTTTCAAACATATTATGTAAATGCACTATTCAGACTATAAACTATAAATTGTCTGTAGAACAAGAGAAAAATAAGTTCATAAATATATATATACATAACATACAATTCATTAGAATATTTGAGTAAGTTGTTATAAATCATTTATAGTCAAGAAATCAACACATGTTTTGTTTAAAAGTGTCCAGGTTCTGACAACATTTAGGAGATAACTGTATTGTAATTAAAGCTCCGACGGCATCAATTGGGGATTTGATGTTATTTACTGGCGACGTTATCCAATCAGAATGAACGATACAAACGTTGTTGCATTAGTATACCTTATAGCTGTATTTAGCAAAACTTTTAGAAAGGTGTATGGTCCTCAAGGCTCTTCAACTTCGTTCTTTGTTTGGCGTTGATGACTTTTTTTATAAGAGCGTCACTGATGAGTCTTTTGTAGACGAAACCCGCAGCTGACTGAATCACACAATTTCAATCCTGGTATCTATGATGAGTTTATTAACTATCCATACTGAATAACGACTTTGGTTTCTATTGGTTTCTATTAGTTTCTATTAGCTTAGTCTTTAGTTTACTATGTTGTGCTCTTTTCTTAAGAAATAAACTCATCATAGATACCAGGGCTAAATTGTGTATATACGCCAGACGCGCGTTTCGTCTACAAAAGACTCATCAGTGACGCTCGAATCCAAATAAGTTAAAAAAAAAAGCCAAATAAAGTACAAAGTTGAAGAGCATTGAGATCCAAAATTCCTGAAAGTGTTGCCAAATACAGCTGATGTAATCTATGCCTGAGGTAAGAAGCCTTATTATTTCAAAAAATTCAAAATTTTGTAAACAGTTAATTTATAAATATAACAATATCAATGATAATTCATGTCAGCACAAAAAGTGCTGACTACTGGGCTTGTGCTACCCTCGGGGAAATAAATCTCCACCAGCAGTGACATCAATTATGGTAACAAGACAGTTGTTTTCCGTTTGATCTGTTTATTGATAGCTTCAGAATGTGTCAGTTTAAGGTGGTACCCAACACCTTGACTCAAATTAATTTGGATAGTTTAATTTCATAGAATTATTACGAAATACTTACTTTGACCCTATGAAGGAAATATATAAAAATAAGAAAATTTGAACCAATCAATTTCTCGGAAAAAAGGGTTTGATAGATAGCAGTTTCACAAACACTAATTTTGATCATTGAGAAGCTTAATATTTCCTTAACCACACAACGTGATTAAAACGTTTATCTGATTTTACAGAGTTATCTCCTTGTAGTGTTAGGTACTACCATATATGAAACTTTCAATAAAACAAAAATATGATGCATATGTTTTTTTAAGTACATATCCTTTTCTTCTCAAGAAAATTCTATACTTTGTCCAAATCAAGAAGAAATTTACTTTTATTGTTAACTTCCAGTAAAGGTTTCCGTATGCAGTGAATTCAGCGTGACCTTTCTTGTAAAAATTCGGTGATTGCAATACGCGTAGATCTGTCATTTAAATAAACTTTTATGTTATTTTTCATGTTATACACGTCCTAAATATCCATGCTTCTTTGTGTGTTGACCATGACTTAAAGGTAATTGTAATAGATGTGCTTTGATAAGCCTGATTAATTCCCCTTAATTTGGACAGATTAATTATTTAGTATTTAAATGTTTATTTTAGGTTTGATTTGGTTTAAATATAGTAGGATAAAAGTAAAGAATGTTAATTTAACTGTTTGAGTATTTAACTTTGATGTTTTTATAGTGTTTTAAGAATATTCATTTATTCAACTTTTCTTCAGTACCTTTTATGTTAAAGTTCTCTTGATTAATGACAAGTTAAGAATATCATTTGATATTCAGTCGGAGTCGGCCTTGCACAGGCCTCCAAATACTCGCCGGAACTAACAATAGTACTAATCGAGTCTAGAGTTAGCCACCACTTCGGTGCAGTTCGCCAGAGTTAGTCACCCCTTTTTGGTGCAATTTTACTACTTTAAAACACAACGCGAATAACTGGAATTTATCTGAAATGGCTCTTCAGTTAGTAATAAACTTACGAGAAGAAGCACGAATTTTTTTACGTCTTCTTACTCCAACTCAGTTGCAAAGCTATGATTTTTTTAAAAGTTTACTTTTTCAACGCTTTAATCCTAAGGAAAGGATAGCATTTTATAAATTTCAACTGAATAGTTGTTTAATTTTGTCAGATGAATCTGTGTTCGATTTTGGACATAGATTCAAATTTTTATGTCATCGTGCATATCCAGATAATTTTCAAAGTATGCAAACTTATTTTATGGATCTTTTTATTGGAAAGTTAGAGAAGGAAATGGGAAAGTTTGTTCATTTTAAGCATCCTGAAACTTTTGATGATGCTATATTTTTGGCTACAGAGTTTGAATGTTTTAATTTGACAATTGGACCTGTTGAATGTGAAATGGAGGAAAGTGAAGAAAGTTTAGATTTTAGTTGTTTGAAGTCTGGTTTTGATCAAATTGTCAAAGTTCTTAAAAAGCTGGTTTATAGGAAGTTTAAAGTTAAAACATGTTTCAATTGTTCGGTTGTTGGACATATCAGAGCTAATTGTCCCAATAAAGTTTGTAAAAGTGTCAATTCTGTTCATGTTGTTGAACCAGAAAAAAACAGTTTCTACTGCAGTTCATAAGAAAGTGAAAAAATCATGCAAAGTTGTCAACAGAGTTCAGAATTTATTTCCATCTGACTTGGTTAGATTTTCATCTGTTTATTTTGGGGGTGATAATGTGCAAACTTCTTGTTGCAAGACAGGAAAAGTTAAAGTTTTCATATAGTATGTTTTATTCGTTTTACAATGTTTTAATTTGTATATTTAGTATTTTACTTATTTTGTCAGTTTATATTATTGTTTAGTAGGTATGGTTTAAAAGTTTTCATTGGATTTGTTGTTTCTCTTGGTCACGTTAATGAACCGGTTTTGCCATCAAAACCACCCTCAAAAACGTTGTTTGATTTGATTGTGTTTTTCTTTAGATGTTGGTTTGTTTAGATTGTGGCTCAGTTTCTTGTTCTAATAGGTTTATTTATGAGTTTGCTCATTTATTTGGATTTTTAACCTTTCTGAACAAGTTTTATTGTTTTAAATTTGTTTAGTTTGGTTATGGTGTCTCTTTTGTGACTTTTATAAGTCATGGCAGAAATCTATTAAGTGGCAGTTAGTTTATGTGTGAAGACAACCAGCTGATAAAGTAAGCAGTTCTTGTTATCAAGAATACCTTTCTTACTTTTTGTACAACGTTTGAACTTTGATCATCTTGAACCCGGAATCACATGTTATACGTGATTCCGTGAGATCTACAATGGTGGACTAAACCTGGTACAACGATGGACTTTTTAGAACCCGAAAACACATGTTATACGTGATTTCGTGAGATCTACAATGGTGGACTATACCTGGTACAACTTGGACCATGCAGTTTATCGATATTTACATTCCGTTTCCGTCTAAAGAACCTATTTTATAGAATGCTGTATATAACTGTGTCCGTTTACCGTAGTGATGTATATTCTTTGGATTATCGTACTTTATAAACTGTGTTTACCACCTATTCCTGGACGTTTATACTGTGTGGAACTTTTCCTATGGTTGGACCGTGTGATTATTTGACATTTTTGTGACATCTATTGACATTCTATTTGCATTGATTTATATTTTTGTTAATTGTTTTGAACACATCTATTTTAAATAGTTCTTTTCCCAAATATTAATTTCTTTAATATTTGTCCTAAGGGGGGAGGATTGTAATAGATGTGCTTTGATAAGCCTGATTAATTCCCCTTAATTTGGACAGATTAATTATTTAGTATTTAAATGTTTATTTTAGGTTTGATTTGGTTTAAATATAGTAGGATAAAAGTAAAGAATGATACTTTAACTGTTTTAGTATTTAACTTTGATGTTTTTATAGTGTTTTAAGAATATTCATTTATTCAACTTTTCTTCAGTACCTTTTATGTTAAAGTTCTCTTGATTAATGACAAGTTTAGGATATCATTTGATATTCAGTCGGAGTCGGCCTTGCACAGGCCTCCAAATACTCGCCGGAACAAATATTAGTACTAATCGAGTCTAGAGTTAGCCACCACATCGGTGCAGTTCGCCAGAGTTAGTCACCCCTTTTTGGTGCAATTTTACTACTTTAAAACACAACGCGAAGCAAATTTACTTTATTTTACTTAAAAGACTAACTCTGGGAACACTCTATTTTTCATTTTACATTTGAAATTACTTTATTTTTGAACTCCATTTAAGAAAGTTTTCTGACTCCTGTATATTTCCGACTTTGTTTAAATTCATGCAATTATTATTGTACATTTGTGAATAAATTATAGTTTCATTTGATTCATTGTCTGTTATTCAGCCATAATCTGATATCAGGTATCCCGATGGTCGAATAGGGACAAAGTACTGGCCACTACACGTCCCGGGAGGTGTCGTCACCGACCCCCTCCGTTACAATAATCGATAAATTACTATTTTAAAACACGAACACTAATTAGCTGTCATATTTTCAAATCATAACACTAGACCGAAATAGTTTTCTTTTTACGATTATTCGATATGGATGGGTAAAAAAATTATAAAATCGTGCACAGAATACTAAGTTTATGATATATACATGCATTGGTTCAAGAATAGGATAAACATTATTTTTCATCCGTCACTCGTTTCAAATGACTTTAATGAACTTAGGCTTTTGGCGCTTCAGTATCTTGTTTTAGTTTATTTTGGTATACTGTAGTTTGTTTGGTTTTTTTTTGTTTTTTTCATTTTTGCAAAGACAACATTATTCGAAAGAAAAACAGAACTGCGTTTTTAAATTCCTTTACTATCTTATCAAAGGTTTCACGACAGATAATTTCAAACAGGCGCTCCATAGGTAAAATACTATTATTATCTCCCTTCTCGTTTTTTCTTTTGTTATCTTTTATATTCTAGGTCATGCAGCTATAAACCTATAAATCTATATATTTCATTATTTAATTATGTATTTCTTCAACTATATTCTTATTGAAATACATTGTTATCAACTGACAGCAATTAAACTTAATGTGAAATTTTGTAGAAATCGCTACAGTGTGATGTAAACTTATTTTACACGTTTTATATTTCAATTTAGCAAGAACGGTAAAATTCACAAAATAAATTTTATGTGTTTCGGTGGCACTGTTTGTAGTTAATTTGATTATGCTTTGAAAACATGCCATTACTTGTGCAAAACAATAAACACAAACATATAATTATTTACTCACTTTTTCGATATGTTTTTGTACATATGGTTATTAAAACAAAATATATGGAACACATAGATAACATCTATAATTTGTTTTCAATTAAAAAATTATATCAAACGGAGAATGAAAAAGTGAGAAACATTAAAATAAGAAGGATATAGATATAGACACAATGAAATAAAAGAATTTATATAAAAAAGGAATCAAGAATATTTTGTTTAAATTGTTTAAACAAAAATGACATATGTGTGTTTTCTTCGGAAATAAATGGTTCTGCGGATGTTTCAGATAATAACATTTGGTACTGAACTGGTTTCCGTTCTGTAACTTTAAATTTGTCTCAACTAAATGGCATTAAATAAATACACAATGCTTATTAGCACAAACTTAAATCAAGTTCAATTTTGTGCAGGGTCACTTTAACTGTTTTGAGTAAAGCCCCTTTATCACGTCATATGAATGCAGGGGCATAATAAGTGTCCAATGGACTTTGATGAAATCCCTTACTTTCAGAATTATACTGAATATAAAAAAGAAGATGTGGTATGATTGCCAATGAGACAACTGTCCACAAGAGACCAAAATGACACATACATCAACAATGAGCAAAGCCCATACCGCATAGTCAGCTATAAAAGGCTCCGATAAGAATAGCTTTCGGTTTGGTTTTTCAATCTGATTACTTAGACTTTTTAGTTTTCTAGGTTGTGTTGTGAAAATGTATGTAACAATTCAAGAATATGACAGTTGTTTTTCGCTTGATCTATTGATTTGTAGCTGAAGTTGAACTTTCATTTACTTTTTGAATCCTTTTTGGATTTTCTTTCTTATAAGTATTTTTTCATATACTTAATCTATGTATACTGTTGATATTATATATAAATGACTTGCAAATTAGCAGTCTCCACTATTACATTGTATGTACTTTAAACAGAAAAAAGGAAATGCAACAAAAATTTGCCACACCTATCATGCCTATTGAGAAAATAGCATGATTCGAAAAAGAGAGAACACGCGATATCAAATTCTGCAAACGTTTTATTACTGGTTTACCGACAGATAATTTTAAACAGGCTCTCCATAAGTAAATTACTGTTATTATCTCCCTTTGCGTTTATATCTTTTGCTCTAAATTTACATCATCCGACCTTAATATTTGAATAAGTAAGTACACGATTTAAATATGTTCATGTGTATCATGTTACACAACTAATGGCAGGGTTTTAACATAATCAAAACTACAAACAATGCTTCCGAAACATAAATACATATTTGCTTTGAAAATTTTACTGTTTTAATAAATACCAACACTAGTTATCTTTTAAATTATAATTGTAATTGTTCTACAATTTTACAAAATCTAAGCCCGACCATAAGTCTAATGGTTTCAGATGATAAGAATTTTCAACTGCAATTTTAAATACAGCATTACGCATCAAAGTATCTATCTGATTAACGATGTGTGTGTGTGTTGATATATGGAGCGCATTTATAACACATATACTTTGTGTTCAATTAAATTAAGAATTGATAATTAAAACAAAAAAAAATCTAAAAAGATGAGAAATGTTATAAAAAAAGGTGTAGCGACGATTAAGATTGCATTTATTTTCTATAAAAGAAGAATCAAGATGGTTACACAAATATTTAAAAAATAATAATAATAATAATAA
This sequence comes from Mytilus edulis, assembly GCA_019925275.1. Classification (NCBI taxonomy): domain Eukaryota; kingdom Metazoa; phylum Mollusca; class Bivalvia; order Mytilida; family Mytilidae; genus Mytilus; species Mytilus edulis. Next base: position 25,094,965 of record CM034354.1, read on the forward strand.
TAATAATAATAATAATAATAATAATTGATAATAATAATAATAATAATAATAATAATATAATAATAATAATAATAATAATAATAATAATAATAATAATAATATTTAATAATAATAATAATAATAATAATAATAATAATAATAATAATAATAATAATAATTATTTTTATTATTATAAAATAAATAACAAAAACCCTAGTTTTTTTCCATCTGATGAGTTAAGCCTTTCAACTGATTTTTAGAGGTCGTTCTTATCTTGTACTGTTATACCACTGTCCCAGGTTAGGAGAAGGGTTGGGATCCCGCTAACATTGTTAACTCCGCCACATTATTAATGAATGTGCCTGTCCCAAGGCAGGACCCTGAAATTTAGTGGTTTTCGTTTGTTTATGTGTTACATATTTGTTCTTCGTTCATTTTTTTATATAAATAAGGCCTTATTTATATAAAAAAATGAACGAAGAACAAATATGTAACACATAAACAAACGAAAACCACTAAATTACAGCCTTATTTATATAAAAAAATGAACGAAGAACAAATATGTAACACATAAACAAACGAAAACCACTAAATTACAGGGAACGAAGAACAAATATGTAACACATAAACAAACGAAAACCACTAAATTACAGGGTCTTGCCTTGGGACAGGCACATTCATTAATAATGTGGCGGAGTTTTCCCGTTTCAATTGTTTGAGATCGTCATTTCTGGGCCTTTTATAGCTGACTATGCGGGTTCGGCTTTGCTTATTGTTGAAGGCGGTACGGTTACCTGTAGTTGTTTATTTCTGTGTCATTTTGGTCTTTTGTGGACAGTTGTCCCATTAGCAATTATACCACATCTTCTTTTTCATAGGTCTTATCTGTTTGTTTCATTAAAGAATGCACCAACAACTTATTCGCTACACTTGTTCTATCTAGATGAAGGTGACGATTTGTGACTGCTTCAATAATGCACATATTTTTTTTATTTTTTTTTTATGAGATAGGGCTCGAAGATTGAGAAAGAAAAAAATAATGATCATTGATAGACACAAAAAAAACATAATTTTATAAAAAATGGATAATCCATTATTGGTATTTATCCATCTTTTCTAAAAACTTCTTGACGTTTGCTAAATAACTTAAAGTATATTTACAGCTATTAAAAATGAAATTATTAATTTATGTTTATTTTCTTTTATTAAAACTCTAGGCCACACAACAAAAAATATAACGGGCAAGAAGGGACAAAACAAAGAAAATGACTGATTACAAAAATACAGTGGGTTTAATGAATGTGTCCCCTGACCATAATCAAGATCACTGTATAAAGAAAGACCCGAGATGCAATAATGGAAGCAAAAATTGTACTTGCCAACTGTGTGGTAAAGGATTAAAAAGGGAAAAAAAGATTGAGAAGAAGTGTCAATTGTGTGGTAAAGAAGGGAAAAAACTTGAAAAATCCGAGAATACTTGTAAAGGATGTGTTAAAGGATGGAACCGGGAAGAAAAGTCCGAAGAACATAAAAAAATCCACTCGTGCGAAAAAACGTTAAAATGCGATATGTGTAACAACGACTTAAATCAAACACCTATCTCACAGTCGCACACGCCAAAACAAACTCAGTCCGATGTTAAACGAACTCAGTCCGATGATACACCTTTTAACTGTTATGTATGTGGTAAAGATTTCAATCAACAATATCACCTACGGATGCATATCAGAATACACACAGGTGATAAACATTTCAACTGTTATGTATGTGGTAAAGATTTCAATCAACAATGTCATCTACGTTTGCATATGAGAATACACACTGGTGATAAACATTTCAACTGTGATATATGTAGTAAAGGTTTTAGTCAAAAACAATACTTAAAAGCACACATGTGTATACACAATGATAATAAACCTTTTAACTGTGACGTCTGTGGTAAAGAGTTTAGAAAATCTGGCCACTTAAAAACACACATGTGTATACACAATGATAAACCTTATAACTGTGACGTCTGTGGTGAAGACTTTAGACGACTTAGACAATTTAAGAAACACAAGAGAACGCATACTGGTGATAAATTATATAACTGTGATGTATGTGGGAAAGGATTCAGTAATCGATATAATTTTATGACGCATATCAGAATTCATACTGGTGATAAACCTTTTATCTGTGATGTTTGTAGAAAATGTTTTAGTTCTAAGCAGTACTTAAACTCGCACATGCGTATACATACTGGAGATAAACGTTTTAACTGTGACATATGCGATAGAAGGTTTGGTCAAAATAGTGACTTAAAGAAACATATGAGAACTCATACTGGTGTCAAACCATATGTGTGTGATGTGTGTTGTAAAGAATTTACTCGACGTGATATCTTAAATGTACATATGAGAACACATGAGTTTACAAAACCTAAAAAATGTAATGTATGTGATGAAGTTTTTCCTCAAAAGGAGGATTTACTAATACACATGGGATCGCATACTGCCAAAAAACCATATACATGCAAAGTATGTAGCAAATGCTTTAGTAGTAAACACCAGTTAAAAGTACATACGAGAATACACACCGGTGATAAACCTTATAAGTGTGATGTGTGTAGTAAACGGTTTGGACAACTACCGTCTCTACGGACGCATATGAAAATACACACTGGAGATAAACACTACTACTGTGATACATGTGGTAGAAGATTTCGTCTCAGTAGTGACTTAAAAAAACATACGAGAACACATACTGGTGAAAAACCGTATCTATGCTATGTATGTGGTAAAGGATTTAGTCGGACTGATACCTTACATGACCATATGAGAACGCACACAGGTGAAAAACCGTATAGCTGCGATGTATGTGATGAGAAATTTGGTCATAGGTCAGAATTACGGATGCATATGAGAACGCACTGACAAATCTTAAACATGTATTATCTGACTATTGCATTGTGAAAAGTTTAATTAGAAACCTTAAATAGATAAATGAGATCCTTACTCAAGACATAGCAAACAAGGCAGCTGACTATATATGAAATATATTGATTATTAAATGAGGGGGGCAATACTTTTTTATATTAACCTGTTTTTGCCTTTTTTCAAGGTGTTGTTAACTGTTATTTGAGATCATTTAAAGCTGTTAACTGTTTTCAACCCACTTTGTTAACTGTTATCAGCATTTTTGCATTTTTTGTTAATTGTTTTTGCCAAAATCGAGGTGTTGTTAACATGTTAACGGACCCCTATTTCCCCCTCTTTAATCTGGCATACTGCAAACATTTACATTTTTGGCTTCGTCGTGCATTGTTCTAGACAAAGTCATTAAGGAGTTCGATTGCTGTAGTTTTGAATTTGTTTGCAAAACATGACAAAGTTGAAAAAGACATTTATCTGCAAATATCAAAAATGGGATTTATAAAAAGTTGATAGCTATTTTACAGCACTGAAACCTTCATGAGTTTCCTTATTGAACCAGGGCCGTAACTACATTGAGGCAAATGAGGCAAATGCCTCATGTAAAAAATTAAAAAAAAAAAAAAAAAATGAAACAAAAGGTTGTTTTCATATCAAATTCACGGAAAGTGTATTGCAAGAAGCAAGACGTTCTCTTCACTCTCTGGTGTATCCCCTGGATGGTTTTCGTTATTCGTGTTTCTAGTTTCATTTTAGTTTTCAGAGTTGATATCAAAGAATACAAAATAGTTTGTTTTATTGTAAATAAAACTAGATAGCTGACATGGTTTGAATTAAAGTAAGGTCACATATTTCCCGGTATCAAATAATTTGAAGAAAAAAACAAGGTATTGCCATATATGACCTTTTATGATTGAAAGGTTAAATTTGCATCAAGTCGTGTTGAGAACCTTTAACAGATAATAAAGGAGTATGGGGACATAATCGCACACAAAGTCAATGCATAGAAAAAATACAAATGATCAATGGTCAAAGTTTGTGTTCTGCTCTTCATCTTGATAGTTGCCGGATGGTCTTCAACAATACTTTTAAAGAATCATTAATATCGTAAAAGATCGTAAAATAAGGTGAAGATGGTCCCTAGTGTGGACTTAAGCAGTACTAGTACTTAAAGTATAATACTGCAATGTCACTATATTTAAATCTAGTCATAAAAAAATCTCCAAAGTCTAATAACAATACAGTACAAGAACAAACAGACAGATACGGTACTTTGTTTTTGCTTTGGGACCTGATTGTCGAAAAAAATATCTAAAAAATTAATTAAGCCGTTTCAATGCAAGAAAGAGTCTGGGAAACGCTCAGAATGCACGATTTTGCGTTATTTTTCTCAGAGCCTGCTTGCCCCCAGACCCCTCGTCCAAAATATTTCGCCTCGCTCCGTTAGGCGAATATATTTTGCCTCACTATTAAAAGAGGCTAGTTACGGCCCTGTGAACACTGTTGAATGCAATCTATTTACTGAAATGAAAGATTATTCCTACCAATTGTTTCAAAAATATTGGCAAAACATATCTTGTCTTAAATGATAAATAATATAAATAATGTTAAATCGCTAAAAGAATTTAAAAAATACAAGACTTTTATTTGCAAAACATTCTAGTTGAAAACAGGGGTCATGTTTAACAAAATTTTAAGATTATTTTTCTTTTATTAGAAATATACAAATAAATAAAGGCAACAGTAGTATACCGCTGTTCAAACTCATAAATCCATGGACAAAAAACAAAATCGGGGTAACAAACTAAAACTGAACTATATTTGACAGTTTTAGGTTTTTGCATTTTCATGTCATATTATTTCAGAGCAAACATTTAAGCATTCCCGTGCTTGCATTTCCTATTATGATTTTCTTGACAGAGGGTTGCTGTTCACAAAGAAGCTATTAAACCAAGCGATCAAAATTGTGAAGTTAAAATCATCCCTTCGTAAATTTTACGGACGCCATCATGAATTGGTTGACCGTTATGGAATAACCGTTTCTCAAATGATATCGGATATGCACCTTACGTCGTAACTACAATCTCCTTCCCTTTCATTAATGTGACCTATTAAATTAGACTATTTTCCGGATTTGTTATCACATAAGCAACACAACCGGTGCCACCTGTGGAGCAGGATCTGTTTACCCTTCCGGAGCACCTGCGTTGTCAGTTTACTTTCGATTTATGAGTTTGACTGTCCATTTGGTATCTTTCGTCCCTCGTTAAACACTTCCATCATCACGCTTACATGTATTACAGTGAAACTTGGCGAAACCGAACCTCTTCATTCATATTTTGAATAAAATGATTAAATAGAATAATCATTATGATTATGTAATATTGATTATTATATTCCTTTTATGTTCCGGGCAACTCAGAAGTATGTCGCAGGAATACCATGAATACCATTCGTCAAAACTCGGTTGATTCCGTACCTCATAACGGATAGAAGGAAAGTAGCGGATTCACCCGAGCATTGCCGATTGGCATGAATATTTTACATTCGATACATGGAAGTACAATTGTAACACGCAATCTAAAATAAAAAGAATAAATGTGTTGTTAAAATAAAGAAACGTATGAGCTTAACGTTTATTTAGAATCTAATTTAAGACAGATCTTAGTTTTCATTAGCCTCAAATTTATACAATTATACATCAATAATGTAAGTATATTTTAAGGCCTCAAATTGATACAATTATACAAAAACTAATGTATTTATTACTCAATGTATTCTGTTTGAATATTATTAAAACCACATTTATTTGGAATTTGATACTGCTTTATTCATGATATGCATGTACTTCAAACTTGTAGCATATTGAACATAGTAAAATTTAAAAATTGATCAGCTAATCATTATTCTGTTATATTTAGGCCACACTTAAGAATAATTTAGTTTGTCCAAACCCAACCCAAAGATAGAATCAGTGAGTAGGTAGATATTACTCAATTTATTTCACTTGACTGGGCGGAGTTTAACCGTTTCGCTCATAATAAACCATTCCATCTATAGATAGTGTTTTAGGATAAACTCATCAATGAAGTGTCCGGTTGTTCTTTTGTAAATTCCTTTGGTGGCAGTGATAGGTGATTAGAAATCAGTTATAATTATAACGGCAATCATCCTAATCACACACATCTTTAAATAGACTGTCCTTATGCAAATTAAAACGTAAGCTCCGCCCGATCAGTTGAAATGATATTGGTAATAGGTAGTCATTTATTTTTATTATTTTTTTTAAATCGTTAAATGTTTTTTAGTCTCCATTCCTTTTTGATTAAAAACCACTTGATCACATGAGGACCATCAAAGATTTGGAGTAGGCAGCTATTTTTGGGGTAGGCAGGGTTAGACAAAACAAAAAATCTTTTTATTATGGCTTACTTTAAAAAAAAATTGTTGATTCCAGTTGATAAAGAGGCCACTAATGGGCCTTTCCTTGGTCGTTTCGTTATGTCTGACATGATTAGGGACCTTTCTGTGAACATTACCTTTCGGCTCTAGAGATAAAGGGAACATATCATCAGGATCATTCCATTTAACTATTATAACAATAGTCATTAAATTTCATTATAATCAGAATTTGACACTTAGTGTAAATATTTATGGATTTAAATCGTTAAATTAGTAATGTGCAAATGTTTAAACTTACAATGATTGAAGTTTCATACTCATCTGCTCATGAGAACTTAGATAATTATAAATCAGATGTATATGGTTGGATATATCTCATTTTATGTTTTATGACTATCAATATGTGACATTTAATGTACAAAAGACAATCCGTGTACCAAGTCAGGAATATGACAGTTGTTAATTATTCATTCGTGTTTTATTTTTTCCATTTATATATGAGATATGTACTTTTGATAAGATTTTCGAGTACCTTCAAAAGAGGAAAGATACCAGAAGGACAGTCAAACTCATAAGTCGAAAATAAACTGACAACGGCTGGCTAAAAATGAAAGAAGACAAACGATAGAACACATGACACAACATGGAAAACTAAATAATAAGCAACATGAACCCCACAAAAACTAGGGGTGATGTCAGGTGCTCCGGTAGGGTATTAAAGCAGATCCTGCTCCACATGTGGCACCTGTCATATTGCTCATGTTATAACAAATCCGGTATATCTCATTCTCTTTTAAGTGAGGATCATTATACATCATATATTAATTATACTCTATAAAAGATTACTTCTCGACGTTTTTTATGAGGTAAAGGTTTCTCATTCTGTAGTTTTTGATACTGTGCTACGTTAATCAGTTTATTGGTCGTTTTTCTTCTTCCTTTTTTTAGCTCACCTGGCCCAAAGGGCCAAGTGAGCTTTTCTCATCACTTTATGTCCGTCGTCCGTCTTCCGTCGTCGTCTGTCGTCCGTCGTCTGTCGTCGTTAACTTTTACAAAAATCTTCTCCTCTGATACTACTGGCCCAAATTAAACTAAACTTGGCCAAAATCATCATTGGGGTATCTAGTTTAAAAAATGTGTGACGTGACCCGGCCAACCAACCAAGATGGCCGCCATGGCTAAAAATAGAACATAGGGGTAAAATGCAGTTTTTTGCTAATTACTCAAAAACCAAAGCATTTAGAGCAAATCTGACATGGAGTAAAATTGTTTATCAGGTAAAGATCTATCTGCCCTCAAATTTTCAGATGAATTCAATTACTCGTTGTTGGGTTACTGCCCCTGAATTGGTAATTTTAGGGAATTTTTGCTGTTTTTGGTTATTATCTTGAATATTATTATAGATAGAGATAAACTGTAAACAGCAATAAGGTTCAGCAAAGTAAGATTTACAAATAAGTGAATAAGATCAAAATGGTCAGTTGACCCCTTTAGGAGGTATTGACCTTTATAGTCAATTGTTAACCATTTTTGTAAATCTTACTAATCTTTTACAAAAATCTTCTTCTCTGAAACTACTTGGCCAAAATAATCCAAACTTGGCCACAATCATCTTTGGGGTATCTAGTTTTAAAAATGTGTGGCGTGACCTGGCCAACCTACCAAGATGGCCGCCATGGCTGAAAATAGAACATAGGGGGTAAAATGCAGTTTTTGGCTTATAACTCAAAAACAAAAGCATTTAGAGCAATCTGACATGGAGTAAAAGTGTTTATCAGATCAAGATATATCTGCCCTGAAATTTTCAGATGAATCAGACAACTGTTTGTTGGGTTGCTGCCCCTGAATTGGTAATTTTAAGGAAATTTTGCCGTTTTTGGTTATTATCTTGAATATTATTATAGATAGAGATAAACTGTAAACAGCAATAATGTTCAACAAAGTAAGATCTACAAATAAGTCAAACATGACCAAAATGGTCAATTGACCTCTTGAGGAGTTATTGCCCTTGATAGTCATTTTTTACAAATTTTTCGTAAATTTTTGTAATCTTTTACAAAAATCTTCTCTTCTGAAACTATTGGGTCAAATTTGTCAATTTCGAATTCCAAAAATTATTTATATATACTTAGTCCCCTTTCACAGGTAATAATTATATGCATGTGTCAGGGGCGGATCCAGACATTTAAAAAAGTGGTGTGTGTGTGTTCTAACTTTAAGTCCCGATTCAAATGCATTGATCATTAAAAAAGGGGGTGTTCCAACCCCTGGAACCCTCCCCTGGAATCACCACTGTGTGTGCCTCATATTATTGTATAAAACTTTTATAGAATAACAGAAATTTTGAAAGCTAGATTTTCCAACAACACAGGATCTTAAAATTAATTTATGTTGTTCAAAATATAAATTTACTATTAAAAGACGTTTTTTCTCATAAAAATAAAAGAAAGAATATAGTTCTTCATTTTATATTTTATTGCAAGTTTAGGGAAATATTTAATAAATAAATATAATTGTGTCCATTGTTCTCATATCACAGGATAAATCCAATATAAAGTATTGGTTTGAATTGATATTTAAGAAATGATTATACTTAATATAAAAATATAACTTTACAAGAAAATCATACATGTGATTGACTGTGAAACTCAGATCAGGAGATTAGGAAATTTTGGTCAGGAGATTAGGACTCAGATAAGGAGGTTTTTTTATCAAGATAATTTTGTCATAAATGTATACCGTAGGATGCAGATATTGTCTTTAATAAAAGTGATTTGTTTTTTTCAAATTTCCATCAGAATGTAATGTTTATCATGTTTATAGTACCCATGTTGCCTTTCTATTTGAATGATATCACGTTTAATCATTAAGTAAAAAATATTCTGTTTCTATAAGTGTAAAATATTTTGTTATATTTAGATGATTATAACAATATTCTATAAGGATTTTTATGAATATAACAATATTCTACAAGGATTCCTTTGAAATAAACTAATTCAAGGCTATTTTTTTTACATGCTATGCTCCTTGTAGAATATAACACAAATAAATCAGATTTTGAATATAATTTTTTATTTAATCCTTTAAAAGAAGTCTAGATTCCTAAAATAATTTATAAATTTATGTTTTTTTATTTGTCCCAAGACATTTAAATTCATTTAATTACCACCCTTTTATGATTATTTTATTAAAATATAACTAATTTATATTCATTTCAAGTCAGTAGTGATTGGAGACATCAAATTTTACTACCTGAATGCTCATTGTATCAGTGGAGAGTTGTGTGCACTTCGCATGTGAACACTCCTGATATTTACTTGTTATAAATGTATATATATATAATTCTTGAAATATTTGTTTTTGAATACAATCAAAAGCCATTGCTTTAATATAGATGTAAAAAGGGAGTTTTGAACACCACAAGTTCCATGCCTCATTTCTCTTCCTACAAAATTATTAAATTTAACTGGCTGTTTTATGAACTATGATTAAATAATCAAAATGTTTATGAATGTTGAAATCCTTGCTGTTATGTTCATATATTCATTGTAATTTTTCATATAGATAACTTGATACAACTTACAATACTTTTGTTCACTATATATATAAATGATATACTAACCATGTATCATGATTAGTATGTACAGTTTACTTTTTGTAATGCCAAATTAATCTATATTAATCTCATCCAATATTCATTGACTTTTCTGTTTAAGAAATGCTCTCATGTTCATATTAGACATAATAAATCAGTTTCTGTACAAATACCACAAATTTTATTATAATATAATTACTTGGAGTTCTCCAAATTGAAAAACAATCCATAAATCCAACATTTTTGATTTCTTATGATTTCAATTATGTCTTATTCTAAGTACAGGTTTATCAAAATGTGTAAATCATTAAAGGTTTAAATGTTGAGAAAAAAAATCAAATATTGCATTAATTTTTCATTCTACTCAACTATGTGGTTGCATTTTTTCTTATACATTTGATAAATATGTAGAAGTCATTTATAAAACAGAAACTGATGAACAATTCATGTAAACATTTGCTTCATAGAGAAAAAATGTGTGAACATTTGCTTAATAGAGAAGAAATTTGTAACATTTGCATATTAGAGAAGAATTTGTGAACATTTGCTTTCATAGAGCAGAAATTTGTGACATTTGCCTATTAGAAAAGAATTTGTGAACATTTGCTTAATAGAGCAGAAATTTGTGAACATTTGCTTAATAGAGCAGAAATTTGTGAACATTTGCTTAATAGAGCAGAAATTTGTGAACATTTGCTTAATACAGAAGAAATTTAAGAACATTTAATGACTGTTTTATAATAATCCAATGTAAAGTGAATAGTAAACTAATTGCTGAAGAAAAATAAGAATTATATAGATTGTTTCAGTAACATCATACAACATTTAATAAATAAATTTGGTGTTTTTACTGTCTTCTGATTGGTTAAAATTATTAGTTTTATTTTCAATGTTGTCAATTTTGATGGCGACACACCCACTCTGACGTTGTGTATTCATACTCCAACATGTGTGTACGTTGTTATTGTTAATATAAATAATATAAAAAGTTCTTTGAGCCTTATTTTTTTATAGAAATTTATTTATAATGAATGTCAATAATTTATTTTGATTTTATTGAACCATAAAACTTCGCGGATTATTCAATGTGAAGAGTCAAAAATTAGTTTTATGGTTCAATAAAATCAAAATAGATAATAGCCATTCATTAAATAAACGTATGGAGTAAACTCTTGAATCTTGCATTAAAGCAAATGCACCAGATCTGATATGAATAAAGTTTAAAACAGAGATACTATGGACTGTAACTCAGTATACCATGAATAGAAATGAAACAACAATGACAATTACTTTGACAGATAGTTGTTAAATGCTCAAGAGAAAATAAATTATATATAGAATCTAAACTCTTTAAGTTGGAAAAACTGTTGAATATTCTTCTCGACAAGTCCTTACACATTGACTTCAAGAAATTTTGAAAGGTCAAGTTATGGAAACAATAATCATATCATAATATAATCTCTGTGTAGCTTTTTATATATACTGTTTTTACTGTCATAGTTTGACTTTGAATTTGTGTTGTTAAAGAATGTAAATATTTTTCTATAAGTGAACTGTTTTAATGCACATATATAAAATAAAAAATGTATAAAACAATGAATATTATAATGCATTATTTGAAGTATTTGATGTGTTCAAATTTTTCATAATAAACAATTAAATTTGATGTCTTTTATTATTTTTCACACCACATTCATTTTTGAAATTGATAAGAACAAAACTTCCAGTCAAGAAGAGAAATAAAAATGAGTCACAACCCAAAAATGACAAACAAATAGCAGCTTCACACATGTTAGAACTACTATAAAGGTCGTCTCTATTTAAGCTAGCAAAAACTTAGTTCTCTGTGTCTACCTTGTTCAATTCAAGTAATACCTATTCACTTTGAATCTTAATTTAAAGATCAGGTCACCACTCATAAAAGATGATAATCTTGGGTCCAGTAAAAAGATTGATACAGTTGATCTGTTGCCATTCTCCATAATAATCAGTTACTTTGCTGTCATAACTAATTGAACAACTTATATACATATATTGAACAAATCAATTAAAGTTTCCTTAACGATCCTTGACCAGTAATGATAACGTCTGGCGTATATACAAAATGTAGTCCTGGTATCGATGATGAGTTTATATAGAACAAATATATAAACATGTAAGTTCATGAGAGAACAACACAATACTTGAAAAGTGTGTTTTAGACCTCAAAACTGAAAATAATAAACTTGTTGAAAGTGGTTCATTCACAAGAAAGATTAGATTTTGGTTCACAAAGTTTCCTTTAACAAAAAGTATTACTATTATTTCCTGCATCAAATGTCAACAAAAATCTAAGGTGAGCGACACAGGGTCCTTTGCCCCTCTAGTTTCGGTTTGCAATAGCGTTATCAGTTTGAGAACCACGACATGGTATATAACCCATTGTAATCTTAAGTCGTCATTTCAAGAAACGTCAACAATGATAGGCAATATATATACAAGTGGAGATCAGTTCTAAGGGTTATATCGAATATAGAGTATCGAATATACAACAACATCATCAAACAAATAATCGAAGAATATCAAGGCTACTTCACAGTGTATCGACAACAATGAAACACAATTTATCATTAGAAATACGAAGAGATGATTTTATTGCAAACGATGAAACAAACGACCAGAGTTTTAAAAAAGATATCAGGGATACGCCAACGATCCCACAACATCATGAACCAAATTACCAAACGATATCAAGAAGTTTACTTATGACATATGGCCTTAAAAAGATACAATATATCGACATTAAGCAAAGAATTGTTCCAAAAAGAAATACAGAGCTATATGCATCCATAAGTCTTGCATGTCTTGTCTATGACAAAAATTGTTTTCACATCTATAAGGTTTTTTTACCTGTATTCGTTCTCATATATCCCTGTAAAGTATCAATCCGACTAAATCCTTTACCACACACATCGCACATATACGTTTTTTGAACCAGTATGTGTTGTGGGAATCGTAATTCACTAGTTTGACGACATCTTCTACCGCATACACCACACTTACAAATGTGCTTTTCACCAGTATGTATTTTCATATGCATACATATACGTTTTAATCGTTGACTAAACCGTTTGCTGCATATATCACATGCAGTTAAAAGGTTTATTATCCGTGTGTGTTATTGTGTTAACCTTTAAATAGTACAACATTTACGTGACACATATTATGTATATATATATATATATAGGTTTTTAGCAAGTATGCATTCCAATGTGTTAGTAAATCGTGTCCTTGGCGTAATATTTTATCACATTCTTTACAAATTCAATATTTTTCAAACATATCTGTTCTCATATGTCTCTTTAATGCATCACTTCGACTTAAATACAAACATCACATATATATGGTTTGATATCAGTATGAATTCTTATGTGTGTCTTTGACATGTTTAAGGAACTATTTTGACCATTACTTCGATCGTACACGTCTCATCATAAAAAGTTTCCACATTGTGTATACGCATGTGTGACTTTTATTCACAAACGTCACAGTTAAAAGCTTTACCATCATTGGGTTAACGCATGAGTGACTTTAATTGTTGATTAAGTCTAAAACTTTTACCACATTCATCACATGTATATTAAAGGTTCATCACTAGTGTGTATTCTTATATGTCTCTGTAAGTTACTTCTTCCAGAAAATCCTTTACCATATACATCACAAGTATAAGGTTTATCACCAGTCATGCAAATGTGACTTATCATGCTTCCCATGTGTGACGAGATCCTTTAAGATTTTTTTCCAAACACGTCAGAGTTAAAAACTTTATCATCATTGTGTATACGAATGTGTGACTCTTAGTGTTGTTTGAGACTAAAACATTTACTACCAACATCACATGTATGACGTTTGTCATCATTGTCTAGTATATGCATGTGTGACTTTAAGGTGGTACCTAACACTACTGAGAGATAACTTTGTAAAGTCAGCTAAACGTTTTAATAACGTTGTGTGGTAAAGGGAAAATCAAGCTTCTCAATGATCAATATTGGTATTTCTCTAACTGCTACATAACAAACGGTTGGTTCAAAATGTTTGAAATTTTTATATTTTTGTTAAAGGGTCAAAGTTAATATATCATGTACATTGTCAATATTTTACGAAAATTAAACGAACAAAATTCATTTTATTCAAAGTGTTGGGTACCACCTTAAGTGTTCTTTAAGAGTAAAACCTTCACTACATAGTACACAGGTAAAAGGTGTAAGTTATCATCATGATCATGTGCATCCGTAAGTTACATCTTTGAGCAAATAATTTACCACATACGTCAAACATGAGAAAAATTGACCCCCCCCCCCAATTTTTTTTCACATCCCCCTTTCCCTTATTCTAAAACTGATCTCAATTCCAATTTCTAATGGAGTTTGCAACAATAACTACTCATTTAAATACATCATAAAATATTAAAATGTAAAAAAAAGTGCATGTTATCACTGAATGGTAAAGATTGTTTTAATTTATCAGTTGGTAGTAAAAGTGAATATACATTGTATATTGTATAAAACAATGATTTAAGTTGATTCAACTACTCTTCTGGACAAAGAAAGATAACTCTAATTGAAATTTCTTGCTATTGCGCAATATTGTGCAATTAGATATTTCTTGCTATTGCGAAATACTGTGCAATTGAAAATACTTGTCATTGCACAATACTTTGCAATTGAAGATTTCTTGCTATTGCGCAATAATGTGTGATTGAAAATTTCTTGCTATTGCACAATACTGTCCAATTGAAAATTTCTTGCTACTGCTGAATACTGTGCAATTGAAATTTCTTGCTACTGCTGAATACTGTGCAATTGAAAGTTTCTTGCTGTTGCACAATACTTAATATAATAATTTTGGATCCTGATTTGGAACAACTTGAAAACTGGGCCAATAATCAAAAATCTAAGTACATGTTAAGATTCAGCATATCAAAGAACCCCAGGGATTTAATTTTTGTTAAAATCAAACTAAGTTTAATTTTGGACCCTTTGGACCTTAATGTAGACCAATTTGAAAACAGGACCAAAAATTAAGAATCTACATGCACAGTTAGATTCGGCATATCAAAGAACCCCAATTATTCAATTTTTGATGAAATAAAACAAAGTTTAATTTTGGACCCTTTTGGACCCTTATTCCTAAACTGTTGGGACCAAAACTCCCAAAAGTAATCCCAACCTTCCTTATATAGTCATAAACCTTGTGTTAAAATTTCATAAATTTCTATTTACATATACTAAAGTTATTGTGCGAAAACCAAGAATAATGCTTATTTGTGCCCTTTTTTGGCCCCTAATTTCTAAACTGTTGGAACCAAAACTCCCGAATTAAATCCCAACCTTCCTTTTGTGGTCATAAACCTTGTGTCAAAATTTCATAGATTTCTATTTACTTAAACTAAAGTTATAGTGCAAAAACCAAGAAAATGCTTATTTGGGCCCTTTTTGGCCCCTAATTCCTAAAATAGTGGGACCAAAACTCCCAAAACCAATCCCAACCTTCCTTGTGTGGTTATAAACCTTGTGTTCAAATTTCATAGATTTCTATTCACTTTTACTAAAGTTAGAGTGGGAAAACTAAAAGTATTCGGACGACGACGACGCAGACGACGACGCCAACGTTATACCAATATACGACGAACAAATTTTTAATTTTTGCGGTCGTATAAAAATAAATGTACACATATAAGTAAATTTGAAGTTTAACAAGTGAATTTTATTTACTTGTATAGGTAAAAAAATGGCTAAAGTTATGTCCCTTAGACATTCAGATTTTTTTACTTGTAGAAGTAAAAAAGTCATCCTTTCTTCTTTTCTTGAATTCTTAAGATTTCTTTGCCCTGATAGAATTTTAAATTGTGTACCCTTTGCAGATGTCTTTACTAATCATTTAAGTACAATTTCCTGAAACGTCACAATTAAAAGGTTTATCTTTATTGTGTACACGCATGTGTGAATTTTAGAGTTGTTTAATATTAAAACTTTTGCCACATACATCACAGTTAAAAGATTTATCACCAATATGGTTTCTTAATGACGTATATGGGTCTGTAAATTGCTTCTTCCAGTAAATCCTTTACCACATACATCACAGGCATAAGGTGTATCATCAGTCATACCAGTGTGAACTATCATGTGTTACTTTAATTCACTACGTCCTTTGGGATCTGTTCCACACACGTCACAGTTAAAAGGTTTATCATCATCATGATCATTGTACATACGCATGTGTGACTTTAATTTGTGATTAACACTAAGCATTTACTACATACATCACACGTATTAGTTTAATCACCAGTATGCTGTATCATGTGTGACTATAATCAATAAGATCGATTAAACGCTTTCCCTGAAACATCACAATTCACAATTGTGTCATCATTTCCGGAAATATCAATCGTTACTTTATTTTTCTGAATTTGGAACTTTTATTCATAGACGTTTTGTGTGGTCCGCTTGTCCACTATTGAGCCGCTCAGTGGCCCTAAACTATATTGTGGAATCATCCCTAAATCGTCACATTAAAAAGGTTTATCACCATTGTGTATACACATGTGTGACTTTAAAAGCTGTTTAAGACTAAAACTTTTACCACATACATCACAGTTAAAAGATTAATCCCCATGATCACCAGTATGTATTCTTATATGTGTCTGTAATTTACCGGTTCGAGCAAATCCTTTACCACATACATCACATGTATAAGGTTTTTCTCCAGTGTGAATACTCATGTGTTCCTGTACGTGCTGCTTCCGACTAAAAGCTTTACCACATACATCACAGCTAAACGATTTATCACCAACATGTATTCTTATATGTCTCTGTAAGTTACTTCTTCCAGCAAATCCTTTACCACATACATCACATGTAAAAGGTTTATCACCAGTGTGTATACGCATATGATTTTTTACGTGCGGCTTCTGTCTAAAAGTTTTACCACATACATCACAGCTAAAAGGTTTAACATCAGTGTGTATACGCATATGTTTATTTACGTGTGTCTTCTGTCTAAAAGCTTTACCACATACATCACAGCTAAAAGATTTATCACCAATATGTATTCGTATATGTCTCTGTAAGTTACTTCTTCTAGCAAATCCTTTACCACATACATCACATGTATAAGGTTTATCACCAGTGTGTATAAGCATATGTTTCTTTACGTGTGGCTTCTGTCTAAAAGCTTGACCACATACATCACAGCTAAAAGGTTTAACATCAGTGTTATATGTTATATGTTTACCACATATTTTACATTTATACGGTTTGTTGGCAGTTTGCTGAATTATAATTGTGTTAAATTCACTAGGTTGGTATTTTGACTGTTCTTCTCTTTTCAATCCTTTAACACACACTTGACAAGTATTCTCGGACTTATCATGTCTTTTCCATTCGTTACTACACAATTGACACTCATTCTGTATCTTTTCTTCCCTTTCTAATCCTTTACCACACAGTTGACCAGTGCAATTCTTACACCCATTATTATATATTGTGTCTGCCTTTATAAAGTGATCTGGATTATGATCAAGGGAATCGTTCATAAAATCAACTGTATTTTTGTTGTCAGTCATTTTCTGTGTTTAGCCCCTTCTTGCTCTCTTTTGTGGTCTTGGCTTGCGCCTTTTACAAAAGAAAAATAACTTGAATCAGTCAATTTAAGGTTGAATATCATAATATCTAAACATCTAAATATATTTAGTAAACGTAAGTAAGTTGGTTTTTTTTTAAGAAAAAAAATGGTTCATACCGTCACCATTCGAGGATTATCTGATATATACAATTGTTGTCCTTTTTTGGCGTGTATAATTGATCATTACATTTTATTTGTTTTCCTCTATCTTCGTGATCTTTGCGTCTTAGATATTTGAATTTCTGGTTTTTTTCTCTATCGTCGATGTGCCTAATGTCTTTTGATGATTTTTTAAAAAGATTTATTTCAAAAGACAGTAACATATCATCACAACTCGGACGCTTCTGTACTGTCATCTTTTAAAAGAGTAGCCGTAACAGGGTACTGCCCGATTTGGGCAAGTTAAATTAAATTCTGTATATCGGCAAGTTAACATATTATGTGTATTCCCTCTTTCTTTTTTTTTTAATCATTACTTTTTAGGTTATAAAAAAATATTGCACAGTTTAGCTATCTTGAGATTTCTATTAAAAAAAAGATATTGTTATTATAATTATTATTATTATTATTATTATTATTATTATTATTATTATTATTATGATTATTATTATTATTATTCCTATTATCATTATCATTATATTTTTATTATAATTATTATTATTATTATTTTCATTATAAATAAAGGCAACAGTAGTATACCGCTGTTCAAAACTCATAAATCCATGGACAAAATCGGGGTAACAAACTAAAACCGAGGAAAACGCATTAAATATAAGAGGAGAACAACGACATAACACTAAAATGTAACACACATAGACAAAATCCCACGAAAATAACAAATATAACATATATATATAATATCA